>JAAIIK010000196.1:2363359-2451044 GCA_014706435.1 Silurus glanis | reverse complement strand
CAAATCAGCAAGAATTCTGACTCCCACAGACCCAAATTATTCCTGTATTTTTAAGAAAGTTCGCCTATTCATTATGTGTATAAAAGACACCAGTCACAGAATCAACCTCTACCATTCGAACCTCTCCACCATCATGGGCAAGAACAAACAGCTGTCAAAGGACGTCAGGGATGAGATTGTGGACCTGCACAAGGCTGGAATGGGCTTGAGTAAAATAAGTATTTAATCCCGTACCAATCAGCAAGAATTCTGACTCCCACAGACCCAAATTATTCCTGTACCTTTCGGAAAGTTCTCCTATTAATCTCCTAATGATAAATAAAAATGTATTTGTTAGTTTTGAGTGTCCTATCCAGCGTCGTGTGTAAATAACTAGATCCTAGCGAATGTTAAAATGAAAATGTGTTGTTTAGGCACTAAATGTATAAAGTCAGGTGTCCACAAATTTTTGTCCTTATAGTATATATACACTGTATACCTCTTTTTCTTGCCGGCTCGTGTGTGCGTTTTCGCTGGGTGGCTCTGATTGTAGCTGAGACAGAGTGAGGGTGGCGCTCTTGTTGCGCTTGTGTCCTCCCGTCCTCCCAGCTCTTCGGGACCCTGGGGAGAGTAACTGGGGGTGGAGCTGGGGATTAGGGGAGGAGGGAGTGGAGGTCAGCACGAGTGTCTTTAATGCAGTCACTTCTGCCTGAAGCACATCAATCTAAAATAGGGGGGAAAAAAATGTACAAATGAGACTGATTTTAGGATTACACTTGAGCTTATAAGTATTAAAATAATACAATACCTTGCCCTGTGCCTCTTTTAGCTGCTTTTCGGCAGTGGCCTGTTTAACGTTGGCCTCCCTCACCATCTTGTGAGCTTCCTGGAGAAATAATTTCCAGGCTCGGGTAAGTCAGTCATACTTCAATACATCAACTACTGGATATGTACGAGGTGGTATCAAAAAAGTTTCGAAACTGGTTCTGTAATACGCCAACAGATGGCAGCACAAGGCTGCACGTGCAGTCACAGGGAGCACCAACCTTCAGAAGTCAGTGTGCGAAAAAGACACTGCCCTGTGTACATCGGGACCTGTGCAACTGGTGCTATTCTGACCACGTGCGCACTCTGTCACCGAGCTCTCCTCACACGTGAGTTTCTCCGGGAAACATCGTCACTTCTGCACCCACCCTACTCGCCAGATTTGGCTCCTGTAGACTTCGGCTTCTTCCCGAAATGAAGATCCAGCACAAGTGTTGCCGTTTTGACACCATTGCGGAGATCCAGATCGATTCACAGAAGGTGCTTGACGCGCTTTGAAAAGAAGACTTCCGGGACAAATTTCAGAGGTGGCAGAAACACTAGGGGCGCTGTATTGCCGTGGAAGTGGACTGTTTTGAAGGTGATGGTGTGTAAACGTACTTTCTTGTAACCAGAGCTAGTCTCGAAATGTTTTGGTACCACCTCGTAGTATGCTTAATCTCTCTCATTTATGCTAATAAAGAAAGATAAACGAAACAGGATTATACCACTGACAATCACGAGTTAATGCATTTCACCTCAAACAGACTTGCAGTCAACTCTTCTAGTTCCTGCTCCAGCTGGTTTCTCAAATGAGACAGGCGCTCACATTCTTCCCCCTTTAGCTTCAACTCCTGCAGACAATATTATTAAAAACATTCATAGGTCAGGACAGTTGAATGTAAAGCTTCGCCATAACTAATGCCCATTTTTATCACAACACAATCAGAGAACATGTTATGATACATAACATGTAGGTTAGGTGTCCACAATGTTTTCTCCATACAGTGGTTTTAAGGCATTGGATTTTATTTTCGAAATCCCAGTGACACCAAGCAGCCACTCCTGGGCCTCTGAGCAAAACCCTCAACCCCAAGGCTGCTCAGTTGTACAGTATAAATGAGATAAATGTACAGTGCGTTGCTCTGGATAAGGGCATCTGCCAAATTGCGTAAATGTAACGTGAACTACAGCAAACTGTATAATCAGTGTTCCAAACCCAACATTTGTATATACAATATAACATTCAAATATGATCAAAAGTCATCACTCTCAGAACTCTAAAATATTATATATATATAATATATAAATATAATATATATCTCAAAAAAATTCTAAGCTTAAGAGTTCCTGAGGAGGAATTTGATCATGAGGAGGCATTTTCTTCGCTTTTCCTGTTCAGAGGTTGGGAATTATGAGTTACAATCATAGGTTTCATTTCATTGTGTCTTAAATAATGTTAACTACTTTATACTGGACCAAGTGACTGTTAAATCACTATAAAAAACACTGTATATAGCCTCTGTACAATTATACATACAATGCACATATTACATAGTATATCTTTTTTACACCCCATTACATCTGCACTATTTTAGCGATATGTATCTTTATAATCCTTACTGTACATTCTGCCCAACATTTCACATTCATGTATATATGTGTATATAATGTGTGTGTATATATGTATGTATATACATAGAGTAGACTTGTTTATTCAGCTTGCACATTTCTTAAATGCCATAATCTTATAACCTTCCATTTCTGCACATTTCCTCTTCAATGCCATAGCCTTAGAACCATTTATCTGTACTTCACAACGATGTCCACACGTCTCTGCACTGTTATAGCCTTTATATTTAATCACTGTACATATGCTTACATATATATCACATGCTGTAAATATGCTACATATTTATCTGCACGATTGCTACTTTTTGCACTTCTGGTAGATGCCAAACTGCATTTCGTTGCCGTGTACCTGTACAATGAAATGACAAAGTTCTTTCTATCTATCTATCTATCTATCTATCTATCTATCTATCTATCTATCTATCTATCTATCTACATGGAGTTGCTATAGTTTGAACAAAGGGCAAAAAAAAAAAAAAAAACAAAAATAAATATATATATATATATATACACACACACACAGTCAGGTCCATAAATATTGGGACATCGACACAATTCTAACATTTTTGGCTCTATACACCACCACAATGGATTTGAAATGAAAAGAACATTTTCATTTCAAAGGGCATTTACATCCAAATCCGGTGAACGGTGTAGGAATTACAACAGTTTGCATATGTGCCTCCCACTTGTTAAGGGACCAAAAGTAATGGGCCAATTGGCTTCTCAGCTCTTCCATGGCCAGGTGTGTGTTATTCCCTCATTATACCAATTACAATGAGCAGATAAAAGGTCCAGAGTTCATTTCAAGTGTGCTATTTGCATTTGGAATCTGTTGCTGTCAACTCTCCAAGATGAGATCCAAAGAGCTGTCACTAACAGTGAAGCAAGCCATCATTAGGCTGAAAAAACAAAACAAACCCATCAGAGAGATAGCAAAAACATTAGGCGTGGCCAAAACAACTGTTTGGAACATTCTTAAAAAGAAGGAACGCACCGGTGAGCTCAGCAACACCAAAAGACCCGGAAGACCATGGAAAACAACTGTGGTGGATGACCGAAGAATTCTTTCCCTGGTGAAGAAAACACCCTTCACAACAATTGGCCAGATCAAGAACACTCTCCAGGAGGTAGGTGTATGTGTGTCAACGTCAACAATCAAGAGAAGACTTCACCAGCGTGAATACAGAGGGTTCACCACAAGATGTAAACCATTGGTGAGCCTCAAAAACAGGAAGGCCAGATTAGAGTTTGCCAAACAACATCTAAAAAAGCCTCCACAGTTCTGGAACAACATCCTATGGACAGATGAGACCAAGATCAACTTGTACCAGAGTGATGGGAAGAGAAGAGTATGGAGAAGGAAAGGAACTGCTCATGATCCTAAGCATACCACCTCATCAGTAAAGCATGGTGGTGGTAGTGTCATGGCGTGGGCATGTATGGCTGCCAATGGAACTGGTTCTCTTGTATTTATTGATGATGTGACTGCTGACAAAAGCAGCAGAATGAATTCTGAAGTGTTTCGCGCAATATTATCTGCTCATATTCAGCCAAATGCTTCAGAACTCATAGAACGGCGCTTCACAGTGCAGATGGACAATGACCCAAAGCATACTGCAAAAGCAACCAAAGAGTTTTTTAAGGGAAAAAAGTGGAATGTTATGCAATTGCCAAGTCAATCACCTGACCTGAATCCGATTGAGCATGCATTTCACTTGCTGAAAACAAAACTGAAGGGAAAATGCCCCAAGAACAAGCAGGAACTGAAGACAGTTGCAGTAGAGGCCTGGCAGAGCATCACCAGGGATGAAACCCAGCGTCTGGTGATGTCTATGCGTTCCAGACTTCAGGCTGTAATTGACTGTAAAGGATTTGCAACCAAGTATTAAAAAAGTGAAAGTATGATTTATGATTATTATTCTGTCCCATTACTTTTGGTCCCTTAAAAAGTGGGAGGCACATATGCAAACTGTTGTAATTCCTACACCGTTCACCTGATTTGGATGTAAATGCCCTCAAATTAAAGCTGACAGTCTGCAGTTAAAGCACAAACAATATTTTTTTATTATTTTTTTTTTATTTTTTTTTTTTACTTTTATTTTCCTCTTTATATATTTCCTGTTATTTTCTTTAAAAATAAAAGATAAAAAAAATAAGATATTTTTTTTTTTGCCCTATGTATCTATTACTAAATCCCTAAATTCCCTTATATTGTCCTTTTGCTCCAGTGTTCAGCATTTAACACTGTAGTGAAATAAAAATGAAATAAATACTCTGAAATAATGGTTTGAAATGCAAAGTATTGGACTGCAGAAGAATCAAACATGCGTATGTGATCTGAGCGAAATCACCGGTATACAACGGATCAAAAAAGTTCTTCCTCTAAAATTGTTCGTACTTAGTTTATATTGATTATTTACATATTTCTTTCAGAATGTCCATTAACAAAATGACGAACCGAAATCATTCTCACTGCTGGTCGCTGCGACGTGTTGCGATGGAGTTTAATAGGAAACGTGGCAAACATTTTACACGCCGATTCCAGACTAGGAACCGAGTTGGAAGAGACGACGTCATCCGGAATGTGTTTGCGATGTAACGGCATTCGTTTAAGCTTGTTTTGCAAATAAAGTTTCTGAAAAAAGTGCTAATTTACTGAATTTGTGCGAACTTTTGAGACACCGTGGTAAAGGATATTACACTCATGACTGCGACTGGATGTACCTTCTGTGCAGCATCCAGCTGCTCTCTGAGGAACTCTGTGCCTTTTTCTTTGATCTCTATGGAAGAGCTTCGGAGTCGAGACACTCGTCTCTCCGTCTCGGTCTCTGTATCCTCCTGGAGCATTGTTTCTCCTTGACCTCCTCGTCCAGACTCTGTGCCGAGATCCAGATCTGCCTCTAGGTCGATCAACCTACAGAGACAAAGAACTAATTATGCTACTGGAATTGGAATTAAAGCTCTCCTGCTATGGAGATCTACAACCCTATCGAACACCTTTGGGATGAACCGGAATGCTGACTGCACTTCAGGCATCCTCACCTCACCTACATCAGTTCCTAAATGGCTGAAAATCTACTTTTTTGCTGGTTTGTCATGTCAAGCCAGTGGTTGTTCTTTCAAACAAGGAGACCAAAACCTGTTCCAGCATGGCAATGCTCCTCCACACAAAGCCTGCTCCACGAACATAGGGTTTCCATGGGTTGGAATGGAAGATCTCAATCCTATTGATCATCTTTGGGATGACGTCCTCACCTCACCTACATCAGTACCTGACTTTCTGAGCACAAATTTCCATAAGCAGACTCCAAACTCTAGTAGAACATCTGCCCAGAAGTGAAAAGGTTATGATAACGTTCCTGTGATCCAATTTCATCGCAGGATACTGCTTGGTCGTGGTTGTTTACATGAACTTGGAGACATAAACCTGTTCCAGCTTGACAATACCCAAGACAGCTCCATGAAGATATGGTTCCTTTGGGTTGGAGTGGAAGATCTTCTGCTATAGACCTGACTGAATGAGCATAAATCTTAAAAAAAATCACACTTTATAAGCTAGTAGAACATCTTCCCAGAAGAATGGAGGTTATTATGGCTTTTGTCATGTCATGGCAGAACCAGTGGTGGTTTATAAACACTTATAATGATTCAAGACCACAATTAGAAGTTGTAGAAGGCCTGCTTGAAGGTTCATAAACCTATATAGAGTGCATAAGTGCTTCCAAAATGGTCCTAAGATTAAACAATGTGTCTATGAATAAATAAAAAAAAAGCGTAAACAAAAAGTCTTAAAGGAGCGACAGGCTTCTTGGGGAAATATGTTGAATGGTAGGTTTCAGAGAGAGAGGAGATCCACACCCTTCTTACCCCGCCGCTGTTTGACTGAAGCATCCGATTCACATGTCGACAGCTGAAAACAATAACAAAACTTTGCCGTAAAATTACTTTTCAAAAGATTAGTGTCGGAAAAAGACACGGTCTTCTTCCACGAGTCCACGAATTCCCTCTCCGAGACTCCGACACTGAGCCGGAAAACTTTCGGTGGTTAGTCCAGCTGGAGTGGGTCACATGACCGCCGCAGCTCAGACTCCGCCCACTGTAAAAAGGGAGACACCCGGAAACTTAAGTAACCCTGCACTTTGAAGATGTGTGACGTCACGACACGGGGTTTCTAAAACAAAATGGGCGTGGCCTACATTTTTTTTCTTCCCCCGCCCCTTTTCACTATTACGTATCAGATCCCTACCAGGGGCGATTCTAGGGTTTGTTTGTTTTTTACAGGGTGGCACAGGGGGGCCAAGACCCAGTCAGGGGGACCCATTGGGAAAAGTCAAGTGAAATTACATAAAAATAGCACTGCACGAGTGCCTGGACAACGCATCTCTCTCTTATTTTTTTTTTTTTATAAATAAAATACATTGAACAGACAATAACTGTGCCTGACTTTGTCCCCTTTTCCTTTTTTTCTAAAAAAATTCTGTCTAAACAAACTTAATCATCAATATTACACAAATAGTATATTTAATAGTCACATTGAAATGTTAAGCTCCTGTTTTAGCTGTGAAATTGACAGCACTCTAAACCAATGGCATCGTAAAAATATACCGGAAATAATTGGCAGTGAACCAGACAGTGAATAGGTGTGTTCTACTTCATGTGACGCTAAGCTGCCGATTAGCGTATGACATCAGCTCGTGAGATTTTAAATGCACCTGAATTGCTCCCGCACCACAGATGTTATTCTCTGTGCCACCCCGTGCCACCCTGTGCCACCCTGTAACCCCCCCAACCCCCACGTTTAGACACACCCCTGGGTTAACCCTCAGTGCAGGGGTGCTGTAACATCACCGAGACCCCAGCTCTAACCCTAACTTCCTAACATCGCTGAGATATTCAACGAAATATTTTCACTGTTCTGTAAAGTATATGTGACAAGTATTAAGCACCTTTCTTTAATACCATCATTATGATCCCACAGCTATAAAAACCATCAATAGTAAAGAGAAAGGCAGTATAACAGAGCGCTAAATCACAGACAGGTATCTCATACAGCGTGAATGAAAGGCATTACTAAAGCAAGAACCCCAATGAACACAATTCAACAAGTCTCCTTTTACTGTAGCCACAGCTGCACATTTAACTTCATAAAATGAGCCCGGGTTGGCAAATTGTGTGTTTTTGTGCAGATTTTGTACCACCATTCCTGTTCAGTTTTTCTTAAAAAGTCCGTCTTGTAAATGTCCTTGTAAGTGTATCTGTCAATCTTCTTCTTCTTCTTTCGGCTGCTCCCATTAGGGGTCGCCACAGCGGATCATCCGTCTCCATACCCCCCTGTCCTCTACATCTGCTTCTTTCACACCAACTACCTGCATGTCTTCCCTCACCACATCCATGAACCTCCTCCTTGGTCTTCCTCTTTTCCTCCTTCCTGGTGGCTCCATCCTCAGCATTCTCCTACCAATATAACTCATGTCCCTCCTCTGCACATGTCCAAACCATCTCAATCTCGCCTCCCTCACCTTGTCACCAAAACGTCCAACATGCGCCGTCCCTCTAATAAACTCATTTCTAATCTTGTCCATCGTCGTCACTCCCAACGAAAACCTTAACATCTTCAGCTCTGCTACCTCCAGCTCCACCTCCTGTCTTTTACTCAATGCCACTGTCTCTAAACCAAACAACATCGCAGGTCTCACCACAGTCCTATAAACGTTCCCTTTCATTCTTGCAGATACTCTACTATCACATATCACTCCTGTCACTCTTAAGTGTATCTGTTAATCAATGTGGATTAAAAAAACAGCTTTTAAAGCTAAACAAATATATTTAAACTTGTGAAGGTTGATACAGGTTGCACAGACCCAAAAATGCAGACATGATTCTATGCCTTCCAGAGGGCGTCCAAGGTTTAAACTTGCAATCTGATTGGTTGAAAGCAACACCTTCAACAACATGGATTTAAAGTTACCAAGAGGCCACATTGTACATTTTTGTGTTGGCCTTTTGGCAATACGTGATGTGACGGCTGAAACTCCAATGCAAAATTCCACTCGGTGAAGCACCTGAAAAAAAAAATTAAACGAAGATAACACCGAACACGGGAAAAACAAGCGAAACGCTGTATAGGGAAAATATCATCCATCTGAAAGTTTTTTGCAATATGTATTTAGTACTAAATCCACTAGTATTTTTCTTTTATCTCTGTATGCAACAGATGTAGTGAAATAACAATGAAATGAACGCTGTATGAATGAATGAGATTAAAAACAAAACGACAGAAGCACCAAACACGTGATCTGAGTGAAATCATTCTGATATACAGCGTGTCCCAAACGTCAGCAAATTCTGCGAATTCAAAACCTGATGTTTCCTCAACCTCGATTTCATAAACGTTTTTTTAAAAATATATAAAGAAACTATGGCTCTAAGTTAAACCACCTTCTGTCTAGTCAGACTGTTACAAAGGATGACTGAACAGATGCCTTGAATGCATTACAGCAGAACATGTTCATGTTAATGTGCTATGCTCCACCAATTGTCCACCATTTTCTCTTATAATCACCTCCATTCTCCAGGGAAGGCTAGAGATTTGTGTTAATCAGTCAGCACATTAGTAAGAACAGGGACAAATGATGATTGGGGATTTGTCTGGGTGTGTATTTAGCATTCTCAGGGAGAGCAGGACACTCAAGTTCTTCCACCGCAACCTTGGCATGTCCTCAAGGAGCTCTATTGTGCAGTAGCAGTGTCATGCCAGAACTTATCTGAACCCATTAGATTTGGATTCTGCAGCATACAAAGACATGCTGACAATTCAGTGCATTGTGGTAACAGTTTTGAGAAAGACTTACGTATTAGAATGATGATTATGTGTCTACATGTTTTTGCCCATGGACATGTTATAAATGTAGATGTTCCAGATGTCACAGATGTTATACTGATCTTCATTATCATCATATTTCATCTTTTTTTAGTTTATCTATCATTCCCATTTCAATTCATTGTTGTATTTGTTAACTTCCACCACTACTTGTTTTGTTCTTGTATAACTGGTATGGCACTTTTATTAAAAAGAAAATGTTGCCATTGAATTATTTGTTTATCTTCAATATACACCTTGTACAGAGTCAAATCTGTGGTGTATCCAGATCGCCAAATACTGAAAGAAATGGAAAATATAGCTTCTGTGCTGTTAATTAGGATTTAATTCATTTTGACCATAAACCTTTAGCTGTACTGTCTGATCGTAACACATAACTACAGGTTTTCCCCTTTTAAATAATAAGAGCCCCCTTTCTAAGAAAACGATTTATATAGATGTAGAGATTAGCATAAAAATATTCCATTTAAATGACCTTTTATCACATTCAATAATAGTGATAAAGTCAGAACATTTATTAATAGAGCAACACTAAAAATCATCACACGTCTTAATTAATTTGGCATTCATTAGAACATACTTTCCGACAGGACATTCCTTAACTCGGCTGTGGTTGTTTTTCCTGACCTCTGAAGAATCCTCTTTCCCGAAAAATACATGGGAGGAGTACAGTGCTATTCCTTTGCTGCCTGTAACCAGGAGCTCATATCCAGGGCTGGGTGTGGATCCTGCTGGAGGAGAAGACGAGATACATACTGCGTGGATTCCCTCAAACGAATCCATCTTCCAGGAAGATCGAATAAATCCAACCCACGGATCTGTCAGGCTTTCTGCATTGGCACCTTTTTAAGTATTCTCCTGTGCCTGGATAGGAGAGGAAAGTGATTTCTCTTTCCATTGTAAAATTACGACAATGTGATAATTCTCTACAGATGTCTCGTAGAGCTGTTAGAAGGTGTCAGACCCTCTACATATGTGCTTTGTTTAATGTTTAAATCTTTTCCCTATTCTTTCTCTTTGTATGGTCTTAATTTCTCTTAATAATGAAACACAGCATTTCATAATAGGCTCAAACCAACTCCATGGGCATGGGTCTATTCAATTATTGTTGAGCATTGTCTAAAGATCTGAAAGGGGGAATACCAACTTGTGATAAAATCTCCTTGTCTAGTCAGAATGGAAAATGTTAAATGATTAAGCTTAACCTGTAGAGGTTTAGGTAATATTTGTAGCCACAGTTCAAAGGCCTATCGGGCTGATATAAGCCACTACATTGTCCTAATTTAATGTTGGCCCAAAGTTGAATTGATTTTATGATTGTTATTTTTTTTTTTAAATGCTCCTTTGCTAAAAATGGCAAAAAAAATATATAGATTTTCACACCTTAAAGTGATGGTGTGCTGCTTTAATTCCTAAAAGAAGGGGTAGAAAAATAGCTGTTTTGATTTGATGACCTTTGTATGCTTTGTATACATCACTAGCTGTGTATACTATAGATTAATCCTACATATTAAATTAAAGTATGTGCTACAATACGAATACATGTGCTGATATAAAGTCTGTAACTTAAAAAAAAAAAAACATTTTGTTGTCCTAGAACTCATTTTTTAATAAGACGAAGAATGTTCCATGATAAGTGTGTTTTTCACAAATGGTGTACTTGAGGTCATGGGCTGTTTCTGATTTATCCTACACTTCAGCACAAGTTAATCATAAATTAATGGAAGTGCTAATTCAGTGGTTAAAGCATTGGACTTTGAATGGAAAGGTCATGAGTTTAAACCCAAACACCACCAAGTTGCCACTGCAGGGCCCTTGAGCAAGGCCCCTAACCCTCACCTGCTCAGTTGTAAGTGGCTCTGGAAAACTGATAAATTGTTTATATTAACTGTCTGTTCTTTTGAGTTGTCTTGTTTCTTGTAGTTAAACATAAACATTTCTGCATTTTCTGTACTCGAGAAAATATCCTCGGATTTTGCTTTGCTTCATCTCCACAGGTTCGAGGGATTTTTGTGTGCTCATGTGTTTTGCTGATTAAACATTTCCCAACCCTGCTTAGATTATACACTTCTTTCCCCATCATGGTGTTATGAGCAAAACAATCTGAGCAAACAGGACCTACATCAGGTCCAAGTGTTTTTGTTTATATTCGCTTTATAATACAGTGATGATTATATATATTATAATTATATAAATATCATGATGTCATTGTTTTTGCTCGCTTGTTTGGGAAAAGTTTGTTTATCATGGCCCATGTTAAATTCTTGTGGAAGCAACTACAGTATTCAACTAGAATCTTTTGATAGGGTTTCATCTGATTTTTTTTCTGCATGATAGCCTGTGGAATGAAGGTAAATCTGATATTATAGCATCTATAAAAATATTTTGAACTGAATTTGTCTTACCTAGCAGTAAATAGCGATGGTATGATAATCATCGATCCTTACGTCTTGACAAAGTGAGCTTTAGTTAGTATACCAGTGGACTAGGTGGAAAATCAGAGCTTATTAAGAAGAATAGGGAAAAGAAAGTACCCCTTCAGTGACTTTAGCATGAACAGTAACTTGTGTTGTAAGGGAGGTCCCTCTCAAAGCTCTCAGGAAACTAAGCAGACAAAGTCATGGTTGCCAGATTGGAATATAATTGCAATAAATCCACACAAAATATCATATCACACAGGAAATCAGAATGAATAACACAAGAGAAACATATTGTTAATTAAAAATAGACTCATATCATTTTGATATACACTCACCAGCCATTAGAAACACTTTGCTCGTTTGTTTATAAATCAATCAATCAATCAATCAATCAATCAATTATTCATGTGTTATCAGAGAATCATGTGTAAAATACACTGTATTAATGCCAGGAGACCAACTTCTATAATACTCAAATTAGTCTATCTGGTACTAATAATCATACCAGAGTCATCAAGATCACATTTATTTCCCCATTCTGACCAAAACCTGCAACTTCTGACCAAAAACAATATGAAATATCAAATGGTAATAATGCAACAATTTGAAAAGCAAATATATAATCTCAAACATTTATTGATCCATTTAGTATATTTGGATGGAAAAAAAAATCTTCCCATCTTGTAAATATCTGCCAGTCCACCAGTTCTTCCCAGGATCGTTTGGTTACATTTTGCTGTTTTGTTTTTTTTTCATTCCAGCATCCTTGATTTTATTTCATTGTGTCCTTTTGTCAAGGTTGTGGCTTTCAGCTGTCCAAAGTCAGCATTTTCTTTTAATACTTTCAAAATTTTATTCCATGAAAGTCAGTAGGAGTAAGAGAGAGTACATGTGTGTGAATGAGAGGGAGGGCAGTGGAGTGGTGCGGTTGCAGGGAGAAGAGGTGGAGAAGGTGGAGGAGTTCAGGTACCTGGGGTCAACAGTGCAAAGTAATGGAGAGTGTGTTAGAGAAGTGAAGAAAAGAGTTCAGGCAGGGTGGAGTGGGTGGAGAAGAGTGACAGGAGTGATTTGTGATAGAAGGGTATCTGCAGGAGTGAAAGGGAAAGTTTATAGGACTGTGGTGAGACCTGTGATGTTGTGTGGTTTAGAGACAGTGGCATTGAGTAAAAGACAGGAGGTGGAGCTGAAGGTAGCAGAGCTTTTTAGAGGGACATGTAGGACGTTTTGAAGACAAGGTGAGGGAGGCGAGATTGAGATGGTTTGGACATGTTCAGAGGAGGGACATGGGGTATATCAGTAGGAGAATGCTGAGGATGGAGCCGCCAGGAAGGAGGAAAAGAGGAAGACCAAAGAGGAGGTTTATGGATGTGGTGAGGGAAGACATGCAGGTAGTTGGTTTAAAAGAGGCCGATGTAGAGGACAGGGGGGGTATGGAGGCGGATGATCCGCTGTGGCGCCCCCTAATGGGAGAAGCCGAAAGAAGAAGAAGACTTTCAAAATTTCATGCTGTCCTCTCATTGAAATTATTATACTGTAATACATTATGCAACACAACCACTTGCTGATACTTTTAGTGCCTCTGTCTAATTAAATCAGTGAAATAGTAATTTAGTTCACGAGAAAATTAAGTTGTGATCATGAGAAAACAACTTTTGTTATAGTGGTTATTTATTTATTTATTTTTTTCTGTTTGTTTCTATAATCCTGTATCCAAGCTAGCAACCTAAAGAAAGAGAGCGAGAGAGAAAGAAAGAGAAGGAGAGAGAAAGAGAGTTAGGGAAAGACACTTTTCACACACCTTTATTTATATTACACTACATGAACATACTTCATTAACGTGTTAATGTGGTTTCTCTAGGAATTATCATTAAATTGGATAAGAACACAAATAGCATTTTTTCCTCCAAGTGTTGCCCATTGCCCTGAAATTATGCGCTCTATTTCAATCGAATGTCAATAGTTTATTTAAGAGCAGCCTTTAAATGGATTGGTGCTCCATAAAACTGCTCATTGCACTATTATTGGGATAAACTTGTCCTGCCAGTGAATTCAGGTTGTTTTTCACTGAAGGATTACTGTAGATTAATAAAGCACTGCTTCCCCCACAATGCTCTTTTGTTAAAATGAGATTACCATATCAAGTGACTTGAGTTGTAGGCGTCTCAGTTTTTCTTTTTTCTCTACAACATCTTTAACTTTGCTGCTGCTCCTGAAGTTCGCTTCCTTCAATCCTGTGAGTAGCTTTAATATGAACTTTTTCTTTTTTTGTCACTATTTTGTGTTGTGGCAGTGACAAAGTATTCAGGTGTTTATTACATTAGAACCCATTTGTGATACTGTATGGAGCCTGGAATCCAAAAGATTTGGGTCAGTGCTCTGACACACCATTGCAGAGCATTTGTATGGATCCCTTGTGTTAAATTTTTTAAGTTTTTCTCCGTTGCTTTAGAGCTTTAAAACAACGGATTTAACCATTTTGCATTCAATGAACTGATGCCCAGATGTTGTGTGGGTTAATACTATTCAGGTGAGAATCAGTATAATATATTTTAATAAACATATAATAAACAATTGACGGTTCCCTTGTGGTCTAGTGGTTAGGATGCGGTGCCGCAGCCCGGGTTCGGTTCGCAATTTGTTCAAACTGCTTTTATGATGTGCACAAGTGACTACATGACGTGTGTAGTTTTGATTCCTGATCTTAAAAACGCTTATGAGCAACTGAGAAAAACTGTAAAATATTTTATAAATTGTACTAAGATGTAAAATCCTGGCATAAACAAAGCTGTGAATAAAATACTATGCCTGGAGGATTCAACTCTAATTCCTTTTACTAAATCAACATGTACAGTAATATGCACACAATCACAATATCATGTTCTTGTACCAATATTTTGACTTTCTTTTTGTTTAAATGCCACACAGACTTCAAGAATCCGCAGCATTAAATTGTGTCCTGGTAAAGCAAAAGCAGAAAGTCAGCGATGACAGTAACGTACTCACGCAGGGTTGCTGATGCCCGTCTTGGGACCTTTTCTTACCTGCTACTGCGCTGGAAAGGAAGTATTTATAAGCTGCTGTACCGCGAGCTGCTCATCTTTATTGCTCTTTACTACATCATTAGTGTCCTGTACAGGTACAAGCAATCCACTGGCACCATTGCACTGTGGTATTTTGTCTTGTTAAAAAGCTCTAAGCAGGACTTGGGAAAGGAGAGTTTGTCCTTAACCAGTAATAGAAGACAATATTGTTTAGGAGAATGTGTATGAATATAAGTGATCACCATATTTTGATACAGATTGCTCTTAAATGATGAGCAAAGGAGGCTGTTTGAGAGACTTGCCATCTACTGTGATCAGTATGCACAACTCATTCCTGTATCATTTGTACTGGGTGAGTAGTCTTTATGTTGACCAAATACATTCCCTTCTTCTTGTACATTACCCTTGAAAGTGCCAGCCTCTTTTTATTTCCAGTGATGGAGAGTAATAAAGTAAATGTAATAAATGACTGTACTGTACTTAAGTAGCTTTTTCGCATACTTTACTGAAGTATTTTCATTTAGGTGGGATTTAACTTTAACTTTACTATATTTCAAAGTCAAATATTTTACGTTTTACTCAGCTACATTTTGTGAAATCGGTTTCTTTTTATTTATGATTTAGTGGGTTGTTGTAGTGGTGCTTGGTGTAGTCTTAGTGATCTTTCGCGCCTGGCTTAGTTTGGTAAATGTTTGTTCTGGTTTTGACTTGTGCCTGTATTTTAACCCTGAGCTTGGTTTGCCATTTCGGACTTGTTAACTTATTCTGTATATATCTAACACTTAGTTCTTAGTATCTAACACCATTTCTTTTGGGGTGGGGTTTCTTTTTTCTGTTTTTGTAGTAGGGAATTAGGGAAGTCTGATTGTATTTCAGGAAGAAAGCTTCCAAAATCAGACTCATCATACTGATTATCAATTTAGCCTTGGCCTATATATATATATATATATATATATATATATATATATATATATATACATACAGTGGTAGACAAGTACACAAAGCAGGTACTTGAGTAAAAGTAGAGGTACAGTAAGTAAAATATGACTCCAGTAAATGTAAAAGTGCTCCATGTAAACTTTCACTTGAGTAACAGTATAAAAGTATTTGCCTTCAAATGCGCTTAAGTATCCAAGTACTATGATTTATTACGGCTATAATGCTCCTATGATCATTTTTGTCACAAGACTCTTTGCTTGATCAACTCAGTTTATGTGAAAAGACGCTAATGTTACATTTAGCACACCGATATATTACTAGAATTATATTAATGAGTTAAACACTGATTAATATCTAATAAATTATCATGAGCCCAAAAACTTCTTTTTCAACGCCTTAAAAAAAAAAATCATGAAAATAAGGCCACGAGTGTTGTGGCGAGTTCGAGTCAGGAGTTTCTTCCATCATTTATTCCTCGCAAAAGGTTCTGCTTGCTGTTGAACTGATGCTGAACTGTAAATAACTAAAATAGAAAACTAAAAAGATATCACCAAGCACCAATGGCGATTCTAGCTTGAATGGGGCCTGGGTGAACCACGTCATGACCTTCAGCTACTGTCACTGGATGAGTAAGACCTGTTCTCAGAGCACTCAAATATCACCCTAAATGCATTTATTGCAATTAAATACACATGTAATTTTGCACAATTTATTAAACTTTCAGAACCAAGAACCATAAAACTCCTTGGCTATTTATCATAAGATACATACAACATCTATATCCTTATAATATATGTATTTTAAATTAGCCTTTTACGCTGCACTGGAGATTCCCCCCTTACTGAACTCAGGACCTCAGTTCAGGACCTCAGCACAATCATAGAAAACCTTTATGACATCACCTCAATTAAAGGTAACCAAATCAATTAGTGCTATTCTGACTACTATCCAACTAGACTAGTTTGGCTGTAATTGTTTTGGTGCTACACACATTATGCTAAACTACATACTATAACGTATAATGTTATGCAGCTAAAAAAAATATATCGTCGCTCTATGCGTAAAAGCACAGCAGGCAACACAGTACAGTTATTAGCCAATTTTTTGAATGCATTGCCCAATACTATCCTCAAAACGAGATGATTGACACACATGACACATACACACCTTTATCTTTTGCATGTTTCCCCCTACTTCTTTCCTCTGTTTTCTGAATTGGGCTACTGAAGGTTTAGACCTTTTTTGTCATCCATAATTGTAATTTGGGTTCAGCTTTCCTTACTTATGTGATGTCACCCAACCACCACCTCTCCTTTCTGAGTGTATGAGTGATGGAACTTCTCGCGACCAGATTCATTGACCGTGACATGATATAATAATTGACGCGACCATGCAAATGAGCGAAAAAATAAATAAATACATACATACATACATACATACATACATACATACATACATACACAAATATATATATATATATATATATATATATATATATATATATATATATATATTACAATTGATTTCGTTTTGGCCGCCCCGTGCTGCCCCACAGCAAGATGGCGCTCTGGGCGTCTGCCCATGTCGTCTAAATCGCCACTGCCAAGCGGCAATCAAAACCAGTTTAAAACAGAGCGCGTGCTCAACCCTAATTGATGGCTTGCTGTGTGTTTAACTATTGACCAGTTAAGTTTTTAATCCACTCTAAAATAAAAATAAAAAAACAATTGAAAATGTAGTAACGTTAAAGTAAAAATCTCCCTAAATGGAAATACTTGAGTAAAGCACAGATAAGTGAAAAAACTAAATACACGAATTACATCTACTTCGTTATGTAATAATGTTACTGTAATAATATGTCGATAAAATTACCTGTGTTAAAAATATACAGACACATTGTGTAGCAAACCTTTTGTGTGCGTCTGGTTTTGTGTTTGTTACTCAGCTAGTACGAGCTAGTTACTCAGTGTGGACGAACCCGAGTCATAACAGTGGATAAAAACGTAACTGGTCAAGTGCAAAGCGAGCCACCAATCAGGGTAGAGCGCATGCTTTCTTAAGAACTTATATTGCTTGGCGTTTGGTGGTATCTACTTAGCACAAAAATACAGTTTAGCATCAGTTCAACAGCAAGCAGAACATTTCGAGAGGAATAAATGACTCCTGACGCGAACTCGCCACAACACCCGTGGCCTCATTAAGTAGTTCAAAAGGCAGTTTTGGGTTAATGATCATTTGAATAGATGTCAATCAGTGTTTGACTCATTGAATATAAATATCTGCACTTGTGCATTCCAGGTTTTTATGTGACCCTGGTGGTATCTCGTTGGTGGGGGCAGTTTGAGAGCATCCCATGGCCAGATCGCTTGGCAATGTTGGTTGGGGGACACGTCCGGGGAGCTGATGAAGGTGCCAGGTTGATCCGCAGGAGTCTGGTGCGTTATGCCAACCTGGCTGGCATTCTCATCTACCGCTCCATCAGTACTGCTGCCTATAAAAGGTTTCCCACCATGCAGCACCTGGTACAAGGAGGTACTGTGGATGAACTAATGATGAAATAATAATCTCGTATTATCTATGGTTGTTGTCCTTGTCCAGGCACACTTCCTTACTGCATGTGTATTATTAAGCCTGTGAGTTCATCTAAATAGCCAAATTGTGCTTCTGATGTGGTATTTAGGAAATACATACATTCAAATGAGAGCAGTGTAACCATTAGATATATATAATATCTGGGGCAGATAATATTTAAAGTGTGCATTACTGAGTTATACTAAAATGCTCTTTTTTTCATAGGATTATTTGTACTATTTTTATTTGTACTAAAATGGCAGAATAGACGTATATATATGTTTTCTCTATATGAACACAGGATCAGAAGTATCAGAAAGCATAACAAGGAACACAGCAGTAGATTTCTGATTTAAGTTGTCTTAAGTAATGGAACAGTCTGTGGAATGCAGTCTGTCTGTCTATTGCTTTTGTACCCCCCAGTGTCAGGAGCTCAGCTTGGGATTATGGTCTGTTTTTTTTTTCCAGAGCTTTGCCTCTAACAGAGGAGATATAAACATTATGAATTTTCATAATGAACGAACATTGGATCTATAGAATTATGCTAACATTAGTTTGTCCCCCTTTTTCCATGGCAGAAAATATACAATACTATAATGAGAGAAAGAAAATACTTCAATTCTATGTTTCTGATTATCAAGGTCGATTGTGTGGTCGTCACCAGCTTCCATACATTAATCAAAGAACCTTTGGTCAAAGATTATTTCAATATGTATATATAAATATTAAATATTACCCAACATTCAGATACCAATATTCAGAAATGTTGTTGCTCTATGCGTAAAAGCACAGCAGGCAACACAGTGCTATACAGTTATTAGCCTATTTTATTAAATGCATTACCCAATACTATCCTCAAAACGAGATGATTGATAGAGCTGCATACACACCTTTATCTTTTGCATGTTTCCCCCTACTTCTTTCCTCTGTTTTCTGAATTGGGCTACTGAAGGTTTAGACCTTTTTTGTCATCCATAGTGGAAAAGTGGAAAAATTGTATACACCCGAGTGAAAATATTGTATACACCTTTTCGATGTAATCAGGTGTTACCAATAAAATGCAAAAGATTAGTCCTTTTGACAGTATGGTGTTTTGGAGCATTACGGTGTATATCAACATCTTATATTGAGTTATATAAAATAACGAGATCTGCCATTATCTGAGAAATACAGTGGTTGCTGCTCATTAATCTGGGAAGGGTTATAAGGCCATCTCCAAAAAAAAATTGCCATTCTACAATGAGAAGGACTGTTTACAAAGTAGGCATCCTTCAGTCTAAGATCAAACAAATTAAAACCCAAGGGCCTTTTCAAGCACATTAAATGTGTATGTTGATGATAGCACACTCAGAAAAAAAGGCTGAACAAGTACAGAATGGCTTTAATGGGAGGGTGGGTGGGAAAAAAGCTCCTAATCTCCAAAAACCATACAGCAAAATGACCTGATGCAAATGACAAAATTTGCATCTGAACAAATCACAGTACACACTTTCCCCCTGACTGTACTTCAAAGTGTAAAATGAGCGTTTAGCAGAGTAGATATTTCCATTATGACAAGGCTAAATAACAAACATATCACAGTTTTATATTTGAGTCTGCCAAATAATGAACTTATGTCCATAAAGCTGCCCATATAAGTATGCAGGCATATCGATGGGTTACTTAACGTAATCCCGGGTTCTTTGATAACAGAGTGAGGTGTTTCACTATGGGAATCGCTTTGGGCGTGACCAACTACGGAAGCTCTTATGACACCACGTCTGTCTTGACAGACAGGTCGACCTGAGATCAGGCTCCGCCCCACCTTTATCCCTCAGGTCGACCCCATCTAGCATCATTGCAGCGAGATTTCTTCCCGTCCTCGTGCAAGGAGGGAAGTGCTGGTGAAACACCTCACTCTGTTATCAAAGAACCCGGGATTACGTTAAGTAACCCATCGTTCTTTTTCTAACTTCGCTCGGTGTTTCACTATGGGAGATATAGACCACTCCCGGATTGCACATGATCCCGCTACACCCAATCACATGGGCACAGGACGTCTGGCTCCCAGCACCGCATGTGCCAAGGATGACTCAGACACATCCAGTCTATAAAACCGCACAAAGGTGTGTGGCGTAGCCCAACCAGCCGCCGCACAAATTTCCTGAACAGAAACTCCCTTAAGTAGGGCCCATGAAGTCGCCATCCCTCTATTAGAGTGGGCCCTCAGACCCGCAGGTGCCTGAGAACCACAGCATTCATACGCTAGAGATATAGCCTCCACAATCCAGTCTCGACAACGGCTTCCCTTTGTGGGGGGTAGCCCAAGACACAAACAGCTGGTCAGACTTCCTGAAACCCGCTGTTCTCCTGACGTATGTATGGAGAGCCCGCACTGGGCACAAGGAACTCAACCTCTCCTCCTCCTGAGATGAGAACGGAGGAGGGTGAAATGCCGAAAGAAGAATCCACCACTTTAGGTACAAACGCCGGGTTAGGGCGAAAGGAAACTTTCGTGAGCCCAGGGGCAAACTGCAAACAGGATGGACTGACAGACAGGGCTTGCAGCACGCTAACACGCTTAGCAGTCACTAGAGCCACAAGCAGTGCCGTCTTAAGAGAAAGAAATTTCAGCCCTACGCCATCCACCGGCTCGAAGGGGTGATGAGAAAGGGCCTCCAAAACCAAAGACAGATCCCACTGAGGCACTAGCCGCCGAGACACCGGCCTCTTACGGCGTGCACCTTTCATAAACCGACTAATCAAAGGGTGCCGACCCGCAGGTTCGTTATTAAACCCAACATGACACGCAGAAATAGCTGCCAGATACACCTTTAAAGTACAAAAAGCTTACCCTTTATCCAGCAAATCCTGGAGAAAGCACAAAATGTCTCCCACAGAACACTGGAAAGAGACAATGCGACCACGGCCACACCACTCATCAAAAACTCGCCATTTATTGTCATAAAGCGTGCGAGTAGACGAGGCCCTAGCACTCTGGATAGTGTGTATAACCGATTGGGGTAAACCTGCCACACTCAAGATCCACCTCTCACGGGCCAGGCCCCGAGAGCTATCCTGTCCGGGTGCGGATGATAAATCTCCCCGCCCGCCTGGGACAGAAGGTCTCTCCGTGGAGGGAGTGGCCACGGCTGATCCGACAGCAGCTGAACTATTTCTGCGATCCAGTGTCTGGACGCCCAGCGTGGAGCTATCAGAATCAGTGACAAGCTGAGTTCTCTGACCCTGGCTAGGGTGGGGGAGATCAAGCTCAGCGGAGGGAATGCGTAGAGAAGAACGTTTGGCCATGGGTGAGCTAACGCATCCACACCCAACGGTGCATCTTTGTCCCTTAGAGAAAAGTACAGAAGACACTGAGCGTTTTCTCGCGAGGCGTAGAGATCTACGGCAGCCCGGCCGTATCTCTGCCATATCTGCTCCACCACCTGGGTGTGCAGTTTCCATTCCCCCGTACAGGGGGTTTCCCCTGGACAACAGATCTGCACCCTTGTTCCATATGCCTGGAACATGAGTCGCTCTGATGGACAAAAGCCTCGTGTCGCACCACATTATCAGTTTCCTTGCTAACTGATGCAACTGGAGGGAGCGCACACCCCCCTGCCAGTTGATGTATGCGACCACTGTGGAATTGTCTGTTTTCACCAACACATGTTGGGCCTTTATGAAAGCCAGAAAATGTTTCAGAGCTAGAAACACTGCTAACAACTCCAAGTAGTTTATATGACTCGGGATCAGCTGTGGAGGCCAAACGGCGTTCACAGCTCTGCCCATAAGGGTAGCGCCCCAGCCCGCCAAAGACGCGTCCGTCGTCATAGTAACCCTCGACGACACCGCCCCCAAGGGAATCCCCGACCGAAGAGTCGCGGGGCATCCCCATTGGCGGAGCGCCAAGACGCACGCATGCGTTATCTTGACCGGCCGATTGAGATGACGTCGGGGACATAAGCGCAACTGCGCGACCCATCTCTGAAAATCTCTCATCATGAGAAGTCCCAGACGCACTACAGAAATCACCGAGGCCATTAAACCCAGCATTCGTAGGCACACTCGGAACGGGACCATAGTCCCCGCCCGAAAACGGGAGCGACACTGTATGAGAGATGCGATTCTTCTCTCCGTCAGCGTGACTCGATAGGAGAGGGAATCTATACTGAGTCCTAGATATTCCGCGCGCTGCGCGGGACACAAGCGGCTCTTTTCCCTGTTTATTTTGAAACCCAAGTTGCAGAGATGTGTGACTACGCTCTCCGCATCTCTGATCGCTCGCTCTCTTGACGAGGAGCATATCAGATAATCGTCTATATAAGACAAAATCCGAATCCCGCTGTTTCTCAATGGCAAAAGAGCCGCCTCCACACACTTGCTGAAAGTTATCGGAGCGAGAGACAGACCGAACGGAATGGTTTGAAACTCGTAGGCAGTGCCTCTGTGTGCAAACCTCAAATATTTTCTGTGTGACGGGTAAACGTCTATGTGAAAATACGCGTCCGATAGATCGATCGTCACAAACCAATCGTTTGAACGGATCGACCGACAGAGTGCTTTGTGTGTCAACATTCTGAATGAATATTTTCTCAGGTGCTTGTTTAACACACGCAAGTCCAAGATCGGACGAAGAGATGTGCTTCCTCTCTTCGGGATCACAAAGTACCGGGAGTAAAAACCCTGACGGCTTTCTGCCTCCGGAACAACTCTGACTGCCTTTTTGCTCAAAAGAGAGTCGATCTCGGCCGTTAGGACGCGAGCCGACTCTCCTTCGGCCACCGAGACCAACACACCGTTGAATCTGGGTGGTTTTATTGAGAATTGAAGCCTGTATCCCCGTGAAATCGTGTTTAAAACCCACGGATGAACAGCGCATGCGCGCCAATTGACAAGGCGCGCAGAAAGGGAACCCCCGCGTACACAACTCTGGTCGCGTGTTGATGACGTCACAACCGTCGCCGCGCTGGGCTCCGCTGGTAGAGCGAGCGCGCCCTCCAGCGGCAAAACTAGGGGGGTGCACGCTGAATTTTTGGAATTTTCGCACACAATCGCCCTCGGCTGATCGCCTGGATGCGAAAGTGGCACATTTATTTTGTTTTTCATTTCTGAACACATCGCCCTCAACCCGCGGCTTGGATGCGATGATGAAACTTTTATTGCGCAATCGTCTGAACTGACGTGCGAGTGAACACATGTCATGAGTGCTTGGTGACACTGAACATTTTCCCTTATTCCTCGAACCCGAGGAGAAACTAGGGAGGAAGCCCTTACAGAACTTAGAACCGGGCTGTGTTCCCTTCTCCTTTTCTTCGCCGGCGGAGAAAGGAGGATAGGAGAACATTCGCGTGTCAGGTCGCACGCTTCTTCTTCCGCTCCTCGGGGTGGGGCGGACGGTTTCTCGCCGCCACGGCCGCAAATGAATGCTTTCCCCACGGTCCCGAGCCATCCGATCTCGGACGTTGACCAGCTTGCTGTCTGCCGGGAGCCGATCTCGCACTTCTCGCGCTCATCGGTCTCCCTCTCGCAGCCGCGGCTGCGGCAAAACCCTGTCGCGCTGGCTGAGGGGGCGGGTTCTGAGACAGCTTACGAGGCAAACAGAGGTTGAACGCTTCGTCCTCTTGTTTCCTGAGAGTGCTGGTTTCTCTCATCTTTTCCAGAGCTGGACCGAACAGACCTTTAGCGGGGTCGTAGGCAGCATCCATGACTTCCGCTTTCTGTGTGTCACCCAAGCCTGACAGGTTAAGCCACAACGCTCTCTCACCTGACACAGCCAAGCCCATCACGCGGCCGCAGCCCTGAACCACGCCTCGTGAAGAGCACAGGATTAGGTCGTTCACCACACAGATCTCGTCCCAAAGTACCGGGTTAGGTACTCCCGTGTCGAGCTGTCGTCCCATCTCCTCCAAAATCTCCGCCTGGTACGCGGACAGCAAAGTCACCGCGTTTAGCGGTGACTACTGCGCTGCGTATTTATACATCCTCCGATGGATGGACGCCGTCAATCTCTCGATTTTCCCAGGCAGCGCAATTTGAGAGGAGGCAGAGATAGAACGCCGATTCGGATGGAGGTGATAAGCCACCGAAGGCTCTACAGCTGGGGGTCCGGCCAACCCCAGCTATTCCATCCCTTGAATCTCCAGCTTGGAGCACCCTTTTGCGGGAAGCTTGCTCTTGAAGGGGCTAGACCAGTAACGGGACATTTCCTTCATGCAAGCCGGCACGGCGGGCAGGAGCTGTCTAGTACCGGGTTGAGCAGGCGGCAGCCTTTTCCCGTCGTAAAGGTCTCTCACAGCTCCCTCCGCGTCCTGGGCCGCGTCCTGGGCTCGCCTGCAAACCTCGTGCAGGTTACCTTCAGCCTGTGAGGTTGCATCGCCCGCGCTCTGGGGCCTCGACTGTTGAGCCGGGACGGGACCACTGTCGTCCTCATCCTCGTCCTCCATGTCCAAGTCGAGGAGGTCTGAGTTCGCATCCGCGTCCTCGTCCTCGTCGCACGGTCGTTCCTCATCCTCCGCGAGGAGGTTGTCAAACAGAGGCGGCATGACCGGCGATTCGGCCTCCATCAGGTCCGCCCAGCTCGTGGTAGCGCGCGGCTGATGTTCGACAGCCGTAGACCTCGCGGCGGCACCGGACAGGCACGGGTCCTGTTGGTTAGCCACCGCTACTCTCAGCCGTCTCTCCAAATGCTTCACCGGCATTGACGCGCAGTGAGCTCATGCTTGCGGGTCCGCGAGCGACGTTTGAGCGTGCTTCGGGCCGATGCACGTGATGCACATCGGGTGAGGGTCCCTGCCCGAGATGGTCGCTCCACATGATGATGGACACGGGCGGGATGCAACCTCCCTGATCTTCGACTCATTCCCTTTGGTGGGGGGGATGACCGTCGACATGGCTGAGTACGGAGAAACTAGACTCGTCACAACACGTTAGTCTGCCGATGTTCGCAGGGTAGTTAGCCCTCTGAAGGCTTCGCCTTGAGGCGCTAAGCCTGTAGTAGCTTGACGCTACTACGTCCCTACCGTGTACCTGAATACCCAGCAGGTTGGAATAGGAATAGCTCGCCTCGACGCGGACGCTATTCCGTGATGTCGCTCAGCACGATCCCGTATGACTGATCTCGCGTTCGGTGGCGGAATCCAATGACGGCCCGCACGATGAACAGTTAAGCGAAAACAGCCGAGAACTGGAAGTGCTGAGAGAGCTTAGTGTAGTCCCTCACGGGAAGAAAGCGCGAATGATGTTAGATGGGGTCGACCTGAGGGATAAAGGTGGGGCGGAGCCTGATCTCAAGACAGACGTGGTGTCATAAGAGTTTCCGTAGTTGGTCACGCCCAAAGCGATTCCCATAGTGAAACACCGAGCGAAGTTAGAAAAAGAAACAGGTTATATGTTGCAGGCTTATACAGGTTACAGGTCATATGTTTACACCAATCAGGCATAAACTAATGACATTATAACATTATGACCGGTGACGTAAATAACACTGATTATCTCTTCATCATGGCACCTGTTAGTGGGTGGGATAAATTTAGCAACAAGTGAACATTTTGACCTTAAAGTTGTTAGAAGCAGGAAAAAATGGGCAAGTGTAAGGATTCGAGTTTGACAAGAGCCAAATTGTGATGTCTAGACGACTGGGCCAGGGCATCTCCAAAACTGCAGCTCTTGTAGGGTTTCCCGGTCTGCAGTGTCAGTATCTATAAAAAGTGCTCCAAGGAAGAAACAGTGGTGAAGTGAGCGAAGGCTGGTCCATGTGGTCCAATCCAATAGACGAGCTCCTGTAGCTCACATTGCTGAAGAAGTTAATGGTGTTGATGTTTGACGAGTCAGAACTGTTTTGGCAGCAAAAGGGGGACCAACACAATATTAGGCAGGTGGTGATAATGTTATACCTGATCAGTGGCCATAAAATGATGCCTGGTCGGTGTATGTTTACATATGTAACACCAAACAGGATATTTCATTCCATTGTATGTCTTCACATAAAACGCAAAGACAATAAATACAACTTGAGATGACTTGATTATATCACTGCAATGACCTGTGTTATAATAACTAGAGTCTTATTCCGCTCCAGGACTGATGACAGTAGAGGAACTAAGGCAGCTGGATGAACTGCCGTCTCCTCATAATAAATTCTGGGTTCCTTGCATGTGGTTTGTAAATTTGGCACTCAGAGCACGGACAGAGGGACGCATCAATAACGACGTTGCACTCTCTGCCATTCTAAACGTACGTCTGTAGTAAATCCATAGTTTCACTACATAGCTGTTTTAAAGCTTGATGATGTTTTATCATTATCCTATTTGCAAATATTTAACGAAGTATTGGAACTGATTGTGTTTCTAGTGAATTTAAAAGGAGGTGAATGTGAAAGCTTTGTCAAATAGTACTTGCAGTTGTGTATATGTGTGTGTGTGTGTGTGTGTGTGTGTGTGTGTCTGTCTTTTCTCCTCCTAGGAGCTAAATACATTGCGCTCTCAGTGCATGAAGCTGTACAGTTATGATTGGATCAGTCTGCCACTTGTATACACTCAGGTCTGACTGATCAGACTAGATTAGTGTCAATCTGATGTTACTAACAACAAAGAGGAATTATTATTTTAGCCTTACACACCATAGTTACACTTGCTGATTTGGACAAAAAAATTCAATTCTTCTTCCTTGTCTTCAATGTTTGAATCAGCATAGAAAGTCCAATAAGTCATCTGCTCATGAAAACTAACATAAATCTGCAATCTTTCAAAGGTGGTAACTGTGGCTGTATACAGTTTCTTCTTGACTTGTCTGATTGGTCGTCAGTTTCTTGACCCCGCCCAGGGCTATCAGGGCCACAACCTTGACTTCTACCTTCCAGTCTTTACACTACTGCAGTTCTTTTTCTATGTCGGCTGGCTCAAGGTACGTTTTCCTTATACTTAATAGAAACTACTCAAAGCAGCCAGTTCTACTCATTTTATGTCTGTCATTAAACTCAATTATGACAAAAGGTCGCAGAGCAACTCATCAATCCATTCGGGGAAGACGATGATGACTTTGAGACCAACTGGCTGGTGGATCGCAACCTGCAGGTATCTTCATCTTCCACTGTAGCAAAAATTGGGACAAATTTGATTGAATCATTGGCCTAATACCACCATGTCCGTTTATACATCGTAGGTGTCTCTGCTGTCTGTTGATGAAATGTACGATCTGCTTCCGATCATAGAGAAGGATAAATACTGGAATGAATCAGAGCCTCAGCCACCGTATACGCCTGCCAGTGCTGAACACCAAAAACCCTCTTACATGGGCTCCGCTCTGGATATCAAGTAGGGTTGCAAAATCCCAGGAATTTTCAAGACTAAATACTTTCCATTGGAATGAATGGGAAAATATTGGAATTAATGGGAATAACCTGAGAATTTACAAAATTGCAGGTTAGCCTATAACAGGGGACATAAATGAGGTTGAAATAAAAATCTCAAAAGATAATCTTGTTTAAAACAACCAAATATAATGCAATTTTAGCTGAATTTCTGACCTGCACATGCATCAATCACATGCACACAGCACATTTCCTGCTGGGCTGCTGAGGCCACGCCCCCTACATGCAACAAAATTATACTAATAATTAAATCAAAATAATTTTTTTTTTTTTTAAATCTGTATTAGTTTGCATGCATGTCAGCTTATGACCAAACTCAATGTTTATATTTACGTCCGTATATATGATACAGTTTATATAAATTTCCCCCAATTTCCAATTTATTCCTATTTATTTCCATAAATTCCTGTTAAGTTCCCATGGAAAGTTTCCAGAAAGTTTCCAGAATTTCCACTGCTCAGCACCCCTAATATCAAGTGACTAATCAATGTAGTCTTTGTGTATTTTCAGCAAAAAAAAAAAAACATTTTGTGGAGCTTAATTTTTTTCTCTTTCTCCAAGTGTACCTAAAGAAGATATGGAGTTCCAGCATAACCTGGAGCAAATCAAGGAACACGAGGAAGCCAACCATTCCACTCCTCTTCTGGGCAGCCTGACTCGTTTGCTGGGTGTGAAGTCGTCTATTTTTCCCCGGTCTTCCACTTCTTCTTCTAGGGTTTCTCTCCTTCGTCGCCGCCCACGTGCACCATTCAGCCGCTTCCCTCTTTATTTCCATCCTGAAGCCCCTGTGTTGCACAGCCAGAACCAAGATCCGCCTGAATGTGACGTGACTGAGTACGCTTTTTCCTCCATGCCCCTATATGAGAGACCTGGTTTTTATAGTTGCCCCCAGACACCCATCCACTGTTTGCCCCCACCTATCAATTGGCCCCGCCCACTCCGCAGGGCGCAGGGCGACTTGGTACACAGCACCAGCTCAATTTCTCATTCTCTACTAGGATCACAGCTTCTGCTTCCTGGTACACCAGGCCACATGCCCCCTGCGACATCCTCAGGCTTTCCTGGAAAGGTAGAAGAAAGCTCAGAACACCCATCAGCGTCTATGTTCTCCTTCCCTGACCCTGTAGGAGAGATGTGCAATTCAGGTAAACTGTGGCTAAATCAGGCACTGCTATCCAATCGTCCTCCACCTTCTTGTCTCTCTATGGACTTTCCTCCTCTAACAGAAGGACAGCTGGGTCCCTTAAGCGCCCGTACGATGAGTGGAGGAGGAGAGAGAGTGTTCTCCTTCACTCCTCCCATACAGAACCACATTCAGAGCAGCATGAGCTCAGGGTGCATCAACATACCCATCACATCCACCAGCAACACCAACAATACCAACAGCAGCATGGGGAACCTATGTAATCTCACTGGTCTTGTATCTGGCTCGAGCAGTAACCCAAGACTTGGCACCATGCCACTGACTAACTCAGCCAGTGCCATCACATCTACTGCTGCAAACACAATGCAGCAAACAACCAGCCAACACAATTCCCCCAAGGATTCTGGGATCTCATTGTCTGAAAAGGATTTACTGGGGGGGTTAGTGGTGCAGAGTGGAACTGTGCAACCCAGTGGGGCGAGGGAACCGTTCTGAGAAAGGGCAAAGTTTTCCTGATGTGCTGGATGAAGTGGTGGATGACGTACACAAACCATGTACTTGAGTTAAAGTAGAGATACACTCTGTATAATATGACTCCAGTAAAAGTAAAAGTGCTGCCTTTAAACTTTCACATGAGTAAAAGTACAAAGTATTTGCCTTCATCATTTATTCCTCTCAAAATGTTCTGCTTGCTGTTAAACTGATGCTGAACTGTATGTTGGTAATGAGTAGATAGACCGAGCGCCAATCAAAACAAGTTGAAAAACAGAGCGCACGCTCGACACTGATTGGTGGATCGCTGCGTGTTTGACCGGTTACGTCAAACGAAAGTGTCTCAACGGAGACTCATTGATAATATTTCTGTCCTGTTGCACTCTTCATTTATTCCAATCTAATATGTAAATGAGGGTATATTAGACAAGATGATTGATATATTGTAATAAGTGTGTGCAGTTGAACATGGAAGTCAACCCTGGTGACACTGAGTCCACTGATTCACCTGCCATGGTTTTCTTTGATTTGGAGACTACTGTCCTTGGTATGTATTTGGAAACATGACTGAACAGTTTCTGCATCATTACAACACAAATCCAGGGCAGTTTGAAGGTCATCCTACTTTAGTCCACCTAAAGATCATAACTGAAAATGGTCTAAGTAGCAACCAAAAGACAGACTTACCTGGACAAAATGCTAGAAATTCATTTCAATTCAGTTATATTAATATACACTTCAAAACAGAGCGTGTGCTTGACACTGATTGGTGGATCGCTGCGTGTTTGACCGGTTACGTTTTTATTGAATCATAAATAAAAAGGAACGACTGATTTTGCAAAATGTAGTTGAGTGAAAAGTACGATATTTGACTTGTAGTGAAGTAAAAGTCTCCCCAAAGGGAAATAATTCAGTAAAGTACAGATATGGGAAAAAGCTACTAAAGTAAAGAAACAAATTGGATTTATTTCCTTACTGTCCACCACAGGATATCAACCGGTTATTTAAGCATCAACGATGACAAGATGATAACAGTATGGTGGAATCTGAAAAAAATGTGGTGGTGAATGTGAGTGTTCTGAAAAACAATATATCTCTCATCGTCCTCCAGCGATGTTCTCCCGCCCTTGAAGCATGTGCAAACGACTCATTGCAGCAACACCGTATGTCATGTCAAATCTCTGGCAGATTTGCGTGCATATATTCACTTTTACTCTTTGTTCTAACTTGCTGTCTGTGACGAAATCGCAGACGTGCTAACGCATGTGGTCAGAATAGCACCAGTTAGCATCATTTGTCTTGAATATAAATACAGTCCCTGACAAAAGTCTTGTCGCTTGTGTACAAATTGACCTGAAGTGCCACTGAAATATATTTCTAATCAAGATTTTTTTATAAGTAATGGCTCCTTTTAATCCCAACGGCTTTTGTAATAATGTTTCAGTGCAAAACGAAACTGTCAAAAAGTATTCTAATATTCACAGCTTGGTAAAGCCCATTGAGTCAGTTTTTGCAAAGACATAAGTGTTGTCGCCTTGTCATATGAGCTTCATCTGTGACTAATAATGGATCAATTCGGTCTCAGGTGTGTATAAAAAGAACCCCAGTACACTAGACCTTCACATCAACTGCAACTAGACCTCTGCAAACATGCTTAAGATTCACCCTGAGACTAAAGTTTTGATTATCAAGAGGCTGAAGACCAGATCCACTGCTGATGTGGCAGACACCTTCAATGTGTCTCAGCGTCAAGTACAGAGGATATAAAAAAGATTTGAAGAGATTGGAGACGTTTTTGACAAGCCCAGGTCAGGCAGACCCCGAAAGACAACTGCCCGAGAGGACCGTTTGTTGGTTTAAAAATCCAAGGCCAGTCCATTTTCCACTGCAGCAGAGCTCCACAAACCTGGTCACCTGAAGTCCCTGTGTCAACCAGAACAGTTTGTCGGATTCTGTCTCGAAATGGCCTCCATGGTCGAATCAGTGCCCAGAAGCCAGCACTAAACAAAAGACAATTGAAAAACCGTGTGGCATTTGCCAAGGCCCACAGCCTGCTAAAAGGATGGATGCTGGAAAAGTGGCAGAAAGTGGATTTTTCAGATGAATCTTCTGTTGAATTACACCACAGTCGCCACAAATATTGCAGGAGACCTACTGGCGCCCGCATGGATCCGAGAGTCACCCAGAAAACAGTGAAGTTTGGTGGCGGAAAAATCATGGTCTGGGATTACATCCAGTATGGGGGTGTGCGAGAGATCTGCAGGGTGGAAGGCAACATCAATAGTCTAAAATACCAAGAAATCTTAGCTACCTCTTATATTCCCAACCATAAAAGAGGCCAAGTTCTGCAGCAGGATGGTGCTCCATCGCATACTTCCATCTCCACATCAAAGTTCCTCAAGGCAAAGAAGATCAAGATGCTCCAGGATTGGCCAGCCCAGTCACCAGACATGAACATCATTGAGCATATGTGTGGTAGGATGAAAGAGGAAGCATGGAAGACGAAACCAAAGAATATTGATGAACTCTGGGAGGGATGCAAGACTGCTTTCTTTGCTATTCCTGATGACTTCATCAATAAATTGTATGAATCCTTGCCAAACCGCATGGATGCAGTCCTTCAAGCTCATGGAAGTCATACAAGATATTCAATTTGGATCTCACAGCACCACTACTTAATTTGCTGACATATTTTCCTATTTGCAGTAAATTTGTTCAATTTCTGTATAGGCGACAAAACTTTTGTCTTGCCAAAATTTGACCTTTCTGTCCTGATTAAATGATAAATCTTTTTTCAGTGAAACTAATTTATTTCAGTGCATTAAACATTATTTGGGAGGGTTTTAGCTTTTCACATGAGCTATTTCTAACACCAATTGATTAATTAAAAGTCAGGTTATTAGCAGGTGTTTCTACAAAATAGATAAGCGACAAGACTTTTGTCAGGGACTGTAGTCTCTTATATAATTCGATATACAGATTGTACAAAAATATATAAAATGTGTGTGTATGCTTTGGGACAATAAACCTTATATTTTGTTTCTGTACATCATGCACAAAGAAAAAAATATATATTATCAAAAAGTTTGTAAATCCTGCACACACTCCTCCAGTCTGCTAGGTGGCGATAACACACACTATGAACGGCTCAAACCGGAAGGAGGCGCTGTACCTCAGAACCATCTTCTCCACTCCTATAGTGCACTTCAATACAGAGGAAATAATAGTGTCTACAGCCTATATAGTGCCCTCTGTATGGCTTGGGGGACTCGATTGGGATACAGCCTGCTTTTTGGAGCAACGTGAGCCCAGATTTGAAACCGGATGGCATTAGAAGAAAATGTCTCAATGGAGACTCATTGATAATATTTCTGTCCTGTTGCACTCTCCATTTATTCCAATCTAATATGTAAATGAGGGTTTATTAGACATGATGATTGATATATTGTAATAAGTGTGTGCAGTTGAACATGGAAGTCAACCCTGGTGACACTGAGTCCACTGATTCACCTGCCATGGTTTTCTTTGATTTGGAGACTACTGGCCTTGGTATGTATTTGGAAACATGAACACTTTCTGCATCATTACAACACAAATCCAGGGCAGTTTAAAGGTCTTCCTACTCAAGATCATAACTGAAAATGGTCTAAGTAGCTACCAAAAGACAGACGTACCTGGACAAAATGCTAGAAATTCATTTAAATTCACTTATATTAATATAGTACTTTGAGTAATTGGACTCAAAGCATCTTTACAGATATCCGGATATGGGCAACGACTTCTCACGAATGAGCAAGAAGGTATGGCGATAAAGAAAAACCTTCTGAGATGACATGAAGAAACCGAGAGAAGAACCAGACCCACCTGTGATACCTGATTATGTTTATATACATACTGTATGTATATTGAAAGGAAACTCTAGACTCCTTAATTGCAACATCAGTGTTCTGTTTTTGTTTTTACAGAAGTCTATAACATCCAAACGAAGTTATCTTCTGTACAATGAATGAGATGTGAGCATTCTTTTGAGCAGGTGTGATCTTCAGACTGTGCAAGCAAGAACACCGAACCTCATCTTCACATTACATTCATGGCATTTGGCAGCTGAGCAGTAATTAAGGCTCTTGCACTGGCAGCTTGGTGCTGATTTAAACTCGAGACTTTCTGAACAGAAGTCTAACACCTGAACTATTAAGCTAGTAGGGGTGTAACCGTACACAGAATTCAAAGTTTGGTACGTACCTCTGGTTTTTAAGTCATGGTACGATTTAAGTTCAATATATTTGGGGGAAATGCGTAACAAAATTGCTTCGTCGTTTTTTTTTTTTTTTTTTATCAACGTCATTTATTATTAACGAACACTTTGTCACTCCCAACTCGTCACACATCACACAGTGGAAACACACAAACGTAGCCATTACTACTACCTGTTTTAGTGTCACGCTGGTAACTGGACGTCATGTCATATTAATATTAGGGCTGATATAATATATTTAATTGTGATTAATTGTACGATTGTCATAAGTCAACTCGCGACTTTTTTTTATCTGTTCTAAATGTTCAAACATTTCAAGTGTTGATGGACAAATGTTGATGCTTTATGAAAATGTCTGTTTATTATTAGTGAAACTCAACAAACTCAACATAGAGCATGAAGACTAAATATTCTTGTAAATGTTTGAAAGTAATTATGGTGTTTTAAATTGAGTAAATCATCAGGTCACCAAACCGAACCTTTGCTATGTTTCCACACGGACGATTAATGAGGTGATACCGCAGAAATTGTACCTCTTCTAACTTCCATACGGATTACATAATCAGATATTTGTTTTAGATACGAATTATTCGGATATTTAAAAGTAGACATTTGTGTCCTTCATGGCGGATTTTGGTGCTGATTTGAGAATCGGCGCATCAGTAAAACAAATATTTATATGCGTGAATAAACGTGTGACGCGTTGGTTTTAATTTCGCCTCTTTTATATTTATTTATCTATTTTTTATATCAATGGTCAAACAGAAATGCGCGCTGAATTAATCACGCGTTAATCAAATTAGTTTTTTTATTATCGCTTAGTTTTAGCAGCCCTATTTAATATATTAATACAAAACAAATTTCTAATTTTGTGATCTAATGAATGTGTCCAAGCTGAACATCCACTATATAGAACACAAGCAGAGAAAAGATGATGATGATCAGGTGATCAGGAATGTCTCAGTCATGTTTACATCACTGACTCCCTCTGTCTCATCCACGTTAACCCCAGACTTCTTGTTACCTTCTGCCCTGCTCATTGTTATCGTCATAAACTAGTCTGTGGTGTGTGAGAGACAGGAAATGATAAACCGGTGGTAGATTGAAAAAGCTGCGCAAAGACAGGAAACAGGTTGATGAGATAAAACCGGCACATAATGAGAAGAAAAAATATTGACATTTCTCCAAATAGTAGTCTGTTTTGAAAATGTAAGAAGTAGAAATTATAGACGATAAAGTTATGGGAAAGAGTAGTGGAAGCCAGGCTGAGAGAAGAGGTGACCATCTGTGAGCAACGGTATGGTTTCATGCCGAGGAGGAGCACCACAGATGCATTATTTGCTTTGAGAATGTTGATGGAGAAGTATAGAGAAGGTCAGAAAGAGTTGCATTGTGTGTTTGTGGAATTAGAGAAAGCGTACGACAGAGTGCCAAGAGAGGAGCTGTGGTACTGTATGAGGAAGTCTGGTGTGTCAGAGAAGTATGTGAGGGTGGAGCAGGACATGTATGAGGACAGTGTGACAGCAGTGAAGTGTGCAGTAGAAACAACAGAGTGGTTCAAGGTGGAGGTTGGACTGCATCAATGATCGGCTCTGAGCCCTTTCCTGTTTGCAGTGGTGATGGACAGGTTGACGGACGAGGTCAGACAGGAGTCTCCATGGATTATGATGTTTGTGGATGATATTGTGATTTGTGGTAAGAGTAGTGAGCAGGTTGAGAAGAGCCTGGAGAGGTGGAGGTACATGCTGGAGAGAAGGAGAATGAAAGTCAGTAGGAGTAAGACAGAGTACATGTGTGTGGATGAGAGGGAGGGTAGTGGAGTGGTGCGGTTGCAGGGAGAAGAGGTGGAGAAGGTGGAGGAGTTCAGGTACCTGGGGTCAACAGTGCAAAGTAATGGAGAGTGTGTTAGAGAAGTGAAGAAAAGAGTGCAGGCAGGGTGGAGTGGGTGGAGAAGAGTGATAGCAGGAGTGATTTGTGATAGAAGAGTATCTGCAAGAATGAAAGAATCAACTTAAGTACAGTAACAAAGTATTACTTCCCACCTCTGACATCGACAGTGCGCTCAAAGTGCGAGGCGGAGACTAAACAAACTTGTGGCCCGACGCTTAACATGTATTTGATTTAACTTCGATATTAACTATGTTCCGCACATAAAACAAGAATTGCATTCGGTACACGTGTGCGCTGTACTGAAAGCCCTGTACCAGAACGGTTCGGTACGCCCAAGTGTACTTTCACCCCATAAGCTTCCAGTGTAGGATGATCTCATCTACAGCAAAGGTGCCCAAACATTTTCCTTCGAAGGGCCAAAAATCTGATTGAGAAAACATGACCCAGTAATCTGCTAAATGAATGCCGTTTTAGAGTTCATTGTCTTGTTTTTTCAAAAGTTGTTCCAAATGATTTATTTTTTCTTCCTTTTTTTAATAATATGGCTTGGCAGGCTAAATCAAAGTTCACCAAATGCTGACTTTAGCCTGCTGACATTAGTTTGGGCATTTTTGATCTAACTCATTACACCATATCTTTGCCAGCTGGTAATTTCTTTAACTTCCTTTTTTTCTTTCAGAATAGGTTTTTCTATTGCCTAAACTAGATACATATATATGCAAAAAACAAATTATAAATCTGAAAGACTTCAGTAAACAACTCAGTTGATTAGATTGAGTAGTGTATATCTAAAATAGTCAAACACATAAGTAAAAATGTAGGTATGAATTCATTTGAATCAAACTTTTTTCAATTGAATTCCCAAAAAAATACCTCTGTGGACGTGTGCAGTATGTCGACTTTATGTTGTACATTTTCTACATAGTGTCCGGTGGAAGGAACTGGGTGTTGGAGGAGACTGAGGATTTGTTAAACATGTTACAAGGCAAAAATACAGTTGAGGGTTTTGACAGAAGTAAAGTCAGTAATGATGTGATTGAGAAGGTTTTGTTTGAAATATATGTACTGCACATTTGAACATTTGGAGTGCATATAAACAGTATGTTAGGAATTTGCGATCTGTGTCGAATCTGTAATGATCTCAGATTTTAAGCGAATTAATTGCTCAGGAGCTCCTGGTTCCACAACTCCAACTGCTTGTAGAAGACTGTAGAAAGGACATTACTCATAATCACACACTCTGGTGCTCATGTTGGTTCTCACTTTCTGGTGTTTGTAATGTTTTAATGATTTATAATCACACTCTTAGTGTCACCCAAATGAGGATGGGTTCCCCTTTTGAGTTTTCCTCATAATATCTAAGGGAGTTTTTCCTTGCCACAGTCGCCCCAGGCTTGCTAATCGGAGATCACTCATAATTCCCTTATATTTCAATTTTTGTTCTATAATTTTTTACATTCTTTAAAGCTGCTTCGAGACAATGTCCATTATGAAAAGTGCTATAGAAAATAAACTTGAACTAAATTGAAACAATCAGATTGGATTGATCTGAATTGATGAAAATTGGCCTTTGAGGAATGCAGGCATATCAGATTGCTCAGTTTGATGCTCCATCAAGTCTTTAGAGCAAGCCGGTTTTCCAAAGCTCCCTCAACTTATCTTGACTCCATGACCATTTCTCCTCCAGGGCCCTCGTGTGACATTGTTCAGCTCGCAGCGGTGAGCGGTCATCACACTTTCAACCTCTTTATGGTTCCTCGGTGCAGGATGGAGCCTGGTGCTTCCAGGATTACGGGCTTCAGAGTACGTCGACATCGACTCTTTCGTCACCGCAGGCCAGTTCTCACCAATTCGCTCAAGGAAGCCCTGGTGTGCTTCATAACCTTCCTTCGCATGTTTGGACGCCCTCTGCTGGTGGGTCACAACATCCGCAGATTTGATTGCCTTGTCCTGGCTAGAGTTTTGGACGAGTTTGACCTAAAAGCAGCCTTCCAGGATGGAATCTTGGGCTTCCTGGACAGTCTCCCGTTGACCCGGCAGCTTCTGAAGGACAGCGACGTTCACAGCTTTAAGCAGGAGAACTTGGTTAAGACTGTGCTTGGTGTTTCCTATGCGGCTCATGATGCCTTGAGTGACGTCCAGGCCCTGCAGATGCTTTATCGTGCTCTAAAACCAGCAGCCAATCAGATTCAGCGGCACACGTTCAGCTTGGACTCGTTGTTTAGCAAAAAAACTAAAGACTGAACGAAAGAGTTTTTTGCTGGATTCAAATGAATGATCCGTGTATAACTCGTTTTGAAGTTTCACTTTTTTTTGTTTTTAAGAATATTTATGGAATTCCTATATTTGAATAAATGTTTATTTAACTACAAGGAGTTATGAATCAGTTTTGCACCTTGTTCGGTTTGAATTCAAATTCCACTAACACCATTATCTCGTAGCTCTTGGATATCCTGCTTGCTAATATCCTCAGCTATGGTTAGAAATAGATCTTTTTTTTTTGTTTTGTTTTTTTTGGACCGGTACGCAATTGGGCCAATACCATACTACAGGACAAATGACACTGTTATCGATACTTCTGTTGTTTTATCTACATATACTTTCGGTGTTAATGGCAAATGAGAAGCGGATGCTTGTCATTTTCCGTCTATTAATGATGTCATCAAGTGGCCGTCGTTTGCTCGACGTACGTGCGACATCCATGCGCATGTGCGGTGTGTGTTCCTGTGCAGACAATCAGTCATGGCAGAAGTGTTTTAACGTTCAAAAGTGTGGGTTCATTTTTCAAAACTTTACAAACAAATCTACAAAACCAAACACGCCAGCTACCTCAAGCAATGCACTGTTTTTACTATATCTCCATCATCTCCTGGCTACAACTCCAACTTTATTGCCTCAGCCTCACGGTAACATTCATTATAAAATAAGTCTTTAGTTAGAACTAAAAGTCTTTTAGGACACCACATCAGTTTTAATATGTGAATCTGATATGAATAACCCCACAGAAAACGATACGCTCGAAAGGGTTTTACCGTCAGTGTCTCACTGACTCAGACAGCCAGGAGCAGCCCCTTCACCATTGTGATGCACGGAAAGAGGTTCTTAGGGCTGTCCCTACATTCGAAAATGTATTGCCTGTCACTATGGTGGAGTCAAACTGGTCAAGTCAAGAAACTTTTATTGTCATTTGAACCATATATAAACTACATTTCCAAAAGTATTGGGACTGTTACCAAAAAGCTGAAGGCTCTTAATTGTATATAAGAACATTTTCCATTGACTTAAACTTTACTTTCACTTTTGAAACCAAACCTACTCCAGCATGGCCCCCAGTTCAGTACAAAATCAAGGGGAAGTACCGCAAAAGTAAACACTCGGCTATGGCTAACAATGTAATGTTAAATGTTATAAAACAAATATTCTAGTAGTAAGGGGGACATGGTAATGTTTACTATTTCACTATAAGTTTAGCTAACTGGCTAGCATTTCATTTTATCCAGACAGACTCCTAACAAACATTTGTTGTTGAGATTAAAGCACCGCTCTACTAAACAAAATTTATTTCAAATTTAATTTAAGCACTTTCAAGGACCTATATTTGTTTTCAAATACCTTCCAGGCCACAACAATGTGTGTAATATTCAAGTATTTTCATGAAGCGTGGGACTTATATAGAGTAGTAATAATAAGTACCTGTATCGATAAAATGTAAACGATACCCAACCCTAGTGTACATGTTGCCTTGTTATGACCTGGCATCCCATCTTGGGAATATTCCCACCGTGGCCTGGCGTTCCCGGACCAGGATAAACCGTTCGCTGAAGACGTTCAAGAAGAAAACACAAAGTCCTGTAGATTTTCGACAGAATTGTAGTTTATTAGGGTTTAAATAGTTTACACAACCTCATGCCACAGCAGATTCCAAAATGCTAATCCATGCCTTTATTCCGAACCTTCACCGGAGGTAGCAAACACTGAAAATCTGAGGATCTATTGCACTACCCGCATCGGATGCCCTCGCAAAAAAGTGCACAGAGATTACAGTAAACAAATATTCGTAAGATACTTTGTACATCAAATATCGTCATGTGATTCCAGTAAGAGACGTCACAGGGAAAGAACAAACACGTACTTGCAGAGGAACAGGGACGGAGGACGGGTAGTAACAGGAACAACTTTCACGCTAGTCATGTAAAAACACTATCAGCAACTTGATCAATGGTTTCCTCTTTCACCAAGAAAAAACAAAGCAAGAAATCTGACCAGCATCCTGTTTACAACCGACTCTATTAGCAGATTCATAAAAGAGTACGTAAAATCGGTTTTACGTTCTTAAATAAAAACTGGAAGGTTTTTTTTTTTCCTCAGTAGTGGTTATTTTTATAATTTAAAAAGTCCCTGAAGAGTGAGTTTTGCGTTTCACATAGTAAGAGTGATTTCGTGAGTCTGCTGACTGAGCATGTGCTTTCAGGTTAAAACATTTCCCTGTGAGAATTTCATTTTACTTTAGGCATAACCTTCGCAAGTCCTAAGAGGTCATGCGTTATAATATTTTTTCTTTCTTCTTTTCTTGTTATCACGATTAGTTTGCATGCAGACGCCCCAGTCTCTCAAACTGGCTGGTAATGAAATCGATTACACGTTCAGGGTCGCTATATTGTCTTCCACAATAAAGTTGCAGACCTGACAGCCTCCTCCCACTTAAGTGTAAGGTGTCCATCACTGACAGACACAGAGCTATTGTAGTTTGTGTTTGAGTCCCCGATCAAAGCAAATGCTTTTACTTTAAAAACAACTTCTGTTATGAGGAGATCATGAGAAAACAACTTCTGTTATGAAGAGATCACGAGAAAACAACTTCTGTTATGAAGAGATCATGAGAAAACAACTTCTGTTACGTTGAAATCACAAAAAACAACTTTTGTAATGGCGAAATTACGATAAAACAACTTTTATGTCGAGTTCATGAGGAAACAACTTTTGTTATTCCGACTTAAAATTAAGTCGTGATAACAAGAAAACTACTTTGTTATGTCGAAATCACGTAAATCAACTTTTGTTATGGTGAGAAAATTAAGTTGTGATGACGAGAAAACTACTTTTGTTATGGCGAGATAACGAGAAAACAACTTTGATGTTTACATCATGAGAAAACTACTTTGATGTCGAGATCACAAGAAAACTACTTTGATGTCGAGATCACGAGAAAACTACTTTAGTTATGGCGAAATCACGTAATAACTTGTTATGCAGAGAAATTTAAGTCGTGAAAACTACTTTCATGTCGAGATCACGAGAAAACTACTTTCGTTATGGCGAGATAACGAGAAAACTACTCTTGTAATGTCGAGTTCATGAGACGAAAAGAAAAGAATAAAACAGTATAACGCATGCCCTCTTAGGACTTCTATAATAACCTTAATGCAGACTAAATGCTAATTAGAAAGTCAACTACAACATGCAGCTGCGCATTCAAATGATGAATCTAACTGGGCTGGGTGAGGTGACGTCAGCAGATGACTGGCTCGTTTCTATCAAAGCACATGCGTAATAATAAGGAGGAGACTAAGAGGACTTTTTCTTCAGGCAAACACAAAAGCAAATAATCTCAAATGATTCGGTATGCTCGGAATGAGAAAACTGGCACTTCGTAAAGTTACCCATCACCCAAATACCTGTTCCTTAATTCAACCATTATACGGCTTAAAGGAAAGGACCACTACCAAAAGACACCACATGGGTATATTTGTGAGAGTGTGTGTGTGTGTGTGTGTGTGTGTGTATGTGATTTTGCTTGGTATATTGCTGAAATGGTTTGGTTAATCCTCAGTGGTTATGTTCCCTTGAAGTTGCTGATCAAGGAGCAACGTTAAAACCAATGTATTATGGGTAAAATCGCACACGCTGAACTTATCAGCGAGAGCAAAACATGTCCTACGAACTCAGGACCGCATTTCTGTCTAGAGGAGACAGCAGGCTCGGAACATCCTCATGCCAGAAGACGATGTCACCTGCAGCGTGACGCTCTCATTGGCTGAGATGAACAGGACGGACCCCTTGTGCAGCATGAGGTCTGATAGAGTGCTGGCCTCGCCCTGGATCACTAACAGGATAGACGCACAGTCCAAAGAGCTCATGGTGTACTGCTTCACCGAGGGAGGAACCTGGAGATAGAACACAGCAAAAAAATATTCAACTGTATTTAGTACTTAGATCTAGAACTGTAGATCTAAAGTAGGAGACCACCTAATGTGTGATGCTGGTCATGTGATCTGCGTTGAACAAAACGCAAGATTTTTTTCCTCATGCCTAATCCCTTCTACTAAAGCATGTGTTCCGAACACACACACTGACGGATCTGATCTAAAACGAATCATTAGGGTTTCTGCTCAAAAACACAAAAAAGTGCGCATCGAATTCTGACATCAGGGGTGTAGCGGTACACGAAATTCACGGTTCGGTATGTACCCTGGTTTTTAAGTCACGGTTCGGTTCAATTTTGGTACATTTCAGGGGAAGAAATGCAAAACATAAAATTATTATTATTTGTGGAAAAAATAAATAAATAAATAAATAAATTAAATGACTGCTTGGTTAAATAATATATATAATATTTTACTATATTTTGTCAAAATAAAATATATATATATATTTTTATTATATATTTATATAAAAATAAAATAGAATAAATGAAATGAATGCAATACACTTATTACATTGAACAATCGATTAAATTGGCATGAATTAAATTTAATACAAATAAATAAATGGAAAAATGCAATTCAACTTTACATTTATCAGACCCTATTTGAATAATACTGATGTGTATGTAAGTGTGTGTGTGTGTGTGTGTGTGTGTGTGTGTGTGTGTGTGTTTTTTACATTTAATATTTATTTTTCTAAAGATATGTTCTACTTAACTGTTCTACTTATTTCATCATATTTTACCAAAGATCTTCATTCCCTCTATCCTTCATTCATTCACTCCCTTGATATGTGGATTTTCTTAAAGAGGATTTCCTGAAGCTTCTTCAAAATAAGAAAAACTCTAGTATAAAACGCTAAACAATCCATATCGCAAGCGCTGGCGATGGTGGCGATTTTGCAATAAATTGTGTTTCGGCGCACTACAAATCCCATTTCTGGTACGGAGGGAGTAACCACGGTGACACTGCGCTAACTGTAGTTTCGTTTTTATACCCCTGGCATTGTTGTGCATGTTTTCAAGTTGAATAATAATAATAATAATAATAATAATAATAATAATAATAATAATAATAAAAATAAAACAGTGACTCTGAGCTAAAAGTGTGAGGCGGAGACTAAACAAACGTGAGGTCTGCCACTTAATACGTGAGGGAAATCAGATTTTAACTACGTTCCGCACGTAAAAAAGAATTGTATTCGGTCCGGTACGAAAACGTGTGCTGTTACACCCCTAGCTGACGTGCTCTGAAATTCAAGGGAATATTTTTTTCCAGTAATGTTGTCAGTAATATTATTTGAAATGAAAAGCATGTGAAATAGAAGAATATGAACTGGCGCTCTCAGAATTTTGGACGTTTGAACAGACTAGTTCCAGAAAACACCGCCGCGAGTTGCAGTCTTTCCAGAAGCTCCGTGTGCCTTGCTCTTTTTTGAACTTCAGAATGCAGTCTGTTGTGCTTCTGCGAAACGTGTCTCACGACTAGCATTCCAGATGCTAACGTGGAGCTACCTGGCTTCAGCACAGTCAGGGTGGATAGAGACACTAAAGCCTGCGGGAAGCGGAAAAGGAGGAGAACTCGCTATATTCCTGAACACGAGGTAGTGTAATCTTAGGCATGTGAGAATAAAAATTAACTGCTGCAGGGACACTGAACTTCTGGCTGTAAGTTTGCGTTCCCCATTACTTGCCCAGAAATTTTGAACACGCCAGTGTTCTCATTGTTTACATTCCCCCACATGCCGACGCAGTGGTAGTTTTTGACATCATCCATTCCGCTGTTGCTAGACTACAAACACATCACTTGTGTTAATCTCTGCGGACTTTAAACATGTTACTCTGAACCGGCTTTCTCCCAGTATGTGGACTGTAACACCAGGGGAAATAGGACTATTGACTATATGACAATGTAAAGGATGCGTACAGCGCCACCCCTCTGCCTGCACTTTGGAAAGCAGACCACAAGCTTATTCTGCTTCAGCCTCACTGCAAACCAAGAGTGAGGAGGTTACCCACAACCACACGCTCATTCAGGAACATCTCCTGAGGCAGAGCAGGCTTCTAGAGACTGCATCAGGAACACAGACTGGGATGTACTGCAGGGGTCGCACAGTGGGAACATTGAGAAGGTTGTGAACTTCTGTATGGACGTTGTTGTGTTCTGGTAAGAACTGTATGCTGCTATGCAAACAATAAGCCCTGACATCAAGGGTCTTCTGAACCAAAAGAAAGCAGGAGCTTAAGCTTATGCAGAGGGAACTCAAAGTCCAGCTCAGGGAAGGAGCAGTACAACAGGAAGCTGGAGCAGATGTTGCAGAATAACAGCATGAAGGAGGTGTGGGATGGGATGAAGATATTCACTGGAAGCAGCTGAAAGCAGTCTCCCCGACGTCTCTGGAGAGGGTGCTGTTACACCACATGATGCCCCAGGTCCGCCATGCCCCTTGACCCTCTGCTGTTTGCATACAAGAATGCCATTTGTGAGAATGACATTTTTTGACTCCTCCAGTGCTTTCAACACCATCCAGACGCTGCTCCTCAAAGATAAGGTAAAAGAGATTGGAGTGGGCTCACACCTGGTGGCGTGGATCACGGACTACCTGACAGGAAGACCTCAGTACATGCAACTGGGTGACTGCAGGTCTGACACTGTGGTAAGCAGTAGGGGAGCGCCGCAAGGGACTGTGCTCTCTCTCCAGTCCTGTTTACCCTGTACATAGCGGACTTTTAACATAACTCAGAGTCCTACCACGTGCAATAGTTTGCAGACGACACTGCTATCGTAGGCTGTATCAGGAGGGGGGAAGGAGGAGTATAGAAAACTGATCCAGGACTTCAATGGACGATACTGCTAACATTGACGCTCTGTGCAGGAGAGGACATAGACGGCTTATTTCCTCAGAAGGTTGGCGTCCTTCAACGTAGGGCTGGGCGATATGGCCTAAAAAAAAAAATCCCCGATTTTTGCACAAAAAATCCGATTTGCGATTTAAATCGATTTTTTCCCCCTGCTTAAAATCAATCTGCATATGACAAAGAAAATGTTCAAAAAAAGTTTTAACTTTATTTCATAAAGTTTATTTACCCTTCTGGGATTATAACCCACTTTGGGTTAAAGTGCAATCAGAAACAACAAGCCAAAAATACAAGATGACAGGCCCTGCCATTGTAAATTGTGAAAATAGAATGTAACATAACATAAAATGAGCAAACCTACAAAGAAAAATGTTTTATGAGTGTTTAAATGTGGAACATGATTGAAAATGCACCTGAGGTTTGGAGTGGATTTGCCTTTATTTTTCTCCAAAACTCCACAGTAAAATGAGATAAAATTTAACAGAGTAATAGACAGGGACACTGTAAATTAGAAGTATTTGAAAGATTGAGCAAACCTATAAATAAATTTTTTTTTTATGAGTGTTTGAATGTGGGACATGGTTAAAAATGCAGTGATGCTTGGAGTGATTTTGCCTTTACGTTTCTTAAAAACTCCACAGTAACTCTTGAAATAAGAATATAATAGACAGGGAGATTCTAAATAAGAATTATTTGAAAGATTGAGTAAACCTCAAAAAAAAGTTTTATGAGTGTTTGAATATGGTGATTCAAATGCTCTGATTTTTCTGTTTCTTAACGGAAACGCCGTTCTGAAGCGTCTTTACAGGTATTTTGACCGCTCCCACCACCCATACCGTAAGTGTACGATTAGACGCTGCCGCTGTCTTGTTCATTTCGTAGGGCCCTACATCTCTCCCACTTGACAGCATGCCTCTGTTTGAGGTGCTGCAGTAAATTGGTGGTACTGCTACCTTTGCTCGCTCGCTGCCATGTTGTTTGTGTAACTCTATGGCAAACGCGCGGGGGGAGGGCTGAGTTCGTTCGAAGCTATGGAAGCCCAGAGGGGCGCGTCGGCGGACATTAAAGAGAAACCCGATTTTTATTAAAACATATCGATGTAAACTACACATTCGAGTTATCGATAAAATCTATTTATCGCCCAGCCCTACTTCAACGTCTGCAAAAAGCTGCTACAGATGCTCTGTCAGACTGTTGTGGCGAGTGCCCTATTCTATGCGGAGGTGTGCTGGGGAGGCAGCATCAAGAAGAAGGACGCCTCGTGTCTGGACACTCTAGTGAGGAAGGTGGGCTCGGTTGTGGGCTCAGAGCTGGACAGCCTGACATCAGTGGCAGAGACACAGGTGCTGAGCAGGCTCCTGTCAATCATGGACAAGCCATGTCCATTATTGCATGCCTTATTGCCTAGGTTTGTGGATACTGCTGGAATTTGTAAATTTCCCATTGGATTGAATAATGTAAGTATGTATGTATGTATGTATGTATGTATGTATGTATGTATGTATCTATCTATCTATCTATCTATCTATCTATCTATCTATCTATCTATCTATCTAAGATGTCATAACCTCAGATAGCTGCATGATTATGATGTCAACACAAGACAAAATGACTGGTGTACTTAAAATTGAATTTATTAAATGAATATCTCAATGTGAAAAGAATGTATCATCATTTTTGCTCTATCCTATAATATATAATAAATAAATACAAGTGAGTAAGTTGGTTTCTTTCAAAAAATTTTGCCCGCTTTCTATAAGGATACATAGGAACAAAAGTTTGTGAACACCATAATGTGAGGAGGCCTGTGGTTCAGTGTTCGCAGTTACTCCAAAGGTTTGAGGTCAAAACTAGGATTGAGGTCAAAGCTTTGCGTAACTTACCTGTATCCTCATGACAGTGAAGTCCGGTACAGGTGGGTCGTACAGGCGGACACAGGGGTCTGAAGGGTCCTGAATCGCGGGAAAGATTTTGGCGCTGGCCGGAGCGGGACTGTAGTTTAACATTTCACACAACGTGTTCACATCGATGTACTTCGGAGTCAGTCCGGCACGCACCGTGTTATCCGAACATGCCATGCACTCGATGCAGTCTGGAAGATGAATTTATGGTCAGCATTTTGTCGTAGTTTAAAAACAAACAATGAACATCTCAAAAATGCCTTTTGGCCATGTCTACACAGATACGTTTCAGTTCGAAAATGCATATTTTTCCGCCCGTTTTGGTCTTCCGTCCACAACAAGACGCTGTTTTTCATTAAACAAAACGTAGCTTTTGGAAAAACGCGCTCCAAATTGGATCAATTTGAAAAAACATTTTCTAAGTATTGCCGTAAAAAAAACAAACAAAAAAAAAACAACAAACTGCCATAACTAAAGATTTACAGCAAAAATATATACGTTTTGCTTATGCGCAGTACAGGGACGTGAGTGTTTTCAGACGTTTTGCGAAAAAATAGAAAATAAAAGTGTGAACGCGTTGGGTTTTTAGACGAAAACACTAATTCATATTCATATCATTTCTAATTCATCCGGAATAGTGTGGACATAGCCTTTGTTTTATAAAAATAAATATTTTTACAAATTCTTAATTTTATATTTTAGAAATCCGAATAGGGCAATAAACAGATCAGAAGAAGAGAGTGACCTCCAGACAGATAGGCGTGAGGTTCATTAGCTCCCAGAAACATGGCTTCTCCTGGATGCAGCACAATGCGGTTCAGGAAGTAGATGGAAAAACAGCCAATATCACCCGGGTACTGAGAGTGGAGCCGAAGCAGCAGCTCTCCGTTACTGCCGCATACGTCTTTGCCTGCAGCCTCTAGGACAAGAGGAGAATAAAGAAATAATGTTATTTTTTTCTGTAATGTATTCTCCTGGGAGTAGAATATTCACCTGGAAATTTGAAATGTGTTTCCTACCTTCTTCAGAGACTCTTTTCACCAGCATGTTCAGCTGATCTACAAATACTTTCTTCTCACAGTTCATCATCCTGCTGAAGCACTTCTTCAGTGCAAGAGAGGCACGTGCAGGGTTATCTCTGCCTCTCTGCAGCTCATCCGCTGCCTCATTACCTACCAGCGCATGGAATTCTGGGACATCTGTGGGCGAAAAACACCGATTCAGCAAAAATGCACATGGGAATACACACCGCACAATCCAACGTGGGAACAATGTACTGACTCACTTTTGAGAAAGGATATGATTTCTTCCAATGGCCGGAATCCACACAGGCCTTCAAACTCAGTCAGTGCAATCGCCATCTCGGGCTTGTGGTTGTTGTCGGGGTAATGCTCAGGGAACTGGGCGTGTAGCTTAGCCGCTAGCTCCTGAAAAGCATTTAGCTTAGTTGAAAATGTGCGCAAAAAATTGATGTCCGGTGAAATAATATGTATTATTTCCTATCTGATCCCCCTGACCCTTTAATACTCACTCTGTTGGGATGAGCTTGGATGGAAAGCGCAGTGTTGACCGAGAGCACTTTAAACAAGAAGGGGAGCTGCCCATGGAAGGTGTCTTTGACCTTTGACCCCAAGCACGCCGGGTAATCAGCGATCCACTGCCCTAGGGTCCTCTGCGAAATTCTGTTGTCTTTGATAAGAGCATCTCCTTTAGGGTGGGCCCCCATCCAAAGCTAAATAAACACACACATGCGCACATAATGCTTCTCACAAGATCTACGAACAACCGTCGATTTGTTTATTCAGCCAATATACAACTGAGAGAGAAGCTTCTAGAGCCTTTACACGGCTTCGCTACACCTTCACACAGACCCTGCTTGACTTTTTAGCTATTTAAAGAGCCATGCATGACCTCTAAGTGTGTCTCACAGGAGGGGTTCCATTATTTTAATAGACCTGCTATGTTGTTTTTTTTTTTTTTTTGGGATCCAGGCCAAGACAGGAATAAACCGATCCACAAAGGCCAAAGCTATTTACAGATTTGTTGAGCTAAAAGGCATGTGTCAGTTCAATTCATTAAACAGGGTCACAAAGCAGCTTTATAGAATTCAGGATATAGATTCAGATCTTATATGAGCAAGCCAGAGGCGATGTGCAATCCCAAATAAGCAAAGCATTGATAATAGGACAGAAATGACATAGGGAAATCTAAATCTTTCCCGGGGGATAGTAGGATTAGTCGTCGATTTTTATTTAAAGAGCGCAATTAAAAACAAGAGAAGTTGCTTTACTTTCAAGTTTACACTTTACAATTTACTTTGTAACAAAAACAGTCTATTAAACTCTATAGTGATTGTGAACATCTTGTCCTCGAAGTTGACGTGTGAAACGTAGGAAAAAATGGGAAAGCGTTTCTTTCCCGCGTTTCTTCCCCCTCTAACTGGACCGAAATTGAACCGAACCTTCATTTAAAAACCAAGAAACGGACTGAACTGTACATTTTGTGTACCTCGGGCTGACAATTCTTTATGTCTTTCCTTTTCACTGAAGTATTTTCTCCTATGAGTGAATGTGAGTGAAAGACGCTGGACAGCTGACCGTCACACTCATAGGTGATTCTTCTTCCCTAAACCAATACCACGAGTTTAGAAACACAGGACCTTCTAGCATGTACATTTACACGATTTGGCAGACGGCCATATCCAGAGCGCCTTACAACTAAGTAGCAAAGATTTAAGGACCTTGCTTAAAGACCCAGTGGTGGCAGCTGGGATTTGAACTCATGACCTTCTGAACCAAGGTCCAATGCCTTAACCACTGAGCCGCCACCTCATCATTTTCCTTTACTAGAACTTAGACCAGACCTTTTCATTTTCCTTCACTACAACTAAGCAGTAAAACCTGCTTTTCCAGCAGTGCGAGGACGCAGTATACAAAACGAGTTCCATGAAGACATAGTCAGCCAATGTTATAGCAGAAGTAGAACTCGAGCATCCTCCAACAAAGCCATGAAGAAAGCCCCACTGAAGACCTTTCGTTCTGGAACACTGACTACACTCCCTCAACCAACCAGTACCTGAACACACTAATGCCTACACTAAAATAGTCACAATTCCATGTTTTATATATAATAGGCGTGTACCGAATGCAATCCTTGTTACGTGCGGAACGTAGTTCAAAATCTGAGTTCCGTCAGGAACGTATTAAGTGGCGGACCGCAGGTTTGTTTAGTCTCCGCCTCGCACTTTGAGCGCAGTGTCGCTCTCTTTTTATTGTTATTATTATTATTAAACTTCGAAAGAAATACACAATAATGGCAGAGGTATAAAATAGAAACTAGATTTACGATTTGTCGTGCGTTGAAAAGCAATATACGGATTCTTTGCCGTTTTATGCGCGGCTTCGCGAATTTCTCTTGAAAGGAGAAAATCCCGACAATTCCGCATATCGAGGGAGCGAATGAAGTGTTGTGCCAATTTATTCACTATAATAAAAAAGTACATTTCATTCATCTGATTTATTTTATTTTTATATATATATATATATATATATATATATATTTTTTTTTTTGTTTTTTTAAATATTAGAAAATATTATTTGATATATTATTTAACCAAGCAGGCATTTGATTGAAAATTGTTTGAAAGAAAAAAAAATTTAAATTGTTGTTCACAAATGTTAAATAATAATAAACTGCGTTAATAAAAAAACGACAAGCAATTTTTAAGTTTTGCATTTATTCCCCCTCCCCAAACGTACAGAACCGTGAATTGTGTGTATTATCATATGTTATGATATTATTATTATTGTGTTACGATCATATAATCATATAATATGTGTAAAACCAGTGCTCGAATTGAGTCGAGTCTTATGGAGGGGTCCCCAGTTGTTGTGCAATTCATAGATTTTTTAATAAAATAATCTTGGGGACCCCCTAAGTCTATTTTTTACTTATCATGGGGGTCCCTAATGCCTTATAGGGGGTCCCGGATCCCCCCCCAAATTCGAGCACTGTTGTAATACTAATATAATATGCATATTATTATTATTATTATTATTACACAGTCAGGTCCGTGATGCAAAAAAGGTTTTGGACTGCTGGGACAGTAAAGATAACATATGACCATCAGAACCTATGGGTGTGATGGTCAGGTGTCCATAAACTCAGCTATAATCAAAAGAAAGTTCAACCTAATGAGCAGATAAGCCTGGATTTGTGATCAGTGATGATCAGGTGTAAGTGGATCATGTGCTTACCTCGGCGTATGGTCTGTCATCCTGTATGACAGCTTGAGGATCTCCACCTAGCACCAGCTTGGCCACCTCACTGTCCAGCCCCACCTTCCCCCAGGCATAGTTTTGGACCATGCATGACAGTGGAAACACTGCAGAAGACAAATCAAGAGTCTACACACTTGACTTTACACACCGACACCAAGAAAAAGCTGTTCGATAGGATTTAATCATGTAATCGCCAGACTTTCTCAGGTTTCTCACACACTGCGTCTAGAGACAACTGCACTGCACCATGAACACACACACACACACACACACACACACACACACACACACACTGTCACACGCCCACGTCCTGAACGCATCCCTTTCACATATGAATGCTGGTCCAAAATAATCCTTATTAATAATAACGCTATAATGAAACACAAAGCTGAATGAAACCCACCTCTCACTTCCTCCATGTCTGAAAGGTGCCACTCCAGCAGGCGTGACGTCACTCCAGCGATGCCAAACCGGAAGTCCATTCAGTTTGGCCCACAAAAAAATATTCATAAACGCATAAAGTCATTCTTAGTATTGTTTTTATTTTTTTCCCCAAAATAATAATAATAATAATAATAATAAAAAACGAATCCAACCACAATTCGCGTTTATTCGTGCTAATTAGTTTTCCGTTTATAATACGGATGACCTTTTATGCATGAGATAATTGTATGGCAAAAAAATATTCATATGTCGTCATAATGATAAAAAAAATTGTTTTCATTATATTCAATTATCGTGCACAATGGTGACGCGGGGCCCCCTTTGCTGATGCGCATGCGCAGCGTATGAGCAGACAACGCGGAAGTGAGCGGAGCCGTTGGACTGCCACGGGACTTGCTCTGCTTCTTGTCTTTCTGTTTGTTTGTTTGTTTTTCCGCCAGGATGTCGGGATTCGACAGCAACCCTTTCGATAACGCAGTAGAGGTCAATCCTTTTCAGGTAAGACACCCATGTCTGTTAGGGTTAAACGTGGTAAAGCGGTTAATACGCGGGTTTGCGTGCTATTGTGAAAACTCAGTGATAATCTGGGTTAGTCACAGTTCCGGTTTGAGATGCGCCATCTGATTGATTGGCATGGCTGTTAGCCAATCAGCGCTCGGGATTATTCGGCAGGTGGGCGGATGAACGTTATAGGAAGTGTTTCGCGCAATTCTTGGTCTCGGTGCGCAGATTGGAGCGTAATCGACGAGAAAATGCGTTTAAACACCAGGATCCTGGTTAGCTTTGTGTCAGGAAGGTTCTTGTTGGATTGTTTCATTGTATAGGATGTAAGGACATCAGTAGATATTAGGATCATCATCACCATCACCATCACCATCATCACTACTGGTACCAGTAGTATTGACAAAATAATCTTCAGTCTGTACAACAACAAACATTTCTAGTAAAGAGGAAAGAGCAAATGTTATTTCAGTGGTTGAAGCTCTGGGTTACTGATCGGATTGTTAGGGGTTCAGGCCTCAGTATCTCCAAGCTGCCACTTTTGGGGCCCTTGAGCAAGGCCCTTAACCTTCCAGACCACCCCTGCCCTCTGACCCCCTCAGCTTTCTAACAATGCTGGGATATGCGAAGAAGTATAAAATATAAGGATAAAAAAAATGCAGACACACACACACACACACACACACACACACACACACGTACAAACACACACTCCATATATATATATATATATACTGTCAAAATCTGTCATATTGACAGTTGTATATATTAACACATTCACTGTGCTGTAATGTACATGTGATGAGTATGAAACACCTTTCTTTCTTTCTTTTAAGTAAAAGGTGTAAAAAAAAAAAAGAATAAATACAGCATGCTGGGAAACCTGCATTCATCCCCGTATTACACCTTTATTAAATCTCTTACCTTAAGATACCGCTTTTAAGAGGCCCAACTTCCTGTAAAGGAGCTGGTAGATTATTAATTTCCACAGTTGTCCGGGAGAACAGTTTTGTTTGCACACACAAAAAACACCACCTCGTAGACATAAAGGAAAAGAGTTACGTCATATTCGAAGAAACACAAGACGTAGGACCGATTGCCACCCAGGACCAGGATGTGTTGACAAACACGTAGGCCATGTGATTGTTTTTCTCTGCGCCGTGTGACATGCACGTGTATGAGATTGCTTTATTGAAATCAAAGGAAATATGTTTATACAAGTATAAGATATAGAAGTTTTCTAATATTGGACTTTGGTTTCTTTCCAGGGCTTTTCTAGAGGTTAATGTTTAAGATTCGAGCACATAATTTCCTCATCTAACACATCGAGTTATAGTAATATAGAACCCGAAAAACGATCATTTGTCTGCCCTAATGTCTAATTTAACACACGTTAAGCTCACATCCTGGAACATCCGAGCAGGTGGAGTTGTGTCTCCGTCCTGAAATGCCGCTTTGGGACGTGATCGTGCCTCTTATCATCTTTATGACGTGAGCGCTCTTACTGTTTGCCTACAGGGCGTGCATAATTCTGAAACGGAGTGAATAGATACAGTGGACAAGCCAATTATTTCCCCTGGCAGTTCAGAAGAAAATCTCTTTTCTCTTAGATGAGTATATAGCAGAGCTGCTTACGTATTTGTTTACGAAAGAACCAAAAATCAAACCTGACTGAGAAACGTCCAAAGAAAATGTTGCATTGTGTCAAAGATTATATTAAAATGGAGGTGGTTAAAGCATTAGACTTTGGATCCGAAGGTTCGAATCCCAGCCACACCAAGATGACACCTCTGGGGCCCCTGAGCAAAGCCCTTAACCCCATAGCTGCTCAGTTGTGTGAAGGTCGCTCTGGATAAGGGCATCTGCCAAAATGCTGTAATTGTATAATGTGAATGTTACATTTTAAAGGGAAGTGAATTGTCAGATGTTGGGCTTCTGATCACAATGTCATGGGTTCATATCCCATAATCACCAAGCTGCCAATGCTGGTAGATCTCAAGTAAGTCGCTCTGGATAAGCGCGTCTGACCATAACTGTAAATGAACGTTTTCACGGTTACCCTCATCGACGATTTCATTATATTTAAAAGGAAATAAATGAACGGAAAACATGACTATGTAAAAGTGTGAGAAATTATGGGATTTGATTTGTGATTTTCAGGTCTGGATTGGTGTGGGAAAAAAAAACCCCTCTGAGATCTTTGTGTTTCCATGCTTTTGCCCTATTCGGTTTTCAAAAATATCAATGTAACAATATGTCAAAGTTTTTTTTTTTAATTTATTTTTATTTTTTTAATAAAACAAAAAGGCTACATCTACACTAATCCGCATACATTTGAAAAGCTTTTTGGTTTTTAATCGTTACCCGAAAGCTGCTCATCCACACTAAAACGTCTGAAAATGCTTAAGTCCCTGTCCTGGGCTCTTTGAAACGTAGTTGAAATCGTCGTTTTTGAACGCCTCCTTTTTCAGTCCACACTGCGACATGAAAACTGCCTTTTTTTTTTTTTTTTAAATGCATCCAAAACAAAAAAGGCAACGTTTTTTTTTTTTTTTTCCTCGACTGAAAAACCCTGTTGGACGGAAGGCCAAAAACGGAGAGTAAATTATGTCCAAATGGTGTTTTTGTTAATGGATTTTAGTTCTGTTTTGTAGTTTCGTGGTCACTTTCATACGAACGATCCATCTGTTGCTGTCGAATTGAACGTTTACAATTTAAAAAAATTACATTTCTAAATAATTCACATATTGAATTTCAGTTTGAATGAAATCCTGTGCATCGGACATGGTTTGGTGTGGTTTATAATAGTTTAATAACAGTTTCTAGTACAATAGAGTTTAACGCCTTATACAGCTATTCAGGGGCCTCTAATGAAAGCGGGTCGAAATTTTTGTTTAATTATAATGAACTTCTGTTACCTTGTAACTCAGGCTTTAAAAACCATGTGACTTGACATGAGTCATGTGCACTGGTTCACTTGTTCTACAACTCTTCTGGTTATCTCACTCATCTATAATACATTGCTGGAGACGAGTCTGTATAAACGATTTAGATAATACGACAATAACGTTATACGATTACACGTGATTATATTGTTCAATGATGACTATAAATGTTTAATGCATCCTTGTCCAACCCAGCTTGCGACCTGCCCACTTATAAGAGCTGAATCACCGTGTCCTAATAAACCGTGAAACCTCTCGGTCTCTTTCAGGATCCCTCTGTCACCCAGGTGACCCAGTCCGGAGTGGATCACATGCAGCAGTACCAACCGTTCCCTGCCGGTGACTCGGTAAGTACTTAACAGGATAAACAATTCGCCAAAATGAAAGGAAATCTGAGGATCCTGTGCAGCCCAAGAACAAAGCAGTGATTTTGAGCTTTTGTGCTGGAGAGAGCAGGCAAAGATGAGGAAGTGAACGGTTGATTGTGGACGCGTAGACGCAGGTTTGTTTGTGTGTGCTTGCATTTATATCCAGTTTATCCTGGTCAGGGGCATCAGGGGCTGATTTGGTAATATATAGAGCAACAGAACCAGTTATGTTAATAAGAAAATGTCACGGGCAGGTAGAGACAGATGTAATTGCTGTGGGAGGAGGTGAGAATGTCACATGCCTTCTTTCTGTTCATACACAGAGAAACACCTATTCATTTGTAAAAAAAATATTTTTTTTTTTTTATGGTACATACCTGACCTCTGTACAGATGATGCCTGTTTGACTTTCAATCTTACGATGACGATAGCTATAAGACAACATTGTATATTTGAAGGTTTGTGCTGCGTAGCAGTGTATTAGTAAATTAGACATAATAAATAGAATATAGCGCTCTCCGTGCAGTGCACAGTCTCGCGTGCATAAACAAACGGTCAGCGATTTGCCTCTAGAGGCCGCTCTTGTAACGAAAACGGAAAATTCGCAAATCTGTAAGGATTTTTGCTGATAGCTGATAGTTCCAGCAATCAACTATGCATGTATTAAATTAAATACAATTACAAACCAGTGTTTGTTTCATCCTGTATCGCATTAGTCATTCGCTGGAGGTCATTGTAACAGCTGACTAATTGTGTGGTTTATTTTTTATTTTGTGTATATATAGGGAGCTCTGACCGGCACCACCATCCCAGCCTCTACGGCCCAGACCCAGCCTGCTGTGCTGCAGCCGTCTGTGGAGCCGAGTCCTCAGGTCAGCGTCACGCACGATGCAGTGTGACAAGAAAAAGCTTATTATATATTATATTAAATTATTAAGCTATGCTATATGGACAAAAGTATTTCGACACCTGATGTTTCCAGCCATATGTAGTTCATTCCTAATCAGTTACCACAAAGTTGGTGGTACACAATTGTATAGGATCTGGTATCTGGTAACTAGGAGACCCAACGTTGTTCCAGCTCCATGAAGATATGCTTTACATGGATTGGAGTGCTCCTGCTCTAGAGCTGCCACCCTATTAAACACCACTGGGATAAATTGGAACGCTGACTGCACTCCAGGCCTCCTCACATCACCTACATCAGTACCTGACTTTTAAAATCCGTGCAGCTGAACGAGCCAAAATTTCCACAAGCACACTCCAGAATCTAGTGGAAAATCTTCCCAGGAGAGTGGAGGTTTTTATAACAACAAATGGTGAATCAATATGGAATAGGATGCTCAAAACTCAAATCATATGGTCAGGTGTTTACAAACTTTTGTCCCTTGAGAGTATGTGATGCAGAATACGGTGCAGTATTCACAGCGCTTCACTTTTTCCACTTTTTTTGTTGTTACGGCCTCAGTCCAAAATGGATTAAATTCCTCATTTTCCTCAAAATTCTACAAACGAAAAACTCATAATGACAACGTGAAAGAAGTTTGTTCGAAATCTTTGCAAATTTATTAAAAAGAAAAAACTGGGGGAAAAAATCATGTACGTAAGTGTCCACAGCCTTTTTTTGCTCAATACTTTGGTGAAGCAACTTTGGCACCAATTATTTTTGAGTATGATGCTACAAGCCATCAATTTGGATTGGGAGCGTCAGTGCACAGCCATTTTCAGATCTCTAAAAAGATGTTCAAAGTCTTGGCTCTGGCTGGGCCACTTAAGAACGTTCACAGAGTCGTCCCGTAGCCACTGTTTTTTTTTTTTTTTTACTTTTATCTTGGCTGTGCTCAGGGTCGTCGTCCTGTTGCAAGATGAACCGTCACCCCAGTCTGAGGTCCAAAGCGCTCTGGAGCAGATTTTCATCACAGACGTCTCTGTACATTGCTGCATTCGTCTTTACCTCGATCCTGACACAGTCTCCCAGTTCCTGTCACTGAAAAACATCCCCACAGCATGATGCTGCCACCACCATGCTTCACTGTATGGAAGGTTGTGGCCAGATGATGAGCAGTGCCTGGTTTCCTCCAGACATGAGGCATGACATTCAGGTCAAAGAGTTTAATCTTTGTTTAATCAGACCAGAAATTTTTGTTTCTCATGGTCTGAGAGTCCTTCAGGTGCCTTTTGGCAAACTCTAAATGGGCTGCCATGAGCCTTTTACTGAGGAGTGGCTTTCGTCTGGTCACTCTATCATACATGCCTGATTGGTGGAGTGCTGCAGAGATGGTTGTTCTTCTGGAAGGTTCTCCTCTCTCCACAGAGAAACACTGGAGCTCTTTCAGAATGGCCATCGGGGCCTTTTCCTTGACCTTCAATGCTGCAGAAAGCTTTCTGTTCTCTTCACCTGATCTGTGCCTTGATACAATCCTGTCTTGGACTTCATGGCTTGGTTTGTGCTCTGACATTCACTGTTAACTGTGGGATCTCATATAGACAGGTGTGTGCCTTTCCAAATCATGTCTAATCAACTGAGTTTAACCACAGATAGACTCCAATCAAGTTGTAGAAACATCTCAAGGATGATCAGCGGAAACAGGATGCACCTGAGCTTAATTTTGAATGTCATGGCAAAGGCTGTGAATACTTATGCACGTGATTTTTTTTTTTTAAATTGGTAATAAATTTGTAACAAAACATAACTGTAACGACAAAATGTGGAAAAAGTGAAGCACTGTGAATATTTTTCCGGATGCACTGTACATTGTGAATGCCCATGGAAAAATGCTGTTCTCGCAGGTAGCTGCTGCTGCAGGACAGGCCAATTTGCTGAGGCAGCAGGAGGAACTGGAGAGGAAAGCAGCCGAGCTCGAGCGCAGGGAACAGGAGCTGCAGAGCAGAGAGCGAGTTACAGGTAACACACAACCTCCATAACTCTCACCTCCAAGACTCTACACTTAGCCCACCGATCTTTTAATAGAATGATATTAACGAGTCAAACACTGATTTATCATGAGCCCAAAACCTGCCACTTAACTGATTGAACTGAAGCTGAACTGTATGTTGGTGATGAGTAGATACACCGAGCGCCAATCAAAAGTTTAAAACAGACTCTGATTGGTGGATCGCTGCTGGTTTGACCAGTTACGTTTTTATCCACTCAAATAAAACTGTTCTTTTTTTTTTTTTTTTTTTTTTTTTTTTTTTTTTTTAAATGTAGTTGAGTAAAAAGCAAAATATTTGACTTTTGAAATGTAGTGAAGTAAAAGGAAATGAAAATACTTCAGTAAACTACATATACACACAAAAAAAGCTACTTAATAATGTAATACATTTTCATTTACTTTATCACTGTCCACCATTGTCTAAATCTTATCGCTTTCTCTCCACAGGCAAAGAGAACAACTGGCCTCCATTGCCCAAAATATTTCCCATAAAGCCATGCTTCTACCAGGACTTCTCTGAGGAAATTCCCGAGCAGCACAGGCGGCTCTGCAAGATGATGTATTACCTGTGGATGTGTACGTATTTACAAATGTCATTTTCGTTCTCATATCGATCGGAACGGGCAAAAAAAATTGACTTTCTGTAAAATTGTGGAAACTTTGAAAAGCAGTACCTGGGAGTGACCCTGATCCGAAATTCCAAATAAAAGTGATTACGTTGGACCGAGAGCCCAAATAGCATAATGCCGGCCAGCTACAAAGCGGAAAATTAGCGAATGTTAATTAGCGTTAAACATTTAATTTTATCAGTAGACACACTCTGACAAAGTAACATATAAATAAATAATACGGTTCTATAAATAAGTTTTAGGCAACGTCCCCATTAATATGCTTTCGTTTGAAAAACGTATATTTTTCTCTCCGTTTTTTTGGCCTTTCGTCCACACTAAGACGCATTGTCAATCAACGAAAACGTAGCTTTTTCAAAAATAGATCAATTTGAAAAGACCTTTGAAGACTTTCGAAATACGATGACGCATTTTTATCTTTACACAGAGCCGGAAAGAGAAAAAAAAAAAAACGACAGGAAACGACGCAAGCGTCGAATCGTCTTGCGTTTTTGCTAACGCACAGTACAGGGACGGAAGCGTTTTCACACGTTTCGTTGTGGACGAGCAACTTTTGGGAATCGATTTCAAATCTAAAGCCTGTACTTTTTCTCCAAATCATTAGTTCATCTTTTAAAAGTGTTTCTGTAGGCGAACATCTCATTCCCATCAGAACGACACGTCCTTTTGTCATTGTTCACACACAAGATCGTCAAAATGTTTGTGTTGTCGGTGTGACGGCGCATGATTTTCTGATCTAAACTACAGTTTGGATTCCGAAGGTTGAAAAAGGCAAAATTTCTTCTGTATGGGATATATGAATTTCAACAGCACAAATGTACACATTACTGTATGTGGGATATTGATTGCAAGAGACCAGATTCACACTTTTACTGTACAGTAATAGTGTTCGTTCGTTTCCTGGTTGTTCCTCCATTTTCAGAAATTGTAATTCTGTTTTTTGCTCCGTCTGTGTTTGATCGCCAAATTGAGGGTTTAACGAGATTCACATCGGACCCGTTTTAGAGAACTGGACAATCGTTGGTTGATCTGATGCCGTACACTCGCTCTCATTAGTGATTCATCTGCACAATTCTTCCATTGTGGGGGAAAAAAAAAAAAGTTTAATAGAAATAAATAAAGAGATAAATTCTGACAACTGCTTTAACTATTTAGCATTCAATGACTTATGCAATTAACTGAAGCCCAGATGTTTTGGGGATTAAGACAATTCAGGTGACATTTGGTCCTCGAAGTTGGTGTGTTAGAAGCAGGAAAAATGGGCGAGTGTAAGGATTTGAGCGAGTTCAACAAATTGTGATGTCTAGACGACTGGGTCAGAGCATCTCCAAATCTGCAGCTCTTGTGGGATGTTCCTGGTCTGCAGTGCTCAGTATCTTATCAAAAGTGCTCCAATAAATGAACAGTGGTGAACCGGCGACAGGGTCGTGGACGGCCGAGGTTCATTGATGCACGTGAGGAGCGAAGGTTAGACCGTGTGGTCCAGATCCAACAGACGAGCTCCTGTAGCTCAAACTGCTGAAGAAGTTCATGCCGTTGATGCTCGATGGGTCAGGAGTGTTTTGGCAGGCATTATGCCTGAACAGGTAGGTAGACCATTTTGACCAAAAAAGTGTGAGCACCCCTGGCTTTGACACATTTAATGCCATCATACCAAATATTAGTGAGAAATGACATTAGGTTTGAGACAAAACGATGCCTGTCGAACCGGGCAAGATTCAAAAGCATATTATTATTTAGAAAAGGTTTGTAACTCTGGCAACCTTTTACAAAGCACTGGTCTGGGAAGGTCGTACTGAAATGAGGTTAAGGTTAAAATTCCTGAGAATGGGCGTGTAAGGACCTGCTGTGATTAAAAACAAAAGGAGATGACAGACGATTCGCTGGACACACCCAAAACTATTGTTGTATACTCTTGTATTCTGCTCTGATTTCATATCCACATGTTTAGTTTTTTTTTCTTTTTCTTTTCTTTTGTCCCTTCTTTTCCTCTTTATCTCTTCTCGATCTCTCAGTGTATTGCGTGACACTGTTCCTAAACGTACTGGCGTGTTTGGCGTATTTCACCGCAAAAGCCGATTACGGAGTGGATTTCGGCCTCTCCATTCTGTGGTTCATCCTCTTCACCCCCTGCTCTTTCCTCTGCTGGTTCCGACCCGTCTACAAGGCCTTCAGGTGAGGAGATCTATATTTAAGCCGGGAACTGTATATAAAATATACGCCGGTTGGTGATTTCTTTTTATTTTGCCACGTAATGGATAATAAACTTCATGGTCAAAGGTTTTTGCTGTCGATCCCCATTTGCTGTTATAATAACAACTGTTCTGGGAAGAACCATATAAATCTGTTTCTTATGAGTTGCAAAGGGTGGAAAATGTATGGGAATTAATTAGAAATTAGGGAACATTTTCTATAAACTGTATCATATTCAACCATAAATATGAACATTGTGTTTGGTCATAAGCCGACATTTATGCAAACCGATTCAAAAAAAGACTTTTTGACTTAATTGTTAGTACACTTTTGTTGCATAATAGCTTGCACACAGCACAAGGAAGTTTTTTTAATGCACAGTGCATGTAAGGGGGTGTGGCCTTAATAACCGTGCAGTATGTGTGCTGTGTGCATGTGATTGCTCTGTTTGTTTTAACCAGGATTATCGTGCAAGACTTCAACTACACTAAAGATCCCTGTTATTGGTTAACTTGGTTAACTTTTTTTCCCATTCATTCCTATGAAAAGTGTTGAAAATTCCCGAAATTTTGCAACCCTACTCCTTATTGACATACACTAATTTGCCAAATGCATTGGGTCACCTGACCTTTCCTGCTATATGTGATTCTTTTCCAAACCGAGTTGAAGGTATTCAATTGTATGATGCGCTATAATAACATTTTGCATTCACTCGAACTTGGAAACCCAAAACCTGTTCCAGCATGGTAATGCCCCTGTGCACAAAGTGAGCTCCTTGAAGATCTGGCTTACATGCTTTGGAGAGGAAGATCTTGAGTGGCCTGAACACCTTTAGGACGAATGTGAACACTGACTGCACCTCAGGTCTCCTCACCTCACCTACATGATGAACACAAATATCCATAAGCACACTCCAAATTCTAGTGGAACATCTTCCCAGAAGAGTGGAGGAAAATACTCATATTCTTATACTCAGGCTTTCAACACAAAAAAGCCTGGGGGGGTTCACATTTGACTTCAGAGCTCAATAGCAGGCCACTCAAGATCTTCCACACATGTCTAACCTGTTGTAAAGTATCTCTTCATGGAGCTGGCTTTTGTGCAAAACATATGGCTGGAAAAGTCAGGTGTCCCAATACTTTTGTCCATAGATCATGTGGATCTGTGATCCATGACGGATGTTTTCTTTTCTCTTTTTTTAGGACCGACAGCTCCTTCAATTTCTTCTCCTTCTTCTTCATCTTCTTCATCCAGATCGCAGTGATGATCATTCAGTGTGTCGGGATTCCCCGCTGGGGCAACAGGTCAGTGCGCAAACTCCTCCGATCCGTGCTTTTTAAACGCTTTAGGAATGAAAATTTATGTCCGGTGAATTGGTACGAGGAAGTGAACAAACAAATATTGTGAAAAGGTTTACACTTGACACTCGTCACTCGAACCCATCCTAAAAAGAACAATAAAAGACAGCTTCCTCTCAGAGTCGTCCTTCACCCCAGCAGGGAGATTATTCATTTAAACATCTAAACAGTTCAGAGATCAAATCACTCACTTATGCGACTTTATAGTTTAGAAGGTGTGGAAGTTCCCTGAACAGCACAGGTTTATATGAAGTGATATAATGTCTATAGGAAAGACTTACTGAGGGACTTGTACAATAAAAAACACCACCTAAACAGAAAAAAAACCTGTAATAGTTGATAAAATTGTTCACTTAGAATTTCTAGAAAGATTTATTTATGAATTTTTATAATCAGGCAAAACTGCAGTAATCCCCCGCATTACCGTGGTTTGAATCTGGCGCCCCTGGTTTATCGCGGAATTGCATTTGCCACATAACTAATTAGTTTGGCTGATTTTCCCGGTCTCTCACGGAGAGCACGATAGACCAAAACGCTTATAGGGAATAGTTTTTTGTTTTATGTTGAAATAAGGAAATGTATTAATAAAAATATAATTACCGTATTTTCCGGACTATAAGCCGCTACTTTTTTCCCCACGCTTTGAACCCCGCGGCTTAAACACTGAAGCGGCTAATTTATGGATTTTTCCTGGGTTTTTCCCGGTTTCACAAGCTTCAAGTCAAAAAACTGAGCGACATAACATTAGACCAATGAAATTGCCGAACGGGTTCAGGTGAACCAATAAAACTCTTTATATTAAATCCCACTGAATCGGGCCGCACCACATCATAAATATGGATGAGGTTCCTCTGACGTTTGACCTGCCGCTCACTCGGACTGTCAACAGGAAATGCGAATTCGTCACGCTGAAAACAACCGGGCATGAAAACACGCACTTCACCTGTGTTCTGAGCTGCACGGCATCGGGAGAAAAGCTTCACCGATGGTGATTTTTAAACGCACGACGATGCCAAAAGATAAACTCTCGAGAGAAATAGTTGTGAAAGGAAGGAGGAAGACAGTGAACAATGACTTTCTTGGTAGGCTACTGTTTAGATACAAGCCGTGTTACAGACACTGTCTTTCGTTAAAGCCTGTGTAAAGTTCATTAGTTTCAGTGTAGACACCTGCGGCTTATAGACAGGTGCGGCTTATTTATGTTCAAAATACAAATCTTTGTCAAATTCAGTGGGTGTGTCTTTAATTTGGGTGCGCTTAATAGTCCGGAAATTACGGTATTATTTATGAAATGAAGTAAAATCTTAATACAGTACAGTACAGAAAGTAAAGACCGCGGTGACGTGTACCTTTAACTCCGCCTCTTTTTGGACGTCATTGGACACTTTAACCAATAAACAAGCAGAGAAACTACGCTACTAAGGAACCGTATACTGTACAGTACACGTACTCACTATAATTGTGATACAGTGCACTGTATTTCTACCAATTCACACAATTCATCTCGCCATATTCTTGCAAATGTTTTCCGTGCGTGTTTAAAGCGGATGGGAGGAGGATTTACGGCTTAAACAATAAAAAAAACCTTAACCGCCGAGATAAACGGGGGATTACTGTATCTGATAGGACAGGAATCTTTGGGACAGACTAGAAGCATTTATTTGCAGTAACTACAGGCGAGAGAATAAAATGGGCGTTTATAGCTACTATAATGTAAGGAGTAACAGGAACTGCTACGGTTCGTAGGCGTTTTAGAACATTATATATAACTCGAAATTAGCGAAAACCTATGATACTTTATTTCAGGGGAAATGAAAGAAACGTCTCTTGGTGCATAAGAAGAATATAATATATAACGGACAATCACAACTATGTGTGAACAACCCATTCCAGATTTATTTCCCTTTCGCTGTTATAATAAGCTCTACACACCTGGTAAAGGCTTTTCATGATATTTTGGAGAGTGGCTATGGGGATTTGTAGATGATTTTGGCAAAGAACTGCACGGTCAGGTGGTCTTGGACATGCTGTGCTGTAATTAGGGAACTTTCAAAGGTAACTTTGTCCCGTGAGAGGACATTTCACTGCAGATACTGCAATAGCCTTTTCAAATAATGTTCGAGACCAATAAAACTGAACAACCAGGATATTGTTTTCTGGATATCCCTTTGTAAGGTGTTGATGGCCAATAGAATATGCAAACATTCCAGAAATAGGTTCAATGACCTTCTATATAAAGAAAAGCGGTGCGCTCACTTCCTCAGAGAAACCTCTTTATATATTTAACCCAAGAGCTCTTTTTCACTTGTGGAACAGGAGCGTTTGTGCCGATCTCTAAGGCTTCTGCTCTGTCTATGCCGGACGCTTCATCTCCTTGCATTAACACCTCTTGGGCCTTTCTGCACTTTTCATCCTCTGTGTCTGAAGTAGGTTCTTTCCCTGCATCTGTGTTTCATCTATGGCCTCGTTTTTCTGTCCTCTGCTTCAATCTGTTTGCTTTTTTTTTTGTCTATAAAAGGATTCGTATTATTACACCGTGCTGTTGTTTTGTTTACAGCGGATGGATTTCTGCTCTCACCGAGATCAGCGGTCACCTGGCCGTGAGCGCAGTGATGATGGTGGTCGCGGTTTTCTTCACCGCCTGCGCCGTGCTGTCGGTCATCCTTCTTAAAATGGTACGGGCTTCTATTTTGGAAATACGCAAGGTGCAACATTCAAAGTCCCGGTCTGAATGGTGATTTCTAAATTGTCAATATGGCTCCCCCCCCCCCCACAGGTTCACTCTCATTACCGGAGCAGCGGTGCGAGCTTCCAGAAAGCGCAGCAGGAGTTTTCCCAGGGCGTCCTCACCAATCGCACCTTCCAGACTGCAGCGGCAAACGCGGCCACGACGGCGGCCCAGAGTTCCTTCCAGAGGAACTAAATCTGAGCAGCCCGATTAACCCCCCACACCCACAATCCCCTCTCCCCTCCCCTGCCCACCAAGAGCCAAGGTGCCGTCGCGTCTACCCGCGCAGGCTGCGCAGCTCCATAACGCTTTGGCCTTCGGACTGCAGAGACAACACTTTAAGTTGTATGTGATGCTGAGGGGACGAAGTTCCAGCACTCAGTAACGTGTCTGTATATTTGTACGTGTGTATGCTTTTCAGTTTCGAATGTATATCGTGTATTGCATCTCTGTGTGCGAACTAAAACAAAATTAAGAGTCAGGGAAGGTACAACAGAATCATCAGCGTATCCTTACCACAGAACGACAACGAACAAAAGGTTTCTCCTCAGCGACGTTCGCGGAAATATGGGTCCGTTTGCCTGCGTCCGGCTTATAAATTCGTCGCGCTTGGAGCTTTTATTCAGCAACGCCTCCAAATTCTCGTGCCTTGCAATTTCAGCCTTATAGGAATTCAGTCGTTATTGCGAAAATAAAATGAAGGGGAATTCGTGTTCCAGGGTCAAATATAGAAATTAACGAATTATTGCGAAACAGCACTGGAATTGTAACGTTTTTTTTTTTTTTTTCTCTTTCTCCATGAAGTCCTTTCATTAGATAACAAAGCCAAAATATAGTATACTTCTGACCTTCAGATCATCAATTTCTGAATACTGTTCACGTTCCTATGATGAAGGATAAATACCCCAAACGCCAGTGTGTGTCTGATCTCCGCCTGTACATACATACATATTGTGCTGATTAGTGGCCTATGGAGTTTGATTCTGCTTTTTTTTTTTTCTGAAACAAAAAAACAAAACAAAAATCTTAGCATGTTTTAGCATGTTCGACTTTTCTAAACAGAAACGCGTAGAGGTTTTTTGCACCTTAAGGAAGGGATAAATAAATAAACGTAACTGTAACGGGTTGTGTGAAATTGATATTGTATTTGCCTGTATTTTTTATTAAATACAGTGATTTAAGCAAATAAAGAAAAAATGTCATTTGTTTTATGCCTCCTCTTTGTCGAATTGTTGAAAATGAGCATGCCAAATATATAGAACCTGTCAAACGTTCAAAACGTAGTCCTCTGTGGTTTTTGAGAGACGCGTGTTCCTTTTGTATAAATGGAAAAAGAAAAATTACACAAGAGTTGTACAGTGAATGAGTGGAAGAAAGTTTTGTGGAGTTTTTGCCTTTAAATTAAGAATTTCTGCTTAATGGTTTGGGATTGTTTTGGGGCATGGAAGGTTGGAGACTTAATCCGGGTGAAATGAACCAACATGGCAACCATTTCCATACTTCAACACCTTGCAACTCTGGCTGGACTGCGGCTCTTATGAACCGTCTTTACTATGCGCTTTCGACTCATCGTCTTCTTGTAAGTCCAAGTTCTGGAAGTGTTCTTAAGAGAGCAGACAGTCGGCTGGAGAACTGCTCAGAAGAACTGGATTGCAAGGTCTCCAACTAGTGTAGAACACATTTTTTGCAAGAGGCATGGCAAAGTATTTCAGCTGAATGTTCGGAGTAACGAAATGCCCGGATGCCAAGAGCGTGTAAAGCTGCTGTTCATGCTAAAGGAAGGATTTTTCAAAGAAAATAAAGTGGAACATCTGGACATTTACAGGTTTGTTTAGTCAAAGTAGATCTTCATTGACATTGCTGCATAAAAACAAAAGGAACATCTCTCAAAAACCATAAAACATTAGGTGACCGTACACACGTCCTGAAAAAACGCAACACTTTGTAGAATTAAAGATGAATTACAAAAATGTATATATTTTTTTCTTCTCTGAAACAACATTTTCCACTGGGACCAACACATCATTATACAACATCAAAAAATAAGCAGTAATGAGCTTGTAGTACAAGATCAACTCAAAACGACTGAATTCAGAAAAACTCCTCCGTTATTACACAAAATAGGTTTTTTTTTTTTTTTTTTTTTTTTTTTATACATGACATCAGTCTTTCCTTTTGAAACTCCATAGAAAATGTGCAAATGAAGTTTTTATGGTTCGGCAAAAAAAAAAATAAAAAATTTCAACAGTTCGAACGTTTCCTGTTCGGAACGTTCGTAAAACACGCCTTACAAACACTTTATTCGTTAGCAGTCACGTTCACGTTCATCTTTATGACACAATGTACATGGAAATGCATCTCACAGAGTTCTTGTGTTCTGTTGCTAGGAGAAGTGATGGAACAGAAAAAAAAAAAAAACCCATCATACTTTACAAATCAATGTACGTTCATATATATATATATATATATATATATATATGAAACAAACACAATATAAAAAAAAATGTCTTTTGGAAATGTAGAAAGGAGAAAATTGGTGTCACTCAACTGCTCAATCACATAAAACCTACTGACATCTTGATTCCGTTTGTGCTGCGTTGCACGGACGCCCTTGAGTGTGTTTTAAATGTTGATACTCTTGCAAATTAAAAAAAAAAAAAAAAAAAACCTCAAGGTCATGTGTCATGTCTCCTTTTACCATGTGAACTACAGCACTGTAGACTTCAGCAGGAGTTTTTTTTTTTTTTTCCTTTCAGTAGCAAAAATAACTTTTACATCCAAATGTACATATTCACACACATTCTTTATGTTATACAATTTACAATGCATATGTAGAGTTTCATGCTTCGAATCTCCCTCGGGAAAAATGAATGCACATCCGCATTCTCTCTCTCTCTCTCTCTCTCTGGTCGGAGGAAATTTGTTCTTTAATGAAGAGTTTAAACCCAGACGGCAGTTTCAACCCAAAAGGCGACGTCCAAACTATAAGAAAAAAACCAAACACGTGTTCCCTTTTACGAGTAAGGATGACTTTGAATGGAGTTTGTGTAAATCCAGCTCTTGCGAATGGAGTGTATGAATTTCTGTATACAAAGAAATGCAGTTAAAAAATATCTCCAGGATGTTTCCTCTTCGAGCGTTTACCTCAGAGGCTGATCCGAAACAAACTCTGAAGCGAGTATCTGAAGCGTGTCCTCCTCCGCCGCCGCCGAGAAAACAACGTGTGCTTTCTCAAAACCTTTTCCTTGACTTTCCTCGCAGTAGACGGCGCGTTAACGCGTTCAGGCGGTCGTGATGGCGTTCAGGTCTTTCATCAACCCCTCCAGATGTGCCATCTCCTCTGACAGCTCATCTGTCCTGTAGGCCTTAGAGAGAGAGAGAGGCATGCAAGGGAGCGTCGGGGTTAGAGTTATGGCCACAGCAATGAACGCAGAATGAGAGGAAGTGAGGGAGCGAAAAAAGACACATGCGAGAGCCCGAGTAATGAAGGATGTTGAAGGTAGATATGAGAGCAGAGAAAAAGGACAAAAAATCTGGACATGTATCAATGAAACTGAGGTGTAAATAAAACACATACACACAACACACACACATACATTGAGTGTTGATGGAATTTTCGGATTAATACATGAACATTTTGTTTGGTCATTCATTTATACACATTTAGTGGTTATTATGGGTTTAGTACGTTTGAATTAAGCCAAGCAGCAAATCCGTGTTTTAAAAAAAAAAGAGAAAAAAGAAAAAATATTAGAAATAGTTTCAGCATTTCAACAATAAATAAAGTGATTTATCGAGGCTTATTAGCAGTGGTGATCAGTAATGAAGTACAGTATCTCACAAAAGTAAGTGCACTCCTCACATTTCAGCAACCTCAGGCAGCTTCTATAGCGGTACTCACTTTTGTTGCCAGTTATTTAAACAATAATGGCTGTATGTTGAGTTATTTTTCAGAGGACTGTAAATCTGTACTGCTATACAAGCTGCACATTGATTCTCTAAAATATATCCAAGTTTCATTTTTATGGTATTGTCCCTTGAGAACTACAATGTTTGCTGAACTGTGAGGGGTTTACTGTAAATATTCTGTAAAAGTATCAAATATACTGTAAAATATACTGTAAAATAAAATTTGATTTGATTAAATGAAATTGATTTACTTAAGTAGCTTTTTCCCGTTTCTGTACTTTACTGAATTATTTCCATTTGGGTGAGACTTTTACTTCACTACATTTCAAAGTCAAATATTTGACTTTTTACTCGACTACATTTCGCGCATGAAATCACTCACGCAGCAATCTATTAAATAGGGGTCGAGCTCGCGCCCTGTTTTGAACTCGTTTTGATTGGCGCTCGGTGTATCTACTTATCACATGAACATACAGTTCAGCATCAGTTCAACAGCAAGCAGAACATTTCGAGAGGAAGAAATGATAGAAGAAACTTCTGACTCGAACTTTCCACAAAAAAAAAATTCTCGATAATTTGAATAAATATCAATCAGTTTTTGACTCATTAATATCATTCTATTAATAGACTGAATAGTCTTTTCATTTGATTAAGCAAAGAGTCTTGTGACAACAATAATAAAACATTATAGCCATAATAAATCATAGTACATTGGACACAAGTACATATGAAGAATACAAATACTTTTGTACTTTTACTCAAGTGACAGATTAAAGGGACGTTTTTACATTTTTCCGGAGTCATATTTGAGTGTATCTTTACTTTAACTCAACTACACGGTTTGTGTACTTCATCCACCGCTGCTTATAAATGAATAAAGTGAGCACACTTAAAGTGGAGGAGAAAGATGGACTTACAGACTCTTTCGGTGGCAGCATCTTGCTGGTTTCTGATTGGTCGGGAGCATTGGGAACAGTGACAGCCATTGGGGCGCGAGCTCTGCTCAGGGTGCCAATACATGCCGTCTTCACACCGGGAACTGATACAGATAGGAACAATGATATAAAAGCCTGGCCCTGAGGTGCAGTTAGCAGACATTGATCTCTTCGACAGCTAATATGAGTGTGTACTTAAAGGCAGACCTGGTGGGGGCATGAGGACGGTGCAGGGCAGGGCAGAAGTGGGTGTGCTGTGAGTTGACACGGTGACAGTGGGGACGGTGAAGCTCTTCATGGGATGCGTGGGGTGGACGCCGGCCGTGGGAGGTTTATAGCAGTGTGCCTCATCCTCTTTAATCAGCACCTCTGTGTGCTGCAGGTCAACTGTGCTGGAGGCCACCGGCAGCTCAGAACCAGGAGTCCTTATAGATTCTGCACACACACACACACACACACACACACACACATGAGCGACAAAAATGTAAAATTATGGTGACACTATATGGACAAAAATATTGGAACACCCATCTTTTCCAGACATATGTGGTTCTTCACCAAACTGTTACCACTTAGTTGGAGGTGCACAACTATATATAACAACTTCACTTGAACTAGGAGTCCCAAACCAGTTCCAGCATGACAATGAAGATATGCTTTACATGGAGTGGAAGATCTCCTGCTATAGACCTTTGACCTCAACCCTATTAAACACCATTGGGATAAACTGGAATACTGACTTGCCTCCTCACCTCACCTACATCAGTGGCGTGACTTTACTGACACCCTCGTGGTTGAACGAGCACAAAGCTCCACAAGCACACTCCAAAACCTGGTGGAACATCTTCCAAGAGGAGTGGAGGTTATTAGAAAAGCAAACAAGGGACTAAATATGGACTGGGATGTTTGAAAAGCGCACGCCGATCTTATGTTCAGGTGTCCACAAACTTTTAATACTCCATATAATGGATCTACTTGTTCTGTATAGTGACATTTTATTGTTCGAATTGGAAAAAATGTCTTTTGAAATCTGCTGTTCAAACCTTGGAAAACTCAAACAATTTCTGTTGTGTTTTGTTGAAAGGGTCTTCACACAAATATCAAATTTATTTGTTCATCCTTAAAAATCATAAATAAATAAAGTTCTATACATGGAGCTGTACACTGAAGTGTATATCAGGAAGGGATCTGAACTAGAAACCTCTTAAGAAACTAAGAACTATAAAACTGTGTATACCTATAGAGTGTCTATAACTAGAACCTACAGATATAATCTACAGTGCATTCAGAAAGTATTAAGACCCCCTTCATCCCCTCAGACTGGGTTTCTCAATTTCTCAAATATTGATCGATGTCTAACAATACATTGTGGAACACAAAACTCACTTATTCATTTTAAGTGAGAAATAAAGCATTTATGTCCATAACTTTACATTTTCTCTTGAGTTTGCATCAAAAAGGAACCAACTTACTGGTGTAATGTCTAGATCAGGGGCGTAATGTCTAGATCAGGGGCGTAATGTCTAGATCAGGGGTCACCAACCTTTCTAAAAAATAGCTCACCATAGCGCCATTTACCAGTGAGCTGCATCTAATCTTTTTTGTTGCTATTCTTTTTTTAAAATCATACTTGCATTGGTGTGAATTTGAAAATAAAAATATTAAAATATAGATGACTAGACATAGATAAATAGCATTAATTATTAATAATAACATATAATTAAAGGTAAATTGAGCAAATTTGTTATTTCAGAACTTGTGTGTTATTTCGACTTGTGTGTATCAAACTGGTAGCCCTTCACATTAATTGGTACCCAAGAAGTAGCTCTCAGTTTCAAAAGGTTGGTGACCCCTGGTCTAGATGAATTCACTAATGTACCATAGGGGCTGAACTCGCAGGGGGGGGGAGATACCCAAATCGAAGTGTGCAAAGCTTGTTGCATCATATCAAAAGCATCATAAAATCTCTGAACACGTACGCACGTGTGATATAATAGTTTTGTTCATTCTAAAAAAAAGTTTACAGACATTTCTAGAACTTTGTCGTTATGGGGTCCTGTGTGTAGATTGATAGTATCAGGTTGCAACACAGTGGTGGATGAATTACACAAACCATGAGGTTGAGTTGAAATAGAGATACACTCTGTTCACTTTGTTGTAGTGTAATGTTACTCTTAGCACTCCGATCTATTAATAGAATGATATTTATGAGTCAAACACTGACTTTGAAAATGTAGTGAAGTTAAAGTCTCCCCAAATGGAAATATTTCAAAAAAAGTACAAATACGCAAAAAAGCTACTTAAGTACAGTATAAAATTACATTTACTTCACTATTGTCCACCACTGCTGCAACATACAACAAAATTGAAAAGAAAAAAAAAAAAAAAAACAGTGAAGGGGGTCCGAATACTTTCCGAATGCTCTGTATATATGAATTCCTTTTACCCGAGTCCTATACACTTGTGTGCCTCACCTGATGAAGAAGGTCTGTCTAGATAAGGGCCAGAGAAAGAGGGCGTGGCAGGAGCCCTCAGGCTGATCTGGTGATGGAGGTACCCACGAGGTGGAGGATGATAGTGATGATGATGGTGATGATGAAGGTGGTCAAGAGAGTGGATGGGATGTGCGCTAATAACAGCTGAGAATGCGCAAGGCAAAGGATGTGTCATCAAAGACGAATAAAGACAAGCCAGTATGTAAAGCGGAACGAGACATTTTTGCACACTGGTTAGATGAAAGAAAAATGACAAATCGTTGATTGGATGAGTTGCAAGACAGATGACTCCTTATTAAACTTAAACATCCTAGAAATGTTCAGGTTAGAGATTTCTAAGAGCTCACGTTGTGGAGGCTGGGAGTCGAAAGGCATCATTATTTTGGGTCTCATTCCTCTTCTTCCGGCTAGAGTAGATACGCTTTCCTCAATCTCGTGACCTGAGAACACGTTTCATCCGATTCAAAACATGTCTCAATCCCAGCAATGTGATATAATTAAGAAGTTGAACTGATTCTGTTCTAAACTATAGTATTGTATGTGAAACCTCGGTATGTGTTTTGTCTTTGGTGCGCCGTCTCGCCACTGGCCGACTCGTGGGTGCTGCGGGGGATGGGCGTCTCCGTCATCACCACGTTCGGCTCCGGAGATTTATCGATAGACTTCATTTCCACCCGCTCGTGATGGATCCACAAGTCCGGAGGCTTCAGGTCTTTAGAGGTGCTTTTATACTTGTGAGAAGCACCGGTGGACTTACTGGCAGCACGTTTCCTATGGGGGAGAAAGAAACAGACGTGATATGTATGTCTCACGCTGATGTGTGGAGAAAAGGTGTAAACGCTTACTTTTTCTGATGGGAGTTGGAGTGGCATGTACACAGGACTGCGCCCACTACCACGGTGATGATGGTGAACACTCCCACAGAAACGATGATGATGATCACCAGGATTTGGTTCTCCTGACTGCCTGTGATTCCTGGCTTGTCTGGGAAAGAGAGAGAAAGATGTAGTGTGAGTGAGAGAACACACTGTGGAAGACAAAGAGAAAGAGAGTGAGTGTTAGTGTGAATGTGAGTGAGAGGAGATGAATGAATAAGTGTGTGAGTGTGTGTTTGAAAGAAAGACCAGGACAGAGAGTGAGAGAGGGGAAGGAGTGTGTGAAGAAAAAAAACTTTGTGTGTGAGAGAGGAACATAAAGAGAGGGAGAGAGAAAGAGAGAGAGAGAGGGATTGTGTGAGTGAATGAATGTGTGTGTGTGTGTGTGTGTGTGTGTGTGTGTGTGTGTGTGTGTTTCAAAAAGAAAATGAATGAATTGAATGAAGTGTGTGAGAGTATGAGTGAATGAATAAGTGTGTACGTGTGCGTGTGTGTGTAAGAGAGAGAGAGAGAGAGAGAGAGAGAGAGAGAGAGAGAGAAAGGGATTGTGTGAGTGAATGAATGTTTGTGTGTGTGTGTGTGTGCGTGTGTGTGTGTGTATGTGTGTGCGTGTGTGTGTTTCAAAAAGAAAATGAGAAAGAGGAGATGAATAAATTGAATGAAGTGTGTGAGCGTATGAGTGAATGAATAAGTGTGTGTGTGTGTGTGTGTGTGTGTGTGTGTGTGTGTGTGTGTAAGAAAGAGAGAGAGGGAGAGAGAGAGATCGAGAGTAAATGTACAGTACATTTACCTAACGAGGATCCAAATCCGTGATCTGGAGGAGGAGAACGTCCACCCGGCTTCCCCTGAAAGCCTACTGACATCAATGTTAAAGAGTTAAGGTTCAAGAGCAAAAAGAAAGCGAGATGAACAAACACACACGAGTAAAAAAAAAACAAAAAAAAACAAAAAAAAAAAACAGTTACCTTGATCACTAGACATTTTGTCGGAGGGCTCAGCTGTAGAAATCGCAAAAGAAATCCAGGGAGATGAAATGAGAAAATGTGTAGCAATGATTCAACAATTGGTGAAATATAAAAAAAAAAGACGTATCTCACGGGTTATACCTTTGGGCGTGCGGAAGTGCACGGCGTCCGAGAGCGGCCCCATGCCTTTCGAGTTGCGTGCCTGGATTTTAAAGTAATACGCCGTGTCTAAAGTGAGCTCCTGGATCTGGTGGGTTAGTCTGTTCCCCATCACCGGTTCCACGACCCAGTCGTGCACCTCGGCATTGGCATCCGTACTGTAGTAAATGATGTAGCCTGGAGTAAGAGGTGGAGAACCAAAATGAAAAGTTCATGATGAGGCGCTCGATGGCGTATCTGTGGCGTTCAGATTTGTTCTTGCAGTATTGAGCTACCTGTCATTTTGCCATTGGCCTCCGATGGCGGCTGCCAGTTGATGTTGATGGTGCGCGGACGACCTTCTTTACTCACCACCGTGACGTCTTTGGGTGCCGACGTGGGAACTGAAAAGATGGAAATCTGTAACTGAACGACTCCGGCTCAGCCTTCATCAGCCGTTCATTATTTAGGTTTTTTTTTTTTTTTTAACAGTGACATTTGAACTAAAATACACTCTAGGGACACAAGTTTGTGGACACCTGACCGTAAGATTTGTATGTGCTTTTTGAATATTCCTGTTATAATAAACTCCACTCTTCTGGGAAGATGTTCCATACGATTTGCTTGTGGAGATTTGTGCTCATTCAGCAAAAAGGGCGTTAGTAAAGTGAGGTAAAGTCAAGATGGTTGGATTGCTGCACATAAGGTTAGCTAATCGGCAGGTTGGATCATGGTCTATGGAGTATAAGATTTTGTGGAAACATGGCAGCTCAGTGGTGAGGATGGAGCCACCAGGAAGGAGGAAAAGAGGAAGGCCAAGGAGGAGGTTCATGGATGTGGTGAGGGAAGACATGCAGGTAGTTGGTGTGAAAGAGGCAGATGTAGAGGACAGGGTGGTATGGAGACGGATGAGCCGCTGTGGCGACCCCTAATGGGAGCAGCCGAAAGAAGAAGAAGAAGAACGGCAGCTCAGTGGTTAAGGATCTGGGTATAAGCCACGATATGGTCAAGCTGCCACTCTTGGGCCCCCAGCTTCATAACATCGCTAGGATATGCGAAGAAAGAATTTCATTGTGCTGTAAAGTAGATGTGATAAGTATAAAGCACCTATCCTTTCCTGATGTAGGTGAGGTGAGGAGGCCTGGGGTACAGCCAGCGTTCCAATTCATCCCAAAGGTGTTTAATAAGGTTCTTATCTTCCACTCCAAACCATTTAGCAAAGCCAACAGCATTGTGGACGACCCCACACACCCCTCACACACACACACACACACACACACACACACACACACACACACAGTTTCTTCCCTCAAGCTATCAGGCTTCTCAACACAGAACTGAACTAACACTCACGCACACACACACTCAACTGTGTGACTAAACTGTGTAACTAATCTGTACAACACACACTCATACTCACTTCACACATCCATGTCTTCAGCACCACCCATATTACATCACTTCATTATTACTATCTGTTTTACATGCTGATTTTTCGCACATCTTTTTGACTGCTGCTACTGGTGTTTTGCACAAACCCTTTTGTTTACATTATGTTTAATTATAAGGTACACTCCTTTATGGTTCCCTGGTGGTCTAGTGGTTAGGGTGCGGCGTTCTCACCGCTGCGGCCCGGGTTCGATCCCCGGTCAGGGAACCGACCCCAGAGATTAGGGTTGCACAAGCCAGTGCACTTTTAGTGCCGGTCCCAAGTCCGGATAAATGGGGAGGGTTGCGTTAGGAAGAGCATCCAGTGTAAAAAACGTGCCAAATCGAACATGTGGATCATGAATACGGATGATCCGCTGTGGCGACCCCTAATGGGAGAAGCCGAAAGAAAGTCTCATAAGGTACACTCCTGTACTCAGTTCTCGCCGCACTGTGTAATATACAGCAGGTTTACTGGCCGAGATATTTTGCGTTTTGTGTATATTTCCTACACTGTCTTGTGTTGTCTTTGCACTGTCTTGTCTTGCACACGATGCACTTTATGTGGCGAGGACACTTACTAGTCCTTAGCCCTCTGTTTTCTGTTATGTTGTTTAATGTAGCACCAGGGTTCCGGAGGAACGTTGTCTCATTTCGCCGTGTATTGCGTCAGCAATATATGGTTGAAATGACAATAAAAGCTTCTTGACTTGATGTAAAGCATATTTTAATGAAGCGCACATGTCTTGCTGGAACAGGTTTGGTTCTCCTAATCCATATGAATGGAACATGCAATGCTACTGCATCCAAAGGCATCCTATACAATTGTGTGCCTCCAACTTAGTGGAAACAGTTTGGGGAAGAACCACATATGGCTGGAAAAGTCAGGTGTCCCAATACTTATTAAGTGTACATACATAATACAGCACTTGATTTGTATTTAGTACACTGTGTGTGTAATAAAGGAAAACACACACACAGAGCGAATGTGCTTATATTAATCGGGTTGCAAATCCTAGTTGAAGTTCTTACGAGTCTCCAAGGTGGTTCCGTGAGCGGTCATACTCCAGGTGCTGCTGCGCCGACCCTTGGTCACCATGACTGAGAACTCGTACAGTGTGCTGGGCTTCAGGTTGGTCACGGTGTACGTTAGAGTGGTGGTGTTGGCGACCTGTGCACAAATACATGAGATGGAAACAAGGTTAGCCTCGTTATCATGTTGAGATACTATAACACCGAAAACATGTTTTGTATCTATGATGGCTGCCATGATGATACTCCAATAAACAGCCTTCAGCGCTACATTTTTGTCACCTCAATGCGCTTTAAACACTTGCCCACTTGGAGGCACTGTAAGCTTTCGAAAAAAAAAAATACACCAATCAGGCATTACATTATGACCATCTGCCTAATATTGTGTTGGCCCCCATTTTGCTGCCAAAACAGTCCTGACCCATCGAGCATCAACAGCTTTAAATTCTTCAGCAATTTGATCTACAGGAGCTCGTCAGGTCGCCAGCCTTTGTGCAACACGTGCATCAATGAGCCTCGGCTGCCATGACCCTGTCGCCGGTTCACCACTGTTCCTTCCTTGGACCACTTTTGATAGATACTGACCACTGCAGACCGGGAAAACCCACAAGAGCTGCAGTTTTGGAGATGCTCTGACCCAGTCGTCTAGACGTCACAATTTCGTCGTTGTTAAACTCGCTCAAATCCACATTTTTTTCACTTCACCGCTCATAATGTTATGCCTGATCGGTGTATATAATTAAGCGTTTGATACATTATCAACATTTGAGTTTTCCTTGTAGTACCTTATACTTGGTGTTGGCTGGGATGTTGGTCTTCCAGCGAACGGTGTAATATCTGGAGTCTGTGATCTTCTGATTCTTAGACAGCGAGTTATCGGCCCAGGAGACTTTGACGGCATCGTGGCTGATAACGGAGGCCTGCACACCCACTGGGGGAAGCATTGGGGAAGGCTCGGGTGCTGGGGTGTGAGGGGTATGATGATACATTTTAAATAAATCAATATCTGGCTCGATGGGATCTGGCGGCAGCAAACATGGTATTTAAATGAGGTAAAAAAAAATAAATAATGAATGAAGCAATGGATTACAAGAAGCAACATAATGAGGGAAGAAACAGGAAGGTAGCAGGATGGCATGGAAATGGGTTGGGGTGTGAATGCAACGTCAGGAGGACAAAGAGAAAAAGAGAGATACTGTTAGAGCCAAGCAATCCTCTCTGCTAAAGAACAGAAACTGATTCACAACAGCAGGATAACATTTAAAAGGCAAATGCAGGTAATCTTAACCAGAAGCGTAATAAGATTCTCTATTTCTGGCTCTGTATTTCATGATACTGAAGATTTAATGAGAACTATAGATTAACCAGGGGTCCCTGATCGAGGGGCCATAGACCAGTACCAAGCCTTGGAATGATTAGCTCTGGGCCAAGAATAAAACCTTCTAATTTTAAAATTTTTTATTTCCATTTAATTGACTTTTGCAGTCTGCAGGGTGTTTTTGATATATAAAAAAAACAAACAAACACAAAAACAGAAAAAGATTAGTATTTTTCGCCAATGGCAGTGTCCTAACATGTTGTACCTCGGGGACTACGTCTATATGTAACAATGAAATGAATAAATAAACGATACTATACATATATTAGAAATATGAACGTTATACAGAAAAGGTGCCGAAAATGCAAAAAAATGTCGCGGACCACCGGATTAAACCGCATCTATTAAATTGACCCAGTGTGTGTGCCTTTCGGTTTCTGATCCTCTCACAAGCTGGAGATGCGCAAACATTTAAAGCTAAGTTTGTCTGCCAACTAGCAGTTTCTAGGTCAGGGTTAGCTGATGTGCTATGCTCTCACATCTGTCTCTACAGACTTTACAAAAGTCTAAGGCGTGCTGATGTTAGCCATGACAGGTCAGCGGGGGGGGTTCCTGAAAGAGCGATCTCTCTTCCTGCCTCTTTGATGCTTTTCTCTCGATCGGCTGAAAGCACGAGAGAGATGCCAGGGGAGTGCAGTGAAAGGAGGAGAATCGTCCTCGTACAAAAACGTGCACTTCAATCCAACTGACGCACAGGGAATTGCTGGGATCCCACAGCTATAGGAGGTTTTCCTGAGCACCTGGTGCTGCACTGACACAGAAGAAATAGAACATGTACGCTACAAATATTTCTACTATGGACAAGGAATTTATCTGAACCCCAAAGAAAAGTTTTGGTATTCCAAACAAACACAAACACAATTTACTCGAAACCTTAAAAAGTGCCAAGTTGTGCTTATTATTAAAGTTTAGTCAACCTGCAAAATATAGATGCGTATTGTTTATTCCAGCATTAACATTTGCAGGCAAAAAAGTGTGACGAATGTTGCAATATACCTGATTGAGGCCTGGTGATGGCGCTCTCGTACACAGGTATTCCCTCGCCCATGTTGTTGAAGGCCTTCAGCGTAATCACGTAGTGCGAGCTTGGGTCTAGCATGGCAAAAAGCAGTAAATGAATCGCTGTCGCATTTGAACATACAAGATATGGACAGAAAAAAAATTGGGACACCTGTGCACAAAGCCAGCACAGGTCCGAGTGGAACATCTTTGGGTTGAATTAAAACGCTAGCTGCACTCCAGGCCTCGTCACGTCTCCTATATCAGTACCTGACATCACTAACGCCCTTGTGACTGTGCAAATATCCACAAGGACACCAAAATCGAACATTTTCTTTGAAGAGTGGAGGCTATTATACAAGCAAACGCGGACTCGATGTGGAATGGGATGTTCGAAAAGTACATACGAATCTTATAGTCAGATGTCTGCAAACCTTCGTCCATATAGTCTATCATTTATTATTCACTTCCAAACTACTATAAAATGTAGTACTTAAAAGCAATATTTTCGGACAGATCATCGCTCGAAAGATGTGGACAATTAATTAGAACAATGGACCATGAGAGAATGTGAAAGTAACGGAGCTCACCCAGGTTTTCAATGCTGTAGTAGCGTTGCTTGTGGTCCATTTTGATGCTCTGTGAGTGAGGACTGCCTATACCGTAGCCAATGCTGTATCCTCGCACTACGATGTCCTGGTTTTCTGGAGGTGTCCAACTCACTACGATGCTGTTTACTAGCGGACGCACATGCAGTGAACTGGGCACTCCAGGTACCTGTGACTCTGGAATAAAACACATTAGTGGTCAGTACTAGAGGACGACCGATTTGACCGATACCGATAGCTAGGTTGGATCGTACTTGCCGATAACCGATTAATCAAACGATAGTTTTTAAAGTAGATACTGGATAAAAACAAACAAAAGTAACACTCCATGTAAAATAGTATTACAAAAATTCAAAACCGTACTGGATCATAAAAAATGTGCTATATTCATTAATAAATAAGTGATAGAATGAATAAATTATAATCATTAAATATAACATAGCGCTCATCATGCAGCATGCAGTTTCACATGTAAAAATAAACAGCACGTAGTGTCAGCGATTCACCTCTAGAGGCCGCTCTCGTAATGAAACTGGACCGGAAGCCGGAAAAACTATTTTTGCCGATAGTTGATAGTTTCAGCAATCAACGGTATCGTATATTACATTCCAGTGGGCCACACACCAGGGTTGTCCCAGTTTTTTGCAAAACCTGCATTAACCTTTAGATGAGAAAACTTTATAGCAGGGCTACAAGTTTATAATGCTCATAGCAGATGGTTCCTTCAACTATACAATAAACAAACAAAAAAACTAAATATTTCCCAAGAGCTGGTTCTCCTGATATTCTGTGACCCAGGAACACTCGATTTGTGATCTGGCTGTGTGCCATGTGTGCTCTTCCAGTTATGTTCAAGCCACACCATGAGAAGAATCTAAGAACGTTAATGTGTTTGAGAACATATATAAAATCCCAGTCAGTGCACTGGCCATGATTTGTAAAATGCAAGTTTCTGGAGAACTGCTAAGGGCTCTACACAATCACAAAGCCACCTGGTCTCTGTATTTAAACCCAAGCATCACTAAAATCCTGATGACCCCAGGATGAAACCAGAACAGGTTTAAGAGAAAGTTATGAATAAATCAGTGCTGAGACGTAGCTGTTCTTCAGCTCTCATCGTCAAGATGCAGAAAGGGGCCTGTGATGTATGAGGTGGCGTTAAAAAAGTTCCGAGACTAGTTTTATAACACGCCAACAGATGACAGCACAAGGCTGCATGCACAGTCATGAACTTCATAAGTCAGGGTGCCAAAAGACATCGTCCTGTGCACATCAGGAGCAACTGGTGCATTACCACGTCTGCTATCCTGACCACGTGAGCACTGCTGGGGGGGGCGCTGTATTGCTGTGCAAGGGGACTATTTTGAAAGTGATGGTGTGCAGACATAGAAAAATAAATTACTTTCTTGTAAACAGAGCTAGTCTCGAAACTCTTTGATACCACATCATGTATGCTCCATATGAACTGAGCAAATGGTGAGGGTGAGGAATATTTGTAGACAGGATCTGGGCCTGATGGATACCAGCACTAGCTTAGTGACTAAATGGGTCAATTGCATTACTAGATGATGTTAAATATGTGCTTGTGTTTTTTTTTCCTAAATACAGATGTACAGCGAGCATCCCTCCTTCTATACCAGCCTTGAATCAAACGTCTCATTGCGAAGTTTTTGGTTAATATTTCGACTTCTTAAAATGGCTACAGAAATTGTAAAAAAAAAAAAAAAAAAAGGGTAAAGTGGAGAAGAATCTGTAGTTTTGAAGCCTACATGAAATTCTGTTTCACAATTTCGATCAACTCTGCCAGGTGTTGTATTTTTAATGATTTTTGGCCTCCCACGAGAAGGACAGCTGACCAGTTTAGTTCAGCTTCAAACATAAAGAAAGAAAGAAAGAAAGAAAGGTGGAGCTGAAACAGTGTAAGAGGGCAGAATTACATTTCTAGGCTGTGCAAGAGGGGAAACTCTTGCCTTACAAAATAATGCTCTGATGGCACTATAAATCTTCTCAAAGCAAATAGTGGTAGCTCGGATGTTGGAATTCTGATCAGAAAGATCATGAGTTCACCACCAAGCTGCCACTGTTGGGTCCTTGAACCATATTTTAGCAATACATAAGTAATATGTAAAAATTGCACAAATAGAAAAAAAATCATTTGAAACTCGATCTCTATTTCAAGAACTTCTCCAAGCTTTCTGACAAGCCACAGCAGTTCACACAGAATGACAAATAATCAACATTTTAACCCGTACTGAGCCTTTTTCTTTCAACACACCACATTTCTGTGGCCTTATACAGTAACCGATTACAGGCAAGAGCGCTGTCACAGTACCTCAGGACCTTCAGCTTCACACTTCTGAGCACAGGGGGAAAAAAAAAAAAGACACTAAATTATTCAGCACATCTTTCAGTATTGATGAGCTACAGTCTACCTCCATGCCTTTATTTGATCTGTGTTTAATAAACTCATACTCTCTGATATACCAGACAAACCAATGGATTAATCAATAACATTATACCTATATCTACTGGGAGAAAAAGGGAAAAAAGCAGTGTAGGGACCTTGGTCAAGGAGAACATTCAGGTTTCAGCAGAATCTATTTGGTGCATAATTAATGTTTATGATGAAAGACCAGAAATATTTCTATACATAACAGTCAGATTATGTATGTCAGCAGATTTTTTTTACCATCCAGGTCGTTCTCAAAGGTCTCGGCAGAGATCCACTCGGATGACGGGCCGCTGCCGTTCACTGTGATGGCCGACAGCCGGAACGAGTACTCGGTTCCTCTTTCCAAACCTTCATCAAGACACAAGCAGATTAGCAAAAAGCTTAGCACTTAGAATATTTTCCTTTCCTTCACACTTTAGAGTGATTGTACTTGTAGTGCAATACCATCAAATAACTTTTTGAAAGAAATAATGCGCTGAGATCTAATGCGCTAATACTTGCCGATGACCGATAGTTTTTAAATTGGATACTAAATAAATAAATAAATAAATAAAACACTTCTTGTAAAATAGTACTGTTCTTTATGAATAAATAACAGCACTGGATAATTATACAATTAATTAGTGATAAATAATATAAATAAATATAATATAACATTGCACTCTCTGTAAAAGACATGTAAAAGCTAACAGCACGTGGCGTCAGTGATTCCCCTCTAGAGGCCGCTCTCGTAATGACACTGTACCTTCTCAGCTGCTCCAGCAATGGACGCAACCCGGAAAAAATATCGCTGTGGATTTTTGCAGACAGTCGATAGATACAGCAATCGACTAAAAGTGCAGATTTATTTGCAAAACCGATGAATCGGCCGACCTCTACAAAATACTATTACCAATAATGGATTAGAACTACACAATTATAAAAAAAATTAAATATATACAATCTAACAGTAAAAAAAAAAAAGGTGTTGTGAAATGCGGATCATGCCATTTTGGTTATATGTGAGGGCTCAATGTCTGATTTCACAAACTGGTTTTCTCCCAATAAGTCAATATACAGCTTATTATGATAAATGATTTGAATAAATCCAACCAGCCGTGACAGATTTATGTTTCACTTTCCATAATCCAAGACTGACACAAGACCATCTTGGAAGCAGGGATTTAAATATTAATTTTCAAGACCACTTTTATCCATATAGTGCACATGTTTGTGATCCTACTGTGCCAGTTTTTCAACCTACCATCAATAAGCTGGAAGAGTTGATTAGTTATAATCTCAGCTGCGTCTCCTTTCCTCCCGGCTTTCCTGTAGCGGAGCTTATAACCTGTCAGTTCCCCGTTGTGGGTGCCCGGAGGAGGAGGCTGCCATCGTACCATGATGCTCTGTGGTAAAAACAAAGGAGAATGTACAATAAATGTGAAGTCATACTCATAAAAATTCACATTGAGTCAAAGCTTCGGTGTGAGAAAGATGAAAAACATTCCTCTTCACAATTTTTCCTTCATTTTGTGGCGCACGCTCTGCTTGGGTTGATTTATTTGCTCAGACGATAACTATACTTGTTAGTTTTCAAAGCTCAAGCGGACTTTGGACGGAGATGGAACGATCCGAAACGTCTTAGATTACTCCTAACTTCTTGCCCTGCTTCTGAGAAGAGAATAATGTACTTCAGTGCATATGTGAAGATCTGCTCCGTGTGTCTATGTTTAGACACAAATAATCTGAAGCAAATATTTATACCTGCCTTGAGGTTGCCTAAAGATTCTGATGCATAAGGATCAGAAGCGTTGCATTTTATTTTTTTTTAAGTGGGAGGAAATCAGTGAGCTCTCAGATGTAGCTCGACAGGAAAATGGATCACAACTGACTGCACTGCAAACATGAGATATTCCCTAGACCTTTTCGGAATACTGTATAAAACACGGCTTTAACATGCTAACATTTAACATGCTACTGTTCTAAGACAAAAAAAAAGTAAAATAGTTTCGTTATATAGCACACGAAGTGGCACTTACCCTCGAGTTCTGGACTTCCAGAGAGATATTCTGAGGTGCAGTGCTTGGTACTGCAATAAACAGTAACACTGTTAGGTTTACAGTACTATATAATACATAATTATCAAACCTATGATTGTTTATCTCCTGTTATTAAGAGTAATAATAAAAAAAAAACATTCTCTGGCAAAGCACAAAAAAAACATTGGATTTTGGATTAGATCTGGGATTCCACTGTGGATTTTTTGATTAAACTCGAGCAATAGGTTGCCTGATGAGATAGAGATATTAAAACGCACGGCTGGAGAGAAATCGCTGCTACTGTGTGTGTTTTTGGTTCAAGAGATAAAAAAAAAATTAAATAAAATAAAAATAAAAAGGCCCTGCGTGATAGATATTACGCATTAGAATGTAGTGAAGTCAAAGTTTCCCCAAAGGAAAAGAATCTAATTAAATACAGTGAACAAATAAAAAAACACTTCCTTACAGCCAATCACTACTATAATCAAGATACATCCAAAGTAAAAGAGAGTTCATCTCATATAAAGAGTGCATTATGAAGTCACTTAGCACTAGCAAACAATAAAAACAAGATACCGTCGGAGAAGGTGTGAACGCTCAGGTCGTCAGTAGACACTCCGGGTCCGTGCTTGTTGTAAGCCACGACTCTGAAACTGTATTCTGTAAACTTCTTTAGTCCTGTCATTGTGTATGACAAACCTACAACATCAACGTCCTGATATGGGGGAAAAAAAAACAGAAAAAAAAGTAAACCACAAACACACACACACACACGCAATGAACCATGTCTCATCACACCTTCCTCTCCTCACCTGTTCTATGTCCTTTCCTTTCTCGATGTAGTAAAGTTTATAGGTCTGGATCTCCCCATTCCCTGTGAGTGGTCTCTCCCAGGACAAAGTGACTGTAGTGGGTGTAATGGACACTACCTGGAGATTGGGAGCAGGTCCTGGTACCTGCACTGGAAACCCCACAGAAAAAAAAATCATGATTTTCAGGAACGTTCTCCTGCATTTCAGGAACGTTGTGTCCTGCATTTCTGAAGTATTGCGACGAGGAACAGTTCCGACAAAAGGTTTCATTACAGAAAAACTACACCTCTCATCCCGAGCGTTAGTCTATAACTGAATCGGAACTTTCTGAGCTACGATGTGATTTATTACAGGATCGCAGTAAACAGTTTCAAAGCACGAAACTTTTGACTGGTTGCAGTTTTGCTTTTCATCGCTTGTGCTTTCTGCTCCATGCCAAAAACGTTATAGAGTATTGAGGAAAACGAAATAAGTGACATCTCCTCCCACTGCAGCGTACGTCTTTGAATAACAGGCTCGTATGGAAGACGGGTACTGAACAGTGACTGATGTATAGCGCGCAGGTTTTTTTTTTCTTTTGATCACTGCGGAAATGTGGTTTGGAAACATACTCTCGTAGGAAAGAGCAGTCTCAAGGCTGATGTGCTGACCTAGAATCAACACTGCTTGCTGCTATCGCTAGACAAAAAAAAAAAAAAAAAAAGACAAACACAGATATTATACACTATATGTGGACATTATTGGGATACAAGACCTTTCCAGCTGGACTATTACACAGAAAATCTAAAGCCGACCGACCCTTAAAAAACGACCCGATGTTGCCCTATGGTCAACCGTTAGCTTGGTGTGTCCCGGGCTTTAAGTTCTTATCCTTCATTCTTAATCTAGTCTTGTTCAATAAATGTCTTATTGAAGGAATTTTCTGTATTACTTTTTATGCATTAACTGTTAAAATCTACATATTTTCTGGAAAAATCCACATCACCAGCTAAATATCAGTCGACCTTAAACTGACACTCCGCCAGGATTGAACCGAAGACCCTGGAGCATTGAATAGGCAATGCTGATGTCTTTATACTGTATATCAGCATCAGAGTGAACCACTCGTTAGGCAGATTTTTTTTTATTTATTAATACACAGCTTGCCAAAAAAACGACAGCTCGAATAGAGAACGCTTCAGTTTGAAAAACCCCTAAATTTGCTCAATTCAATGTTGGTCAGCTTGTTTTAAGTCAACTTGGAATCGTTGCACAGAAGTCCAGTTTGGCTCTGGAGTGAAACGGGCAGCATGTCGGAAAGGAGACTTGGCCAAGTTTCTACTCTTTGCGGTAAACGCTATAAGGCAGAATGTGTGTGGCTGTGTGTGCATGTGGCTCACCTTCAGGCTGGGTGGCCACTGTAAGCGGAGCAGAGCTTTCACCCAGGCCGTTTCTGTTGGACGCCACCACCCGGAATGTGTACTTAGTGTCAGGGATGAGGTTGTCAATAGTGACCTGTAGTTCTCCTGGAGCGGTAGTGTTCTCAACACGCTCCCTGACGAGAAAGCGAGAAAGCAGGCATAAGTGGAGCTCTCACTTCTAAAATAAAGATGCCGTGTCGCTATGTGCTGCGCTGTCAAAGCTTCAAACGACATAGCTGAGTGTTTACCACATGAGATGATCCCTTAGCCTTTTACTATGTCTTGCAGCAGTGTCGATTTCCTACCTGCTGGAGCCATCGAGGCTGTAAAAGACAGAGTAGGTAAGGTTGTCTCCGTGCAGCTCGGCCGGGAGCCTCCAGGTGAGCTTGATGAAGCGGGTGGAGACAAGTGAAGCCACAAGGTCGCGTGGCGGCGATGGGACGGAGCCCCGGCGCTCCCTGGAGTCTATATGGTCAGTAGTGGCACTGGTCAGTGAGGGGACAGGAGACGTGGGGAGGGCAACGTCTTGGGTACACAAGGGGGGACGATATCACAGGGGAAGGGAAACAGGGAGGGTAAATAATAGATGCAAAGGTGGGGACGGAAGAAAAGGAGGGCGAGGAAAACAGGAGGGGGAAAAAAAAAAAAAAGAACTTAAAATTGACACAAAAATAAACACAAAACCACAAACAGTCCAGGAGACAAATGAAAAACTAAAATTTTCACAATGACGAGATGATATCAGAGGCTCTTGTACAGTGCATGCAGAAGGCTCACACCGAGCGACACAGAAATATGCCCCTGACGGATGAGAGGAAGCATTTTAGATTAGCACAAAGCGAAAAACGGCGCGTTCGCAATCTGTTCACGTTAAAAACTCGAGAAATTTCGAAACATAATATATCTACATTTTTCATTTTCTACCTTCCGAAAAGCATTCCCTCGAAGAGGTTCAAATGCAGAATACTCCTGAAATAATAATATAATTCTACCGTGCTTAATACAACAAAACAAAGTGAGACAGCTCCTTTACCTGTGCCTTTATCTCCACGATAATGATAATGATAACGATTATGACTCAAATCGAGCTGTCTGTATCTTTCGTTAAAAAACAGCAGTTACATCCGTGCGGCCCAAGAAGCCTCAGATACAGACGAGCACTCTCTTTTGCTGAATACTGACTAGCCCATTTTCTCTCCTGGAGGCCCGGCAGACTGGAAAACGACCCGTGGTGAATACTCAAGGCAATTCATTATGTTCGTTTGCAGTGGGATGCGTTCGCTTGCAGAGAAGAAGTCAGTCAGGCAGACATGAGGATCTCATAGCGAAAGTCAAAACAGCAAAACCGGGAGCGTTGGGGACAAAATTCATGTCTCTGAAAGAAAAGTTGAGTGATGTATTGTCATTTTAGTATAAAAAATAAATAAATAAATAAATAAAAAAGAACTGCAACCATTACATGACGTGTAAAACAAGCCCCGATACCCCCCCCCCCCCC
>JAAIIK010000196.1:2341357-2363259 GCA_014706435.1 Silurus glanis | reverse complement strand
AAAAAAAAAAAAAAAAAAAAAAAAAAAAAAAAAAACCTGCTAAGCTGAAGCAGCCAAAGCCAAGTGCTGAAAGCCAAATCTATGATTTCCTACAGAACCCCTAAGCAGGAGCGTGTGTGTTGGGGATTACCCTTTGTGCAGCCTAAGTATTCATTCACTGCATGAATGAATGTCGGTGCTAAAGCAGGGAGAGAGCGTCAGCTACGAGAGGTGGCTGCCAGCCTGAAGCGCTTGGCAACGAGATGCCAGATCTAACGCCAGCTGGAGTCTGTCACATACGAGGACCACAGAGTGGAGCTCCTCTCCTTTGCTCTCCTAGCAAAATACGCCATTATTAGCAGTTTCTAATCTGGCTACGTTGCAATCGTAATAGTGGGCCCAGATTGCTGGATATACAGAATAAACCTTACTTGTAGATTCAAACAGATCCTGAGTCAGGCCTCAAAGCTACACTTCCACTATTGTACCGCCCAAATCGCCTGCCTATTGTGTACATTCCGAAAAGGTTACACTTTTCCAGAACGTATCTCTCACCAAACACGTCATGGATCGGCAGGGGGAAAGACAACAGGCCACAAAAGGACATAAGGATAATGCGAACACAGCAGGTCTACCCACGTCACCTTGCTGCATGCTGTTTAATATTAGAATCTCTATTTATCAAAAGCCCTACAAGGCAGGTGGGTGCACAGGATGGTGGTGGATCCACACCCTCATGATAATGCATTTGCACTATATATATAGACACACAAATATTTCTCCACAGGGCAGCTGCTGCTGTGGAGCATTAACTTTGTACTTTAAAGAGAAAATTGGCACGAGTGAGTACATGAGACCAGATATGGCCTAAACGGACAGAAAACGTGCTCCAGGCGTAGTTCTAAAAACTGTAATCATAAGATCTTGGGGGAAAAAAAACATGCTTAATTTTTTTTCTATAAGGTTATCGACCTTTGTCATAGGTTTTGGCAGAGGTTTTACTGTGATGTCGAAAGAAAGAAGAAGGTCTGCAGTCTGGGGCCGATCCATATAGGACTCTTGGGAAGTGCATGTCAGCGCTGCATCTTCCCATCAACCTGCCAGACAGGTGACCTCTACAAAAGAGCTGCAAGGTCTCAGTAGTGCACTACAAATAGCAATAACAGAACATCTCAGTGATCTGTAACAAGAAGTCAGCAGATGTCTCTACATGTGTCTGGAACTAATTAAAAATACATTCTTCTACCTTCACATTTGAGCTTTAGCTCTAATATACAGTGTCTAATAGTGATGGGAAAACATTTTAGACTCGGTTCTTAGAATTTGGTTCATCAAAATGAACGAATCTTTTTTTTATTATTATTATTATTATTATTTACTTAATACTTATTATTTAACCCATTTCGTTCTCTTTGATCAGAAAGAAAGTATTACATTTTCAATAAGCAGATCCCCCAACACATCTGCATACTTGAACTTCGACTATAGAATCGATAATTTATATACACTATGTGGCCAAAAGTTTGTGGACACAAGTATAGCATGTGCTTTTTGAGCATCGCATTCCACATTTATTCCCAATTTGCACTAATAATCCCCTCTACTCTCCTTAGAAGATGTTTCACTAGATTTTGGAGTGTGCTCAGATGTGTTAGTGAAATCGGGTACTGATGTAGGTGAGGTGAGGAGGCCTGGGGTGCAGTCAGCGTTCACATTCATCCCAAAGGTGTTCAATAGGATCTAAATCAGAGCTTTTAAGCAGGAGATCTTTCACTCCATTTCATGTAAAGCACATCATCATGGAGTTTGTCTCTCACTTCCAGTGAAGGGAAAATGTCATGCTACTGCATCCAAAGACAATTGTGTGCCTTACTTTTTGCAATAACAGTTTAGCAAATTAACAACATGACAATTCAGGTGTCCCAATGCTTTTGTCCATATAGTGTATGTATGTATGTATACCTCCATAGCATATATAGGAGTCACATGACAAAAAAACGAGTAAAACAATAAAAGAGTTGAAAAATTAACTACTCAATTCTGTTTCCTGTACATGAGCTACACAGATTTTGTGACGATTAGCTCATGTGCGTCGAGTAGAAAATTAAAATTTGTTACATTAAAAACCTCAAATCATTACCTATATCTAATTGAAGTCTAACATCTGTCTCAAGGCTACGAAGTGGCACGTTTCATTTTCTGAGCCATTTACAGGTAACTAACCAGCTAACATAGCTTGCTAACGTGTACAATGACTGATGAAGGCAACCTAGCATGCTAATAAATCTAGTTTAATCTGACCAGCAACAAAAGTGAGCTAAACTGAATAAACTGGTCAACTATCTTTGCTTCAATAAGCAAATATTCCAGTAATTAGGAAGCTGGAAAATAACTCATCACCTCTACAAGTTTGAGCAGGTGCCAACTTGTTATGGCAGCTGGTAGGTGCAGACCCAAGCTGGATTTTTTTTTTCGAGCATGGCTAGCTAATTTAATCTTTATAAAAAAATAATAATTATTATTTGTAGTGGGCTTACACCTAGCAAATTAGACAAAAAAAAAAAATGTGGTCTAGATCTTGGTTTTATATTATTTTAAAACTAGATCTTGAGCTTGGGTTATATGGATCAGTGGATCATGGCCTTGTCATTGGTTGCTATTGATCTTTGGCCTTTTTTTCATTTACTGGCTTGGTCTTGTTTTGGTAGGTTTTGTTTTAGGTATTGTTTGCGTTGGGCTTTTGTCCTGTCTTGGTTGGATTTGGAGCTGGTAATGGTCAATATGCGATGTGGTCTTGTTTTGTTATTAAATAAAATGGCTTGAAATGAACTATGGTCTTTTGTTCAGTCTTGATCTTGCCTTGGCTTTGCCTGGTATGAGTCTTGGCCTTGGTTTTTGCAAGTCCTAGACTTGGTACCTGCAGGTTTTACCAAGTCAAATGTAACACTTTTCAAGACCTTTTTTCAGACCATAAAAAAAGAAAAAAAGTAAGACCAACTGAATATCATGACATCAAAAACACAAATATGCCCTAAATAATTCTTTTTTCAAGCCGACTATCGCTAAACTTGAAAAATAAAATCTGTTTTATGTCTGTTGTACAATCCAAGAGAGATTCGTGCCAATAACAGAAAGCTGTTTGGCTGTTGCATGTTTGTCTCATTTGTACTCGTAACTAGTGAGAGAAAAAAACTACCACGGAAACTACCAAACAAAACCATCCTAAAGTTCCGCAGGAGCATTTCAATAAACATTAGCGGTAGCATTACATGGACATTGTTTAATTAAGACCTGTTTAAAACTATTTAAGAACAGCAAATTTGAAGTCTTAAAATTTAGATTTTTAAATCCTATGAAAACCCTGCTTGTCCTGGAATTATATATATATATATATATATATACACACACTTAATTGATCCCATAGGGAAATTATTTCTTCGCATATCCCAGCAATGTAGGAAGCAGGGGCCAGAGCACATAGTCAGCCATGTTAAAGCGCCCCTGGGGCACAGAGGGCTATAGCCCTTGGGGCTTGAACCACCAACCTTCTGATCATTAACCCAGAGCCTTAACCACTGAGCTACCACATTCCCACACAACAGTTGGAAAGAGTTCAAAAAAAGAAGAAGCAAAATTAGACAAAAAACAAACGATCAAAATCTGTATAGTTGGAAAATCTGAATAAACCTGCCATAAAAACTTTCTTTCGGCTTCTCCCATTAGGGGTCGCCACAGCGGATCATCCGCATGTTTGATTTGGCACATGTTTTTACACTGGATGCCCTTCCTAACGCAACCCTCGCCATTTATCCGGGCTTGGGACCGGCACTAAGGCTTGTGCAACCCTAATGGCTGGGGTTGGTTCCCTGACCGGGGATCGAACCCGAGCCGCATCGGTGAGAGCGCCGCATCCTAACCACTAGACCACCAGGGAACCTGAATAAACCTGCCATAAATCTGTCAAAAATAGACTTCAATTTGTTTTTTTGGAGTCACCACACCTGGACGTCAAGTGATTACAAATCATTTCAAATCAGAAACAAAACACTGTGGCTCACTACTGAATAATGAGCCACGTCGAAGCTTTCTGTCAAAACGGTCATAATGAGTATTATGTTCAGGAGCGTTCCTGACAGGATGTTTGCATAACCTGAAATCCACATGGGTCTTATCACAGGAAAGGGAGGTGTGCATCACTCTGGAAAACACATTTATGGCTAAATTTGAAAATGAGATATTAAAGGCAGACTGGCAAAGCCCACTGCTATTAATAGCCGTTCACCCTAATCAGGGTGCAGGGAAATGTAGCGCTCACTCAACACCAAGGTTTGTCTATAGGTGGGGTTTTAAAATGCTGGCGAATAAACCAGCCATTATAACATAACGACTTCATGTCAGTCTAAAGCTACTTTGCATTTAGTCGCACTAAAGAAAAATTCAAAGCAGAGCTTATCAAATGTAGTCAACCGTTCATTATAGTAAGCAAGCTCTTTCACAGATTCTCCCTCCCTCTTTTCGTGCATAGTCCAGGACACCTCATCAGCAGCAATTCTCTGTCTGATTGCTCATTGATGAAGTAGCAGCAGGCTGAATTACTACCTCTGTAAGACAAGATGAGATTTGACAGGGATGAGCTTTTACCTGTAATCATGAGGATGACCAGAGATGAGTAAAAGATGGGAAAAGCAACAGAAAGAAAGAGAGAGGAAGAGCAGTCTCGGTATTATGGGTGGTTGGTATAAAAGGATTACCAGGGCTCTTTTGTCTTTTTAAGATAAAACGACATCATTACATTATTTCTGGCATCTACATCCGAATTCTTCGCACCATCGCTAGACTTGTATAGTATAGAATGATATAAAGAAATGAGGGTGGGGCTGGTATTGAGTAATTACACAGAGTGAAACACCCCCTACATCTGTACACATTATTTATGCTGTTATTTTTCTATCATATTTCTATTTGTTTTGCAAAAGTAAAAGTCCATATGTATGCTTTCTCATTTCTATTGTTCCAACCATTAAAGCCCTAACCCCAACTTGTGGGACTTTATCTTGACTGATGATATTTTTCATGCTCTTGGTTGAACTGGGTTATGGTCTTGGTATAGGTTTATATGGGCTGTGGTGTTAGTATTAGTTGATGTTAGTCCTTGGTTTTTGTCAGTGGTGGACGAAGTACACAAAGCATGTACTCGAGTTAAAGAAGAGATACACCACGCAACATTATACTCCAATAAAAGTAAAAGTGCTCCCTTTTAACTTTCACTCAAATGAGGATGGGTTCCCCTTTAGAGTCTGGTTCCTCTCAAGGTTTCTTCCTCATAACATCTAAGGGAGTTTTTCCTTGCCACAGTCGCCATGGCTGCTCATCAGGGATAAATACACACCATTCACCTGCTTTGAGACAATGTCTTTTGTGAAAAGCGCTATAGAAATAAACTTGATTCGACTTGAGTCAAAGTAAAAACGTATTTGCCTTCAAATGTACTTAAGTATCCAAAGTACTTTGATTTACTATGTTTATAATGTTCTTATTATTATTTTTATCACAAGACCCTTTGCTTAATCAACTCAAGTTTATGTGAAAAGACTCTAATGCTACTCTTAACACACCGGTCTATTAATAGAATGATATTAATTAATCAAACCCTGATTGATATCTATTCAAATTGTTATGAACCTAAAACCTTCCATACCCTAAAACTACTTCAACAAAAGTAGTTTTAGTTGAGTGAAAAGTACGATATTTAACTCTGAAATGAAGTGAAGTTAAAGTAAAAATCTTCCCAAATGGTAAAACATCAGTAAAGTACATTTACATTTACTTCCTTCCTGTCCACCACTGTTCTTTGTAATATTTGGTAATATTTGTAATGGTCTTATATGATACAGACCACGGTCTTGGTATTGGTTGGTATATTTTTTTTTTGAGTTTGAGGGTCTTGGTATTGTATGTACCTTGGTCTTCTCATAGCATTTGTTGATATCGGTTGTTGTCATGGTACAGGTTTGTATGAGCTGTGGTGGTATTATTGGTTGGTATGAGTCTTAGTTATGCCTTGGTATTGTTTTTTGTAAAATTTGGTCATATTTGTCATCATCTTAGATGATACGGGCTGTGATTTTGGTACTAGTTGGTATAATTCTTTGGGTTTTTTGAGGCATTGGTTGATATGGGTCTTGGTATTATATGGACTTTGGTCTTCTCATAGTATTAGTTGATATGGGCTGTGGTCTTGGCATTATTTGCTGTGGATGCAACCTTTTAGTACATTTAGAGTAGCTCTAAAAAACCTACCGAAGGAGAAGACTTGTCGTCTTGATAAGTTTGGTGAGAGTGTTGCAGGTGATAAAAGACACGTCTCCATATTGGGCCATTAATAACTCTCATCTATTCTGCTTGCCCTATACCAGAGCAGTACACCCAAAGAATACAAACCCTACAAAGCCTTTGAAGTCTGGACTTCGAACCTCACAAATACTGTGCCTTCTCTCTATATTCTCCCCAAGTGGACCAGAGATTAGACCAGAGATGAATCGGATAAGATGGATCACACTAAAACATTGAAGCAAACACTAAGAAAAAGATCCTATTAAGCAGTAACACCTTTTAGAGCACTGAGCTGCAGATTTACACTTGTCGATATGCACTCTCACAGTGAAAAAAGTGCTAATATATAGCTCAATAGTGCAAATGAGATGCAACACACAGTGCTAATTAATAAAAGAATTTTAATTGCAGATGGAGTAGTAGAGCCACTACAGGCTGCACTGTATCTCTGCCTGGAGACTCCCAGCGTAACAGCTAGAAACGCACAAGCAGCATGTAGCAGACTTCACACACATAACAATCAATGCAGCGCCACTCGCACCTTCCATGTGCTGTACGAGTGTGAGAACATGTGCTGCAAAAGATGTGTATGTGTGTGTGACAGAGTGTGTGCCTGTGCTGAGTGACAATAGCAAAGAGCGAGCAAGGAGAGACAACAATGAGAAGAGAGCAGGAGTGTGTCGAAGAATGAGCGCGAGTAGAAAGCGAGGTGTGTGTCAGTATGTGTGTGTGTATGTGTGGACATGACTGTCTCTTCTGTGATCTTCAATGCATAAAAAACGAAGCGTGGACCTGCATGCAAATTCGACTAGTTCATATCCTTCCACGATAAGCTAGAGTCCAGGACTATAATCAAACCCCGTCCAATAAACCATACACGTGCATGTGCAAAAAAATCACAATGTATTAGGGGTGTAACGGTACACGGGGGATATAAAAGAAACTAGAGTTAGCGCATGTTCCATATACCAAGCTTGGTATTAGACAAAAGACCAAACTGCTTGAACCCTGGTGAGGGATGTGAAGCATCCAGAGTTTGAGTGTGAAATTGGGATACACTCCAGATGAGATATGACATTTTGCACACAGACATACACACTTGTAGACAATTTAGAGCTGCCAATCCACCTAGGTACATCTACATGTGTGATTTTTCAGAGATTGAAGGAATCCAGGAACCTTATATGTAGAGAGGCACATGAATAAATATGAATATATGAGATGAGTCATGACTGCACTCAGTGTCTTACCAATGGTGCCATTAGGAATCAGAGAGGACAAGAAATGTTGCCAGGGATAATTATTTAACCAGCCATTAATATTTCTCAGGGGTCCTTAAATGCTAGGAAGGCAAACCGAACTCCTGGCATGTTAACATGATGCGGGTTTTATATTAATAACAATTATTAATGCTTCAGTTATACGAACGTTTGAATGTCGGAAACTCAGCAAATAGGAAAATGGAGCTACCACAGACCATAAGGAAGTAATAAAGTAAAGTATTTATAAATATACAGTGTATGGCCAGGAATTGGTGGACACCTGACCCTTAAATCCATATATAGGTTTTCGCCAAAATGTTGACATAAGATTGAAGCACACAAGTGTCGAACTATCGGCTATCGGTAAAAACTCACACCGATAGTTTTTCCAGGTTGCGCTATACACTACGACTTCTAAAGGTGAATCACTGACACTATGTGGTGTTTATTTGAAGTGTCTTTTTTTAATTAATTTTGGATGTTAACTGTTTTTATTTGTTTGGACTGTTACTTTTTGTTTCAGTTTGAATCTTTTATTTTTATAAATATTAGTTAATATAATGAATATATTAATATTTATTTCCTTTACCACATTTTATGATTCGGTACCTTTTTTTAATTCCCTCTTTAACTTTTTATTTTTGTAATGAAGTTCAGTACTATTTTACATGGAGTGGCAGTATGGTATTTTAAAATCCAATAGCCATTTAAAAAGCTATTAATGATTATCGGCAAGTACCATCCAACCAAGCTATTGGTATCGGTAAAATCCACTATAGGTCGACCTCTATAGAATAAGAATAATTCTCAACTCAATTCAAAGCTAAAATTCCTACTTAATCCAGAATGACACTGACTGGCAGTTTGGCAGATGCTCTGGATAAGGACTTACTTAGAGCGACTCTCACTGATGCAACTGAGCAGTTTATGGTTGCTCAAGGGCCAAGCAGTGGCAGCTTAATAGTGGTGGGATATAAACACAACCATCTGATCAGAAGTCCAACATCTTAACTACTGAGCTACCCTTTTATGCAACATCAAATGCCCTAATCAGGCCAAATGTGAGTGCAGTTCTTACCAAGGTCCAGGATAATGAGCTGTGCACTGGCCTGGGTGTTGCCCACCTCGTTCTCAGCCACACACTGATAGAAACCCTCGTCAGACTTCACCAAACCCAGCACCTGCAAATCATGCTGATTCTGGAAGAGAAAAAAAACAAAAAACATTTATCATTAGATGAACAAGTCACAAACAGGAAGCTGGCTTTCTGCGAGGACTTTTTAATATCGAAGTCGATGTCACGCAGCTGAAAATTAGGGTAGAAAGCGCAGATGTTAGGACGAGGACACCCTCAAAGGCAAGCTCATCGACTGAATATCAAGACAGCAGATGAGCTAATACATGCAGGGAGAAAATAGAAAACATTGCATGGCAGAACCAAGCTTTTCTGTGCAAAAATAAAAGGGGTTTAAATGTAAATGCTGACACTCATCAAGACTTTAGATTTTGCTTTAACACCGAATACATTTTTTTTCCGCATACCACAATTTTAAAGTAGTCACTGGGGATGACTGCGTCTCCGTTCTTCACCCACTTCACCGTAGGGGCTGGGGAGCCCATGACATCGCACTCGAAGATAACATCCATGGCCTCATGAGCGTACATGTTCGAAGGTTTCTTTAGGAACCGAGGGGGAACTGGAAGATGAGAAAAAAAGAGGAGAGGAAAACAAATATGAATCCATATGAATACACAGAGGTCATAGCAAGGTATAAGAAATTGCTTGCTTCAGTAAGTACAAGTGAAAAAAAATAGAACATTTTTAGTGCCATAAAAACAAAAGATAGTGTTTGTGTTCAGCGACATTTTTTATGTTTAAGTAAAAAAAAAAAAAAAAACAAAAAAAAAAAAAATACACAATAATATTCCCCAGCTTCTACATCTTTGTGTGGCGGTAATATATTGAGTGTTGATTTATTAACGGAAACAAAACCTTTCCTGCAGCAGTGTAACTCTAAATCTCTGCAGGTTTGGCCTGAGCTCTCATAGCTTGTGAAATATGTGTATATATCCAAACCGATGCCTTGAAGGGACTGCCACAATGTGATATTTGTTCCTACTGGAGCTAAAGTGTGTGTGTATGTGTGTGTGTGTGTGTGTGTGTGTGTGTGGGGAGGGGGTGGTGGATAATAGATAGTCACATCAATGTTTAGATGTGTTTCTCTGCAGAGAAGAGGCAGTGCCAAGCTGTTCCTCTGAAAAACACTGCTCGGTGTTAAGCCTCGGCTCAACATCGTCCATGTCTGGCTGCAGATTTCGAAACCCGCATTAACAGAAAGTAAAGCTGTTTAATTCTCCCTCTGATCTGGCAAATGTTTTCGATCCGAAGGAAAACCTCTGCGTTCGCACGATTGACGGTTCGGAAAGGAGGTCGTCTGACTTCCCTAAGCGGAAATGTTAATAACATTATAGGATCAGTGCGGTGCACTAAAATGCATCTCACATTAAGTAGAGCTAAAATACTGAGTGTTTTCCTATGAATTATACATTAGCACTTCTAACTGTAGTGTACAGTATGAGCAGCTTGTGGAACATAATGTCAATACGTATACTATAGAAAGCAAATACGCAAAGCAATGGCCGTTACAGTTTTTCTCAGTTGCTTTAGAGCGTTTCTCAGATCAGAAATGAAATTCTCAAAACTACTCGTTCTACCTCCACATCATTTTATCACTTGTGCACATCATAAAATAATTTCTTGTTGCTTTGATCAAATTGCGAATGCTTTGGTACATCATTTAATCGATTGTGTACAAGTGTTTATGTTCAGGTTGATCAAAACATATTATACTGGTTTCACCTGATTAGTCTTAACCCCCAAAATCTTTTAAGTGGGTTGAACTAATGAATTATGCAGATAATTCTTGAATGTCACTAATGAGAGCAAGTGTACGGCATCAGATCAACCAATGATCAACTAGTTCTCTAAAATTGATCAAAGGTGAATCTCATGAACCTTTAATTGGCGAGCGTATACAGACAGCAAAACACAGAATTACCATTTCTGAAAATGGATGAACAACTAAGAAAGGAATGGACACCAATACAGTAGAGTAAAAGTGTGAATCCTGTCTGGTCTCTTGCAATCAATATAAAACAAATGCTTAGTTTTGAGAGATGAACTGAGGATTTTGAGAAAAGTACAGGCTTTTGCAAGAAATCCAATATATTGTGCTGTTTGTACAACTGTTTTGAGAAATGCACTTCTTGGTTTGCAAATATAAAGAATGATTCGTGAAAGTGCTCCAAAGCAACTGAGAAAAACTGTAATTCACTGTAGTTTACAAAATTCAACAAAATAGACTGCTGTTAATAAAAGATTCAGATATTACAGTTTTTCTCAGTTGCTTTGGAGCGTTTCTCAGATCAGAAATGAAATTCTCAAAACTACTCGTTCAACCTCCACATCATTCAATCTCTCTTGTGCACATCATAAAAGCATTTCTTGTTGCTCTGATCAAATTGCAAACGTTTTCGTACGTCATTTGTGTACATTTGTGATTGTGTACAAGTGTCTTTTGTACGTCGCTCTGGATTTGGACGTCTGCTAAATGCCACAAATGTAAACGTAAGTGTCTGCTGTTTCCTACATTATCAATTGTTTATGTTCATGTTGATTAGTCTTAACCCCCAAAATTCCTCGGCATCGGTTCATTGTATAAGTCATTGAATGCAAAATGGTTAAACCAGTTATCATCATCTGTCAAACTTAAATTTCAATGAAACGTTTTTGTTGGTAAATGTTTCTAGAATTGATGAATTGTGCAGATGAATCTTGAATGTCACTAATGAAGGCGAGTGAGCAGAATCAGATCAACTAATAATCAACTAGTTCTCTAAAACAGGTCAAAGGTGAATCTTGTGAACCTTCAATTGGCAACAAAGCAAAACATAGAATTACAATTTCTGCAAATGGAAGAACAACCAGGAAACAAACGAACACTATTACACTACAGTAAAAGTGGGAATCCTGTCTGGTCTCTTGCGATCAATATAAATCAAATATGCAATCAAATAAATACATTTGTGCTGCTGAAACTCATAGACGCCGTACAGAAGAAATTCAGCCTTTTTCAATCATTATAATCCAAACCGAAGTTTACCTCAGGAAATACTGAAATTGTGCACCGTCATACTGACAACACGACTAAACATTTTGACGATCTTGTTTGTGAACAATGACAAAAGGGACTTTTCATTCTGATGGTAATGAGATGTTCATTGACACAAATACTTACTTTTGAGAGATGAACTAAGGATTTTGAGAAAAGTACAGGCTATTGCAAAAAATCCAATGTGTTGTGCTGTTTGTACACATTGTTTAGAAAAATGCACTTACTGCTTTGCAAATATTGAGGATGATTCAAGAAATGCTCCAAAGCAACTGAGAAAAACTGTAAATGCTGTCTTCAAATATCTAAACAATGAAGTTAATTGTTTGTTTAATACCTTTCTGTATAGTAATAATTGTATACTTCACTAAGTTATACACATTGTTATTTAAAAAATACAATTTCTTCCGACAGGTATGTCTGTCCTTCACCCCAGACATCTACCTTGGGCAGGGCTTTATTGTGATTGAGGCAAAAAAACAAAAGCCTTTCACTCAGCACTCGAATCACATCTGCTGTCTCTCCTGGGCTCTCAGCTTCCGCAGCACAGAGACAAACAGATCCACCTGTACCATCGGTTGATATAATGGAATGACTAAAAAAAATCCATTATGACAAAAAAAAAAAAAAAACTTGGAAATGTAAAAGCGCAGGAAAATATCAGCAGACACGAATCCTGCGAGACATACATCCTATTTTGGAAGGTGTCAGCAACAGAGGTCACGGAATAGGTGAAAAAAACACACACACACACACACACACACACACACACACACACACACACAGCCTTATAGTCAGGGAGGTGATAGATGAGGTCCAGCGGGCAACACACACACATACAAACACACACACACATCCCTATAGCCAGAAAGGTGACGGATGAGCTACAAAGACCAGCACACACACACACACACACACACACACACACACACACACACACACACACACACAGACACACACACACACACATAACGATCACAATGTCGATTTCACATCCACACACTTTTTTTTTTTTTCATTCCTGAGTGTCATAAATCGTGCTGCTGCCTTACCAACAAAGAAAACGTTGAATCACAAATTGTCCTGGTTAAAATTTTACATTTCTGAGTCCTCCAATGAAACTTTTATTGTGTAAGCAGGTCAGAAACATGAGAGACACCGATCAATGCATTTATTTCAAAGCTCAAAGACTGAAACCCGCGTATATACTGCCTCCTGTACTTTATTCGCTATAGCTTGTAATCATACAGGCTTTCAAAAGAACGTAAAACATGTAAATTAAGATATAGCAGACTATATACATATAAAAGCATGGTATGGGTGCTTTGGAGTCCAGTAACAGTTGTGCAATTGTGCAAAAAATGTTGTGCAAAAGAAGGAAAGGAGGACAGAGAGAGAAGTCCAGGTGCTAGGTGTTTTCCTGGTTTAAACTCTGAATAGCCTGTGGGAAGAAGCTCCTCCTAGTTCTCTCTGTATTTGCCTTCAAGGAGCAGAAGATTTCCTGTCTTTGCGTGCGGTAGCATTATATTTTTCCCTTCACTTGAACTAGATCCAGCAATAGCCCTATGCACAAAGCCAGCACTATGAAGATATGCTTTTTTGAGTTGCCTGCTATAGAGCTCGACCCTCAACCCTACTGAAAACCTTTGGAATGAACTGGAATGCTGACTCCAGGCATCCTCTCCTCACCTACATCAGTACCTGACTTTACTAACACCTTGTGGCTGAGCGCAAATCTCCAGTGGAACATCTTCCCAGAAGAGAGGAGATTATTATAAGAGCAAATGGGGACGAAATGTGGAATGGGATGTTCAAAAAACACAAATCTTATGGTCACGCATCCACATGCTCAATTATACCGACTCTTGTGCCTTGTTTATGCTGTGTTAATAACCAGAAAGCATGGCAGTGCTCTGGACATAAACAGAGACTATTATAGACACCTATGACTAATGATGGTCATTTGCCATTTAGAAATCAATTCAAATGTGAAAACACAACATCTTACCTAATAATATACAGGTATGTGACCTAATTAAACATCTCAAACATTAAACCAATTCATACTCATTTTATGCTAGCAGAAACCATTGCTGCAGTACACACATGCTAGGTGAAAAACATGCCAAACATTTGCTTGTATTCCAACGGAAAAAATGCTATTGATGCTTTCCTGAATGAAGCGATATTGTCTGTGCAGATGTGTAGCACCACACAGCACTAAACATAAAGTCTAAGCATATTTAGTCTACACTAGAGACTGTTCCAGAAACAAAAACATCCCATGAGGTGTAATGGAGCATTCTATATCATACTAACACTCAGACAGGTGCCGGATTATATACCCACCTTGCACATTAAGCTCTGCCTCAGTCTCGATGGTCTCGTTGCCGTTGTCTGCCTGGCAGCTGTAGCTCCCGGCATCGTCCTCGGTCAAATTCACAATCTGCAGGTTGCCTCCACCAATCACTGCAAACCTTTCATCACTGTATTAAGAAAAAGCAAAAATGGCATTAGACAAGGCCAAGAACATCTTGTCATCTTCAGTAAACTGCTTTAAAGGGTCAGGTTTAAGTTGGATGTGAAGCCTGTCCTGAAAAAAATGTTCATAAGGTAGAAATACACAATGAATGGGACCACTGCAGTGAACCATCCACACTCAGGAGATGCTGGAAGAAACCAACATGGACACTTAGAAAAAAATACAAAGCTCAGTACAAACCATAATTCAAACTCAGGAGACCCTGGAGCTGTGAGACACCAATGCAACTCACTGCTGCTACTCACAAAGTACATAAGTATAGATACAAAAGAATACTATTTTTTTTTGCATTTACTTGTCAAATGTACATTACAGAACAGCAAAATTATTTCTTATTTCTACATTACTATCGTTCATAGAATGCTCATACGTAAGCAGTTAATCAGACGCGCCATCATGTTGTCGGACAATTGTCTCTTAATTATTCTGCCATTGGTGCAGTGACAATGTTCTGATGTGATATGTGTCAAAATGTTTATAAAAAATCGCGATACCTCGATTTAAGAAAAAAAAATTTTCTTTACATCTAAGCATTTGGCAGACGCCTTTATCCAGAGCGACTTACAACCGCGCAGGGGAGGGTTAAGGGCCTTGCTCAAGGGCCCGGTAGTGGCAGCACTGAATCTGTGACCCAAAGACCAATGCCTTAACCACTGAGCTACCACCTCCCACGTCCTTAAAACGTAAATTCGAATTAATTGAAAAAAATATATATATATATATATTGGGACACCTGAATTTCCCCAGCCATATGAGGTTCTTTCCCAAACTGTTATCACAAAGCTGAAGGCACACAATTGTACAGGGTGTGTTTGGATGCAGTAGCATGACATTTTCCCTTCACTTAAACTAAGAGACCCAAAACCTGTTCCAGCATGACAATGCCCCTGTGCACTAAGCGAACTCCATGAAGATGTGCATTTCATGGGTTGGAGTGGAAGATCTTATGCTATAGAGCTCTGACCTCAACCCTAATGAACACCTTTGAGATTAATTGGAATGCTGACTGCACCCCAGGCCTCCTCACCTCACCTACATCAGTACCTGACTTTACTAACACCCTTGTGTCTGAATGAACACAAATCTCCATAAACACACTATAAAATCTAGTGGAACTCTTTCCCAGAAGAGTGGAGGTTATTATAACAGCCAATTGGGACTAAATGTGGAATGTGATGTTTAAAAAGCACATACCGTACTTATGACCAGGTGGCTGCAAACTTTTGGCAATATAGTGTAGATAAACTTGATCAACATTTTCAAGTGAAACAACAAGCAAACCCAACTAGGAAAACAGGCATGCAGAGAGAAACAGAGTTCCAGAAAGGCTGAGCAGCTCTCAAAAATAAAAAAAAACATGGCCACTAAAGGTGTGAACTTCAAATGAAGGAACACTCTCCACTCTAATGTGATGCATCTCCAGGTCAGGATCTCAGAAAATCTCTTTATCACTCTCTGCTCTCCCCTTCAGCCACTGCTCGTAACCTTGGGTTAACTATGGACAATCAATTGTCCTTCTCCTCACATGTTGCTAATGTGGCTCGTTCTTGTTGGTTCTTGCTCTACAACATCAGAAGAATTTGACCATTTCTGTCTACACAGATGATTGAAAATATGCAACTGCGTGACTTGTGTTCAACCTGCCCAAGTTCTCCCACACCACCCCACTGCTGTGCTCCCTCCACTGGCTTCCAGTACCTGCAAGCATCAGATTCAAAACACTTATGCTTGCCTACAAGGCCAAAAATGGACCAGCACCCTCTTACCTCAGAGACCTCATCACACCTCGCACTGCACCATGCTGCCTGAGATCCTCCAGCACTGCTCCACTGGTACCACCTTCTCTCAGGGTAAAAGGTAAGTATACCTTAAAGTTCTTCTCTGTTCTGGCACCGAGGTGGTGGAATGAACTTCCTGTAGATGTCCTAACAGTGGAGTCACTAGCTATCTCTTCCAGAAACACTTAAACTAACACTTTTCCAGGTTTGCTTTGTCTTTTACAAAATAAATGAATCCTCTCAACAGAGTTGTAGGCCGAGTTTGTAATTTAGCGTAGCAAAGTTGATTTGATCATTGATAGACACGATTTGTACAACGCTCTGGACATGGCGTCTGCTAAATGCCATGAATGTAAATGTAAAGAAAGCTAAAAACGAGCAATATACAGATCCATGAGAAACCAATGGAGACTGACGTAAAGGTGTATAAGGTGGTGAGATGAGGTTTATGATGAGAAGCCAATCAAAAGTCATTCAAATAATCGAAATTTGTAAGGAACCCAGTAGAAAAGTAAGACAAGAACTACTGTATCTACTACTGGATTTAAACCAGGAAGAACTAATCTCCGATAAACCACTTAAGCCAGGTAGAAGTGAAACGGCTCACATTGTGGACTTCATCAGAGACTTTGTAAAAGGATACAGTGGCATATCATTCAAAGAATATAGAAGAACTTGGAACCATAGTAGAAAAAGCTTTATATATCATAATATGTCTATAAATGAATATGATTTTTCTGTGTGTGTTGACAGGCAACATCCTGCAGAAATATACAGATGAAAGAAAAGGAATTTGGTGTATAAGCACTGCAATCAATATGTTTCTTTTGCATACATACCCATGCTGAAGCAGTGTTTTAATATGTTAGGACTTTAAAAGTGTCTTTGCGATCAAACCATGGTTTTAAACTCGTTCTTCCTTTTACTCGTGATAAAACAATTAGCACAATTAGCACAACACCAAGCCATCAAGCGAGTCATTATGCATTGTCATAATTGCCAGGACACAAATTTTTGTCAAGTTCGACTTACCCTTCATTTCTCCATGCCCTTTCAGGAGGGGTTTGATATCAAAACAGGATGTAATATTAATTCAACACCCTGAAGCCTTTCCATAAGGGAGAGCACAATACCAACTCTAACTACCCCCCATGGTTTCAATTTTGAAGTTTACACAAATACAATCTACCGGTTGTTGGCAGAAGGCAGTGGTGTGTGGTAAATTTAAAGTATGGGAGACATGAAAAGACCAGAAAAAAATGAATAGCCATTGCACAAGTGCAAAGCCAAGAGAGAGAGAGTGCGCAGGGCCTGTAGGACCCTGATGGATATGCAACTCGAATCCCATCCTGCTCCAATCTGCTCATACCCACTCACTACAGACTGTGAAACATGCCGTTCGTCTTATTCGTGTTGACTTGGCGAAGCTCTAATTTAATCAGAAATTGAAACGGATTTGTTCTCTGTCTCGCTTGTAGGCTCACTTTGAGATATAGTCTATCGCTATCATCAATCCATTTTTTTCAGCTCACCAGGTCATTAAAGTCATGTACATATACCTTGCTTTCATAGGCAAACAAATGCTGTGGTCTATAGCTAATGGAGCATTTCTAACCCCAATTTCTAAGTTACAGAGTACGGCTTACTAAGTAGTAAAAGCACCCCTGAGCAGCAACTGTGTGCTTGCTGTGATTACAGTTAATTTAACAATAGTTGAAGGGAAAAAAAAAACAATGAAAGTCAAACCTTATAAATCTAGATGATAAATTAAGTTAATTATTGTCCAACACCAAGCCATTCAACCATTAAAGCCAGGCATTAAATCCCCCTGCTGAATATCACAACCAGCCTTTAAAACCAACTGCCAAAATAAAGAATAAGAAAAATTTATGGCAGATAAGAATGTTACTATCCCTATTTTGGGATAAGTATCGCTGTTACTGCACTAAAGAAAATAAAATTAACTGCTGAATATAAGTCCCCTTGTGCCACCAAAAAACAGCTTTGTCCTTCCAAGCTATGGACTCTACACGACCTCTAAAAATGTGCTGTGGGATCTGTCACCAAGATGTTAGCAGCATATACTTTAAGCCCTGTAAGTTGCAAGATGGTTCCTCCATGCATCACACTTTTGTCTAGCACATAGCATGAACGCTCAATCAGATTGTTGCTGGTTGTCCTTTCTTGGAAGATTTTTCATAGGCACTAACCACAGCATAGTATGAATATCCCACATGACCTAGCTTTTTGGAGACGATACGATCTATTCGTCTAGCCCAGCAGTGAGAAAGTACACAAACTAGGTACTTGAGTTAAAGAAGAGAGAAAAACAAGGTAAAATATTACTCCAGTAAAAGTCCTTCCTTTAAACTTTCTCTTTCGAATGTACTTGATTATCCAAAGTACTATGATTTATTATGGCTATAATGTTTTATTATCATGTTTTTTCACAAGACACTTTGCGTAATCAACTCTGTTTATGCAAAAAGACTAATGTTACTCTCAGCATACGATCTATTAATAGAATGAAATGAATGAGTCAAACACTGATTGATATTCATTCAAATGATCTGACGCCGAACTGTACGTTCGTGCTCGTGATAACTAGCATTGCTAATGTTGGTTAGCACCAGGGTCTAAATGAATGGGGACTTGGGGCAAAATTGTCAATGTACAACTAATTTAGCTTTACTACCAGTGTCATGATTTAAATGTCATATAAAATGAATGAAAAGTGTTATATTTTAGAGTAGATCTGCCTGATGATTTCGAGCATTACTGAATGACCAATCACACTTGTGTTGAGAAAGCAGCGTCCAATCAAAGTGTTTTAATTCGTCACTGCGGAAAATGTAGGAGTTTTTTGTTTTTGTATTTTGTCTTTTTTTATTGGTGCGAAACTGGATAAATCAAATTAGACTCAAGTTTTAGACTTTTCTTTGTTATAGCACTTCAATTTGTAAATGTTTTCTTTTAAATAAAGACCAGTTTGAGGTTTATATCCCCTTCTCCTTTTTGAACTACACTAGAACCCCCCACCCCCACTGTTAAAAAAGTCATTCTGAGTACATTTTAAATGAGATACTTTTTACTTTTTTCCATGAGTAGATTTTTAGGCCAACAAATTTCATTGCGGTAACAGTACTTTTGCTTTAGTAGAATATTTTATTTCTCTTTCCGCCTCTTAAGGAAACATGGACTGGGCCACATTACAGGAGAAACTGAATCTGGGGTGGTGATGGACATTTAAACAAGACAATGACCCCAAACATATACAGTCAGACCCTGACCTACGACCAATCGACTTACGACATTTCAGAAATACGACGGTCAACTCAGACGTAAAAAAATAAATAAATAAAATAATAATAATAAAAAAACTATATAAATTTTATAACATATATATATATTTACTCTTCATGTCTGCATCGAAACACATCATAGAGTAGTCACTCCTCTCGACTTAAGACCTGATGGACTTATGGCGGGTTTTTCGGACCCTATCTATGTCGTAAGTTAGGGTCTACCTGTAGTTATAACAGCTCAAGAAGACGTTGCACGGCCAACCCAATATTCTGACTTGAAGCTGATTTACTGACTTACGAGAGGATTTTGACACTGCAAGTCCTTCAGGGGGCAAGCATAAACCTTTAAAAATAGACCGAATTTCAACCTAAAATACAACAAATCTCAACTTTAATACTGCAAATAGCTAATTACCTCACACTAAAGACACCTCAAAGCTGGAACTGTCAAGAACAGCTTTGCAAACAAAATAACACTAAAACTGATTATTTGTGGTATTCGGATAGATGTCTCCCAAATTAATTTTGTTCAGTCTATTGTAAAAATACATCATGTGTGCAAATTTAAAATGAATATGCACTGGAAATAAATTGCATAACCAGAACGAACAGAAACATACATCCCCTCTCTGTATAAAGAGCCTGTAGAGCCTCACCCAATGCAAAAGACACACATTACATTCAAAGATTTCCCAGATTAGAAGAGCAGCATGAAGAAATTCATATACCTCATCAAATGTTCTGAAAAAAAAAACAGACTTGAAGAAAAGAATCCATAGCTGTGGTTTTTTTGCTTTTCAAGTTTGGGACAGACTAAAATGTGATGGCTGATGGCCTGAAAGAGAAGGTGAAGGTGACACAGCACGAAGCCCTATTCTATATTGTCAGATGTTTTTCCCATGTTGGAGCGATTCTGCCTGTCTGAAGCACGTGTTGGACATTGTGCATTCAAGGTTTTTGTGGGTGTACTACCAACAGAGAAAAGTAAAGTATTTTGACTTTCTCTTTATCCAATGATAACTTGCTATAAAGTCCCCATCCACAGGGAACAAGGGGCTGAATGATTTGATTGTGATGAAATGGTTTACATTGTACACTCAGCATCCACATTAATAAGAACATCTGTGCCCCTGCTCAATCATGCAGCCAGTCGTGTGGCGATATCGAAATTAAAAAATTCATACAACACATGGGCAAAAAAATCTGGTTTCAGTAAATTTGCCTGTTTATTTGACACTGTTGGTGTCAAAAAGGCATATTGCGTATTTCAGAAACGGCTGATCTACAGGGATTTTTGTAGGGGTGTAAAATAATATCGATACACGTGAGTAATACACGTGAGCCGATACTGTTTACCGCAATACTGATATTTAAAAAAAGATTCATACTGTACAACTGTCAGGGTGCGAGTGAAACGGGAGGCGGAAGCCAGAGTACAGCTCGCTCAGGTTTTATTGACCAGAGTGAGGAAGAGAGATACATAGACACACACACACACACACACACACACACACACACGCGCACACACACGCGCACACACACGGCAGTCCTTCAGTTGAGTAAGTCCGAGGTGCGCTTGAGGAGAAGCGTAGCTGATCCGAGATGCACAGGGAGGAGATGCGCAGCCGGTACGGGATTGTGGAGTCCGAATGGGACGGACGCATCGAGTCCTGTCTGAAACCCGGAACACGAAAACATGCAGCACGTAAGGTCCAACATATACAATAACGAACGGCGAGTGTATGTGAGTGTGAGAATGTGAGAAGGCCGGGAAGGACCCGAGGCGGGGCGACAGCCCAGGCGGAGCGCAGGAACCGGACGATGCTCATCCCGGAGACACGGGACGGAAAGACGTCTTCAGCGGAGGCCGGAGGCGGAGAAACGGCTCCGGCGTAGGACAGGGACCAAGCTGCGCCCGCAGTGGAGTCCAGAGGCTGAGTGACCTCCACGGCAGAGACCAGAGACCGAGTGACGCACTCGGCGGCAATCAGGGGCGGATTGACGCCCACTGGGGAGGTCTGGAGCGGAGTGATGTCCAGCACGGAGGACCGGAACGGAGTGACGCCTTTGGCGGAGACCTGGACCGAAGGGGTGCCAACCACGAAGATCAGGAGCGGAGCTATGTCCGTAGCAGAGGAGCTCAGAGGCATGACGTCGCAATCGGAGGAGCTCAGAGGCGTGACGTCGCCATCGGAGGAGCGCAGAGGCGTGATGTCGCCATCGGAGGAGCTCAGAGGCGTGACGTTGCCATCGGAGGAGCTCAGAGGTGTGACGTCACCGTCAGAGGAGCTTGGGGCTATGGTGTCGCCCTCAGAAGAGTCTGGGACCGCGACATCACTGCCGGATGGCTCTGGAAGCGACCTGGGGCTGTCCGAGGAACCGTGGGTTACCATGCCACCTTCATAGGCAGTACAACCTCCTCCTTGCAGCCAGGCGGCGGTACGACGTTCCCTTTCGCGGCCAGGCGGCGGTACGACGTTCCCTTCGCGGCCAGGCGGCGGTACGACGTTCCCTTCGCGGCCAGGCGGCGG
>JAAIIK010000196.1:2315560-2341347 GCA_014706435.1 Silurus glanis | reverse complement strand
AGGCGGCGGTACGACGTTCCCTTCGCGGCCAGGCGGCGGTACGACGTTCCCTTTGCGGCCAGGCGGCGGTACGACGTTCCCTTTGCGGCCAGGCGGCGGTACGACGTCCCTTTCGTGGCCAGGTGACGATGCAACGGCACCCTCGGCGGGACATTGGCGCCAAGTGGAGCGCTCTGAGGAGCCCAGGAGCAGAGAGGAGCTCTCAGGGAAACTCTGAAGCGGAGCGGAGCTCTCCTGGAAACTCCGCGCCCACGGGAACCCCGGAACAGGGCGGTGCGCTTGTGGAAACTCAGAGGCGGAGCGGAGCGCTCATGGAAGCTCTGGAGCGGAGCGGAGCTCTCCTGGAAACTCTGGAGCGGAACGGAGCTGTCCCGGAAACCCTGGAGCGGAAAGGAGCTCTCCTGGAAACCCTGGAGCGGAGCTGTGCTCTCTTGGAGGTCCTGGAGCAGGGTGAGGATCTCCTGGAGGCCCTGGGGTGGAGCAGAGCCGTCCTGGAGGGCCTGGAGCAGGGTGGAGATCCCCCGGAGGTCCTGGTGCGGAACGGTGCCTTCCGGGAAGCTTTGGTGTGGAACTGAGCTCTCCAGGAAGCACTGGGGCGGATCCGTGCTCTCGGGAGCGGGAGAGAGATGGTGGAGATCCACGGTGACCATCCCTAGTTCCCTAGTGAGAAGCCGGATAAACCGGGAGCACGAGCCGAACTCGCCTCCAGTCATACTCCACAACTTGCTGGCTAGAGAGAGGGATTCCCCAGACAGCAGAGAGATGTGGAGCGCGATCTTTGCTCCCTCCGTTATGTAGGAGGCTGAATTCGACTCCACATATCCACCAACGTTCCGTAAAAACCCGCCCCATTCTGCCGTTTTGCCGGAGAAGCGAGCCGGGAATCCCGTGACGTCACCGAAGTGGCGTGGCACTGCCGAGCATGATCCGCGTGAAACAGCAGCGGATGTCAGGGTTTTTCCCGGGGCGGAGCTTTGCGGCCGCTTCATCGCGGCGGAGCGAATCCTTCCTCCGAGGTTCGGTTCGCACCGGGACCACGGCGGTAATCCGATCATTTTTCCCCCTTTTTTTTTTTTTTTTGGGGATATTCCCTTTCGGGGGTTCGTTATTCTGTCAGGGTGCGAGTGAAACGGGAGGTGGACGCCGGAGTACAGCTCGCTCAGGTTTTATTGACCAGAGTGAGGAGGAGAGATACACACAAGCGCGCGCACGCACACACACACGCACGCACGCACGCACGCACGCACGCACGCACGCACGCACGCACGCACACACACTCACACGGCAGTCCTACGGTTGAGTACGTCCAACATATACAATAACGAACGGCGAGTGAATGTGAGTGAAGGGTTTATGTAGGAGCGGGGTGGAGTGATGATGAGCTTCAGGTGTGCATCGTTAAGCCTGGAGCTCCAGAGAGAGTGGAGGCATGATTGATGATGAGCCCCAGGTGTGCGTGGTTAAACCTGGAGCTCTAGGGAGAGCGGAGGCATAGAGAGCCACCAAAGGGGGGCGTGGCAGGTGGATCCCTGACAACAACATTCATGCCATTTGTTTCTTTTTGATTTGTTTTGTTTTTATCTCGACCACTAGATAGATAGCAGTCTTCCAAATGTTTTTGCCACTGTTCACTTTATCTTGATTGCTGCTATTTGTTTATTTGCACAATATTCTGTTTACATTTTTCTGCTACTGTTCACCTTATTTGGTTACGACAGGTTTACTGGCGGAGCTATTTTGTGTTTTGTGTATTGTATTGCACTGTCTTGTGTTGTCTTGCACTGTCTTGTGTTGTCTTTTGCACTGTTTGCACCAGGTTGCACACATGCACTTTATGTGGCAAGGATTTTTCTACTAGTTCTTGGCCCTGTATTTTTCTGTTTCTGTGACTGTTGTTTTATGTAGCACCTGGGTTCTGGAGGAACGTTGTTTCATTTCACTGTGTACTGCATCAGCTATATATGGTTAAAATGACAATAAAAGCTTCTTGACTTGACTTGACTTGACTTATCTCTTACAACTCTTAACAGTGACAGGAAGTACTAGGATAAGGGAACACTACTGATGTTAGCGTTTATATCCACCTGTTTCCTGGGGTCCCTGCTGTAAAAACGATTATGGGTCTTTCTGACTCTATTTTCTTGCCTCTTTAGGATTGTAGCTTTTAGATGTAAAAAAAAATCATGCTTCTACTACTAGCCTCGTACTTTATGGTAATACTAATAATATAATACAATAATTGTCATCATCATCAACCCCACTTCATATTGGGTGTCTTTAATAATTATGTGCATATGTTTAAAAAATATATATAATTTACCATGTTAGGTACCATGATACTTACGTAAAACATAGCCCTAGATTTTTGCACACAGCAATCTCTAATGTTGACACAGAATGGTGTAAAAAAACAACAACAAAAAATCCAATCAGAAGCATATCTGTAGCAAGAAACGCCTTGTTGATAAGACAATTCAGAGGTGACCTGCCAGGCTTGTTTGACCTGAAACTGTGGCAACCTGAACAATCCCACTTTACATTGAGTCAACTCCTAGAAGACAGGAACAGGAATTTGAGGTTACAGTGGGACAACAATATTGGACAGCTAGACTGGAAAAACATTACCTGGTCAAAATTCTCCATTCTTATGTTTGCTAAAGCTATTAACTTGTATATATAGGATTTGTTTTGTGTACTGGTAAAAGTAATAAAATAGATTACAGCAGTCCCTACAGTTAGTATCCCAAATGCCAATCATTAGCATCAGAAGAAAACAAAGCAAGCTGCTGTGAGTTCAGTTTAGGAAGTCTCATTTCACTGATAGTATCGATCCAAGAGCCTATGGGGTAAAATGCACTCACAAGCTCACTCGAGTGGTGCCGTAATGTGGTCACGCTAACTGCTTGCTTATGCTTTGCATGTCAAGAAAGACCACAAGGGTTCTTGATCTTGTTCGCTTTGGCTGAGATAAATCTTGAGATAAGTGCGAATGGCAAAAGCCAATGAGGCAAGAGTGCTTTAGCTGTCAAAGCAAAAACATATGGCCATGTTCATGGAAGAACTTCCTTGTGCTTCGATCAAGCATCAATGCCTGGTTGAATCTTCCTTCGACAAGTTTATAAGGCACAGACCCAAATTGCTGTGTGTTAGTTAAGTGGTGCTTGTGTTTTTTTACCGAAAACAGACTGTCATGATTGCGCAAAATAAATGTTTCCCTCTACCAGGTGCAATACGGTGCAACTTATATACAAGAATTTAACGCTGATTTTTTTTTTTCCAGTGTGCATACACCTGAGTCGATGGTTTTGCATGCCAATCATTTGGAAACACCTGTTTTGTGTAGTTTTTTGAGACACATGCATGCGCCGTTTGTTTTTATGTAACAAACTATGTAAAAAAGCAGAAACACTAGAATTGAGCGGTGAATAACTGAAAGAAAGTTCTGCGGACAGATGAGTCCAATTTTTACATTTTTATCTCTAACTGAAAACCTTTGTAAGATGGAAAACAGGAGAAAAGATGTTGGAAGACCTTCTCACAGTCATAGTCAAACATGGAGGTGGAAGCTTCATGGTTTAGGGTTGTTTTTGTGCAGAGACGGTCGAAGATTTATTCCGGGTAAAAGGAAAAATGAACCAACATGGCTACCGTTCCATACTACAAAACCATGCGATTCCGTATGGACTCCAGCTCATTGGAACTGACATCATCATAACATAAGTTCTGTAAGCATTATTTATAGAGCAAACAGTCAGCTGGAGTGTTAGCGATCATGGAATGGTCTGCCCAGTTACTGCACCGAAATCCTATTGAACTGCCCTGGGATGAACTGGATCACAAGGTCAGTAAGATATCTTCAACCTGGAAAATTTGACAAGAGACATAGCAAAGTATTTCAGCTAAATGTTTGGAGAAACAAACTGTTGTATTATAATTAAGGAAGCCAACATATTGTACACAACAGATAGACAGCTATCAGCTAGCTAGCTAGGCAGACAGTGGCTTTATAGCAACAGGATACAACACGCAAAAATACAGAATTAGCTGAATCTGTTAAAGTATAGAAATGATTTCTGAATTCAAACCACGTGTAAATTTGAAACGTGTCTCTTAATAAGTGTTACAGTGTCATATTCATAGACATTTTCCCCAGAATGTTCTTGTGACCTATTAGCAATTAGCAGTCTGTGTTTTGAGACCTCTGGTTAAGTTAGATTAACAGTTTTATATTGAACACCACTTGCACACTGACTCATAGGCCTGTTCGTTCCCCCACTAGCGTGTTGACACTAGCATCTTACACTCCGGCCAAAACAGCTTCTATATAAGATAAAAAAAGCAACAAAACCGTGCATGTCATCTTCCGAAGTAATGTTATCTATAAGTTTTGAAATTTGAGATTTTTTTCATCTCATGGATGCTGCGCGCCGGTTCTGAACTAGATTCCAGCTCAACTCCACTGAAGCTGCACAGTCAAGTCTGTTCACTGTCATTTCTTTCAAAGCATCACCGTTTGTAATATCTGCTGAAATACATTGTCACAGAACCTAAATCCAGTCTGCTTCAGAGACAGAAATCCCTCTCACCTTTTTTGTTGCATCTTTCAAACAATACCTTTTCAAAAAACATAGAGTCGACGTCATGAGATTAAGATCATACCCCCTTTTAGAATCTGCGAAAATGTTTTTTAAAAATGCATGAAGGATCACATTTATATTGCATTTCGGTTTTCATTTAGTTCTGGTCTGAACAAGCTATTTCACACAGCAGATGCTTACATATAGTCCACAAGACACATTAATAAATGAACACACTCAAAAGTATGCTTAATTCTTAACACTGTGTGTTGGCCCGGATGATCAACGATCTAGGAACTGCACATTGTTTAGTTTTCCTGCATCTCCTGCATATCTGACCCCTTTCCAGCAGCACCTATTTGATTTCCTACAGTGCCTATTCAGATCCATTATTTTCCACTAATGAACTTGAAACCAATTATTACAAGTTGCAAAGTGCAATCATTCACTGATGCTCAACAAGGCAACACAATACATTAAAAGCCAAGGAGTAAATCTTTAAACAGGATGATCATTGTAAAGACAAAATAATAAAGGCTTACATGGGCTCTATCTTCTTCACCCCATTGGAGGACGATTTGTTGCTGCAATGAACGCACACTATATAGACAAAGGGACTGGGACATCAGATTTTTTCCCCAGCTTAATGTAGTTCTTCCCCAAACTGTTACTCAAGGTACTTGCAAGATTTGGATCCGTTCAGTGAGTGATTCAGAAGGATTTGGATCCGTAAACAGATTCGGATTTCTCATCTCTAGTTGGTAGATCTTGAGCGGCCTGCAATGGAGCTCTGACCTCAACCCTGCTGAACACCTTTGGGATGAACGTAGCTCAGTGCGGAAAGACTCGCGGCGGTGGTGTGTGTGTTTATATTAACACGGAATGGTCCAAGAACTCTGTGCTTGTTTCATACTACTGCTCATCGCTAGTGGAGTTTGTGACTGTAAGATGCAGATCGCTTTATTTACCACGGGAATTCACCACTGCTTTCATTGTCGGAGTGTACATTTCACCCATCGCTAATGCTAAGGAGGCACTGTGTGAACTCCATTGCGCTATTGGCAACCTGCAGAATGCTCACTCCGACGGATTGTTTATTATCGCCGGAGATTTTAACCATACGAATCTCAGTACTTTAATCTGCTCGATCTGCTCCTGAAACTCCATCAGCATGTGGACTTTGCAAAGAGAGGAGCGAACACGCTGGATCTTGTTTACACAAACATCCCTGGTGCGTATCGTGCGGGGCCCCGCCCCCATCTCGGCTACTCCGATCACATCTCTGTTATGATAATTCCAGCATACAGATTGCTCGTCAGACGCTCTAAACCAGTTCTAAAACAGGTGAAAACCTGGCCAGCGGGAGCCACCTCTGCTCTTCAGGACTGTTTTGAGTGCACTGACTGGGAAATGTTTAGGGAGGCTGCAACCAACGGCCATCAACTTAGAGGAGTACACATCATCAGTGACCAGCTACATCAGCAAGTGCGTTGATGACGTGACCATCTCCAAGATCATCACCACACGCTCCATCCAGAAGCCGTAGATGACCGCAAAAATGCGTGCGCTGCTGAAACAAAGAGACTCTGCCTTCAGCGCAGGGGACAAGACGGCCTTAGAGACAGAAAGGGCCATACTATCCCGTGCCATCAGAGAGGCAAAGCACGCACACGTCAAGAGAATCTACGACCACTTCCAGGACAGCGGAGACACCCGGCGCATGTGGCAGGGCATCAAGGTGATCACGAATTACAAGACAACATCGCCTGCTTGTGACCGTGACGCCTCCCTGTGCTAGAGAAGTCTACTGTCTCTTGCCTCATAGACTATCGTCCCATCGCACTCACACCCATCGTGATGAAGTGCTTCAAAAGGCTCGTCATGAGGCACATCAAGACGCAGCTTCCATCCTCACTGGACCCCATGCAGTTTGCGTATCATCCAAACCGTTCCACGGACAATGCCATCTTCACAACCCTCTATTTGGCTCTCACCCACCTGGACAACAAGAACACATACGTACGAATGCTGTTCATAGACTTCAGCTCAGCATTCAACACAATCATCCCTCAGCATCTGATCGATAAGCTGAACCTACTGGGCCTGAACTGGAGCCCCTCAGCTCGGACCACATCGTCAAGTTCGCTGATGACACGACCGTGGTGGGTTTCTTCAGCAATAATGACGAGTCAGCATACAGAGAGGAGGTGGAATGGTTAACAGCCTGGTGTGGAGCCAACTACCTGTCTCGGAATGTTTACAAAACCAAAGAGATGTTTGTGGACTTCAGGAGAGCACAGAGCGGCCATTCTCCACTGATCATCGATGGATCCTCAGTGGAGATCGTCAAGAGCACCAAATTTCTTGGTGTTTATCTGGCAGATAACCTCACCTGGTCACTCAACACCAGCTCTATCACCAAGAAAGCCCAGCAGCATCTCTACTTCCTGAGAAGGCTGAGGAAAGCTCATCTCCCTCCCCCCATCCTGACCACGTTCTACAGAGGGACCATTGAGAGCATCCTGAGCAGCTGCATCACTGCCTGGTTTGGGAACTGCGCCGTCTCGGATCGCAAGACCCTACAGAGGATAGTGAGAACACCTGAGAAGATCATCGGAGTCTCTCTCCCCTCTATCATGGACATTTACACCACACAATGCATACGCAAAGCCAACAGCATTGTGGACGACCCCACACACTCCTCACACACACTCTTCACCCTCCTGCTATCAGGAAAGCGGTTCCGAAGCATTCGGGCCTCTCATCCAGACTGTGCAACAGTTTTTTCTCGCAAGCCATCAGGCTCCTCAATACACAGAACTAAACTGAAACTCACACACACACACACACACACACACACACAACTGTGTGTTACTTGAACTCAACCTGAACTCAACACATACTCATTACTCATCTCAATCCATTCCACCACCATTTATTTATTATTATTTATATTTAACCATATTATACCATTTACATGCAGTTTTTTGCACCTCTCGAACTGCTGCTACTGCTGTTTTTGCACTGCATTGTGTTTGTTTACATATACTCTTGGTTATATTCTTTATAGTCCTCTTTGCACAGTACTGTATATTCAGAGTATACGGTAGGTTTACTGGTCGGCGCTATCTTGATTTGTCCAACACTTGTGTTTCGTCTGCACTAGGTTGCACTCGATGCACTTTATGTAGCTTTATGTTGTGTGTTGTAGTTCTATGTTGTTTGGTGTAGCACCAGGGTTCTGGAGGAACGTTGTCTCGTTTTTACTGTGTACTGTGTACCACAGTGTATAGTAGAAATGACAACAAAAGCTTCTTGACTCTTGACTTGACTCGAATCAAAATGCTGACTGCACCCCAGGCCTCTTCAACTCATCTACATCAGTACCTGACTTTGCTAATTCCCTTGAGGTTGAATGAGCAGAAATGTCCACATCCACACTACAATATCTAGTGGTACACACAATATCATCTTTCCAGAGATGTGTTTATTACAGGGGACTAAATGTGGAATTGGATGTTTAAAAAAAAATCACATGCAAATCTTATGGCCAGCTGTCCACAATCGTTTGTCCATATAATTGAGATTAACAAGCCTTTGTAAGAGACACCTATTTATCCGGAACCTAAACTTGAGATGATTTCAGCTAAAAGGACAAGAAAAAGACCAGGATGAGAAAAGTCATCTCTACTGTGTCTTGAATCCACTTGGGCCTGGCAGTACTCCTGTTTCCCAGAGGGGTCAATCAGACATAGCAAAGGTCTCAGTCGGGCTTCAGAGGGGTCAGAGCATTGTGGGTAATGCATCAATATTACAATGTGTGAGAGACCGCCAGGGTGCAGCAAGGGGAGCCATCAAGAATGCATTACGCCGTCGGAAGGCCATTAAAGAAGCAATTACAGGGCAAATGGAGTCTGTCAGCAATCTCCATTCCAGCTCACCAAATGAGCAAAGACCCACAATTAGACGTTTAACCGCGCTGCCTGTTGCTGCACTCTGACGACAGCCAAACTCAGAAAACACAGAGCTGAGCATCAGGATGCAGCTGGCATGTGTTGGGGAGGCCTCACATTATCAGCTCCTGTACAGCTCCTAACGACTCATCTATTTAATACCATCAATCCAGTCATCACCAGTTATACTCATTAGAGCTACAGCAGCAAAGATATAGCCTAGGGGAATTTTAGACTTCACCTGGCAAAAAGTTATGAATGTATTCGAAATAATTCATAGCATTTCCAGCTTATATTAGGAGTTTCTCACAAGTGCAGGGACGTATTTGTCACACAGAAGTAAGAGCTCACACTGAGCAATAATCCGATCACTGCAGTGAATGTCCAGCCAAGTGCTTTGCCAAGATGTATTGATGAATGCATATTAAATGAAGTTAGTTTGACTCCAACTCCCCCTTCCATGCCTCTTATATCCCACTACCTTCCAAATGCAGCCCATTCTCTTGAAAGAGCTCCATGCATTTTTCATGGCTAGTGGCAGAGATAAAAGATCTCATTGTTAATCTTGGTAAGCTGAAGTCATGGCAAAGACACTGACCAGCATGGATAAGAAATCTAGCAGGATTCTTTAAGGCTCCATTTATTGTGATGTACAACTTACCTCAATTTTTTTTTATCTACCTACCCTGTACCTGGATTTCTCTGTATGTGAATTTCGGACAAAAAAGAGTAATTGTTCTATTAAACCACATTTATTCTACCACTAAGAAAGTTCTCAGTAAATAGAGCCACATACCTTGTCTTCAACCTTCCTAGATTCTCCCGCACCAGCCAAAAATGCACCAGAACTCCTTCTACCTCTCAGCATTTATTTCACCCTGCATTGCACCATGCACCATCTGAACCTCAGGCATGCTTCCAAACTCTTCTTTGCTCTGGCACCTTCAGTAGGTGGCGAAATAAACTTCCATTTGATGTCCAAACAGAGTCTCTAACTGTCTTCCAATGACATCTCAAGACTTATTTGAGAAGTTCTTAAATTAGCGCTTATTTATAGGTATATCAGTGGCAGGTTGTACATTTCACACCTAGGCCTTTAGTGGTATCCTACCTGACTCAATCCACCTCTTAATGCCACCAATTTGATGCCATGGTTTTAGAAAGCATCAATATTATAAAGAAACACAGTATAAACAGAGCATGTTTCTTATACAGCAAGAATGAATACCATTACTAAGAAACAAGAAACCCAATTAGCACAAATCAAAAAGTCTCCTTTCACTGCAGCCGCAACTACACTTCCTGCATACATCATCTCTTTTTGATTGTATTTCCCAGCTTTCAGGACACCATTAATCCTGACCAACTCCATATGTAGAAATGCAGCCCCAAACTTGCAGGAAACCTCCACCATGCTTCACTGTTGCAAATACTTATTTTTGTACTGCTCTTCAGTCTGACTTATTTCAGATTTTGATTAATCAATCCAGAGCACCTGCAGCAATTATTCTGCTTCCCAGTTCCTATGTTTCTGTCCATAGTGTCATTTAGCCTTGGTTTAATATCACAAATATGGATTTTTGGCCATAATTCTTCCATGAAGACTACTTCTGTCCAGACTTCTCCAGTCAGGCCTCACAGGTTTCCACCACTTCTTTGCTGATGGCACTGCTGGAAATCTTCCAGAGTCAAAAGGATGAAAGCATGATGTGCCAAGGTTTCCTTGGCTGACACTGTGTCTTCTGTCCTCAGCATTGTCCATTTCTTTGTGCTTTTTTCAAAACGTAGCTTGAAAAACACATCTTGAAACCCCAGTCCACTTTGAAATCCTTGTCTGTATGAGAGACCTTGCTGATTCAGTATAACTACCTTGTTTTGTTGCTGTGCTCATTCTTCTTATGGTGACATGTGACATGAAACTGTCTTCCACACCCTTACATTAGTAGCAAGGTTTGGCTGTTCACCATACATATAAAATTGCTGATCATTATCACTTGCTTGGCATAATTGCTTAATCATACACCTGACTCTGATCGTACAAAATCCCTGACTTTGTGCAAGTGTACAAAGTGTGCAATAATTATCTCTGTGCTTGTTTAACTATTTTCTCCCAACAGAGTTTTTAGACTAATTAAATTTACAGTGCTCCAGATTCTGACCATTTAGCTGCAATTTATGTTCATTCAACATTTTTAATACGCACTCTATCCTGCTTATGGTTTCACTGGATCTGGATAAACGGAGCATGAAATGGAAATACACCTTGAACAAGACGCAACCATGCACCCAAACCTTCACACCTAGAAGCAATTTAGTGAAGCCAATTCTAAAACATAAATTTCTGCACTAAAACACAGCATGGTGTATGCAACTACTACTTTAGGTGATATCAAAAAGATGCGAGACTAGCTCCGTTTACAAGAAAGTACTTTATTTATCTACATTTACACACCATTACCTTCCAAACAGTCCCCTTGCTCGGCAATACAGCACTCCCAGTGTTCCTGCCACTTCTGGAATGTTACCTGGAAGTCTTTTCGAATGGAGCTGGATCTCCGCAATGGTGTTAAAACGGCAACCTTTGAGGATGATGTCTTATGGCTGAGTGACTTATGAAGGTCGGTGCTCCCTGTGACTGTGTGCAGCCTTGTGCTGCCATCTGTTGGCATGTTGCAAAACTGATCTCGAACATTTTATACCACCTAATGTGTATAACCTAAAGGTTTTTACTGAAAAAACCTAATGTCCTCTTTAAGTGTCAATTCATCCATGATGACCCTCAGGATGAAGATAGCAAGAGTTATATTAATGGGAATGCAATGTATATAGGTTTCGTGTTGGTGAACTAGATCTGCTACGCTCTACGTTAGTGCTGCTGAGAAATCTGAACACTCCTCAGTGAAGCATGCTGAAACAGAGAGGTGGAATAAAGATGGAGTGAAAAAGACCCCTGTAGCACATCTATAGAAGTAATGCTGGGCAAGTTGAGGGTTGAATGGAAATACAGTGCCTCGCGAAAGTATTCGGCCCCCTTGAACTTTGCGACCTTTTGCCACATTTCAGGCTTCAAACATAAAGATATAAAACTGTAATTTTTTGTGAAGAATCAACAACAAGTGGGACACAATCATGAAGTGGAACGAAATTTATTGGATATCTCAAACTTTAACAAATAAAAAACTGAAAAATTGGGCGTGCAAAATTATTCAGCCCCCTTAAGTTAATACTTTGTAGCGCCACCTTTTGCTGCGATTACAGCTGTAAGTCGCTTGGGGTATGTCTCTATCAGTTTTGCACATCGAGAGACTGAAATCTTTGCCCATTCCTCCTTGCAAAACAGCTCGAGCTCAGTGAGGTTGGATGGAGAGCATTTGTGAACAGCAGTTTTCAGTTCTTTCCACAGATTCTCGATTGGATTCAGGTCTGGACTTTGACTTGGCCATTCTAACACCTGGAAATGTTTATTTGTGAACCATTCCATTGTAGATTTTGCTTTATGTTTTGGATCATTGTCTTGTTGGAAGACAAATCTCCGTCCCAGTCTCAGGTTTTTTGCAGACTCCATCAGGTTTTCTTCCAGAATGGTCCTGTATTTGGCTCCATCCATCTTCCCATCAATTTTAACCATCTTCCCTGTCCCTGCTGAAGAAAAGCAGGCCCAAACCATGATGCTGCCACCACCATGTTTGACAGTGGGGATGGTGTGTTCAGGGTGATGAGCTGTGTTGCTTTTACGCCAAACATAACGTTTTGCATTGTTGCCAAAAAGTTCGATTTTGGTTTCATCTGACCAGAGCACCTTCTTCCACATGTTTGGTGTGTCTCCCAGGTGGCTTGTGGCAAACTTTAAACGACACTTTTTTATGGATATCTTTAAGTAATGGCTTTCTTCTTGCCACTCTTCCATAAAGGCCAGATTTGTGCAGTATACGACTGATTGTTGTCCTATGGACAGAGTCTCCCACCTCAGCTGTAGATCTCTGCAGTTCATCCAGAGTGATCATGGGCCTCTTGGCTGCATCTCTGATCAGTCTTCTCCTTGTATGAGCTGAAAGTTTAGAGGGACGGCCAGTTCTTGGTAGAGTTGCAGTGGTCTGATACTCCTTCCATTTCAATATTATCGCTTGCACAGTGCTCCTTGGGATGTTTAAAGCTTGGGAAATCTTTTTGTATCCAAATCCGGCTTTAAACTTCTCCACAACAGTATCTCGGACCTGCCTGGTGTGTTCCTTGTTCTTCATGATGCTCTCTGCGCTTTAAACGGACCTCTGAGACTATCACAGTGCAGGTGCATTTATACGGAGACTTGATTACACACAGGTGGATTCTATTTATCATCATTAGTCATTTAGGTCAACATTGGATCATTCAGAGATCCTCCCTGAACTTCTGGAGAGAGTTTGGTGTACTGAAAGTAAAGGGGCTGAATAATTTTGCACGCCCAATTTTTCAGTTTTTTATTTGTTAAAAAAGTTTGATATATCCAATAAATTTCGTTCCACTTCATGATTGTGTCCCACTTGTTGTTGATTCTTCACAAAAAATTACAGTTTTATATCTTTATGTTTGAAGCCTGAAATGTGGCAAAAGGTCGCAAAGTTCAAGGGGGCCGAATACTTTCGCAAGGCACTGTATGCTCCTATAGCCTGGTAACAAATTAACCCAGAAATTACACACTATAGAATTGAATTTTATTTCATAAAGCTGATGGCTCATTTACATTCTGGGTCACACTTGGCAGCTGTTCACAAATTTGTGTGCGTGTGTGCTGGTTGAACAGAAGGATGGCTTTGTAAAGACATAGTTATTTCCCTATTCACTTCACAGAACAAGAAAAGATTTTACTGACGATCTATACGAAATGCAGAGCAGTATATTGTTTTGTGCAATCCCAAGCACATATATGCATATATACCAATAAAGGTATGTAGAGGTGTGGATACAGCATGCTTCCAGCCTCCCATATCTGACGCCAACACACACACACATGCAGGATGAACCACACAATGTCCACACTGGAACAACTACATGTTATATCACGGTTTCTGCAGGTTTTTAAAGACCTTTTTAAGACCATTAAGAATGAAATTTAAGACCTAAATCACATCATCAAAAACACAAACACGTAGTTAGCAACTGGCCTTAACCAAACCCTAAATAAATTTTTTTCAAGCCAACTCGCTAAAAGTTGCACTTCCCCATAGCTGAAAAATATAATCCGTTTTACGTTTGTGCTACAATCTAAGAGAGATTCGTGCCAATAACTAAAAGCTGATTGGCTGTTACAATTTGGTCTCATTTGTAGTTGGAAAATTATATTTGGACTAGCGAAAGAAAGAACTACATCAGCAAGAAAACAAACAGCAAATGAGCATTAGAGTTGGAGTTTCATTGACATCAGAAATTTAAGACCTGATTACATTAATTACGCCCTAGAACAGCGACTTTTTAGAGGCTAAAATTAAGATTTTTATATGTTAGACTTTTTAAGACCCAGCAGAAACCCTGCTATTAGACTGGACTACTATGATCACTTGTACGCGAAACTCAATGCAATATAAAGGGAAGTGGTAGCTCAGTAGTTTGGATGTTGGACTTCTGATCAAAAGGAAATGAGTTCGAATCTAAGCACACCTCATCCACTACCACTGCTAAGCCCTTGAGCAAAGCCCTTAACGATGGGTTACTTAACGTAATCCCGGGTTCTTTGATAACAGAGTGAGGTGTTTCACTATGGGAATCGCTTTGGGCGTGACCAACTACGGAAGCTCTTATGACACCACGTCTGTCTTGACAGACAGGTCGACCTGAGATCAGGCTCCGCCCCACCTTTATCCCTCAGGTCGACCCCATCTAACACCATTGCAGCGAGATTTCTTCCCGTCCTCGTGCAAGGAGGGAAGTGCTGGTGAAACACCTCACTCTGTTATCAAAGAACCCGGGATTACGTTAAGTAACCCATCGTTCTTTTTCTAACTTCGCTCGGTGTTTCACTATGGGAGATATAGACCACTCCCGGATTGCACATGATCCCGCTACACCCAATCACATGGGCACAGGACGTCTGGCTCCCAGCACCGCATGTGCCAAGGACGACTCAGACACATCTAGTCTATAAAACCGCACAAAGGTGTGAGGCGTAGCCCAACCAGCCGCCGCACAAATATCCTGAACAGAAACTCCCTTAAGTAGGGCCCATGAAGTCGCCATCCCTCTAGTAGAGTGGGCCCTCAGACCCGCAGGTGCCTGAGAACCACAGCATTCATACGCTAGAGATATAGCCTCCACAATCCAGTGGGATAGCCGTTGTCTCGACAACGGCTTCCCTTTGTGGGGGGTAGCCCAAGACACAAACAGCTGGTCAGACTTCCTGAAACCCGCTGTTCTCCTGACGTACGTATGGAGAGCCCGCACTGGGCACAAGGAACTCAACCTCTCCTCCTCCCGAGATGAGAACGGAGGAGGGTGAAAGGCCGAAAGTTCCGTAACGGGACATCTATAAGAAGAATCCACCACTTTAGGTACAAACGCCGGGTTAGGGCGAAAGGAAACTTTCGTGAGCCCAGGGGCAAACTGCAAACAGGATGGACTGACAGACAGGGCTTGCAGCTCGCTAACACGCTTAGCAGTCACTAGAGCCACAAGCAGTGCCGTCTTAAGAGAAAGAAATTTCAGCCCTACGCCATCCACCGGCTCGAAGGGGTGATGAGAAAGGGCCTCCAAAACCAAAGACAGATCCCACTGAGGCACTAGCCGCCGAGACACCGGCCTCTTACGGCGTGCACCTTTCATAAACCGACTAATCAAAGGGTGCCGACCCGCAGGTTCGTTACTAAACCCGACATGACACGCAGAAATAGCCGCCAGATACACCTTTAAAGTAGAAAAAGCTTTCCCTTTATCCAGCAAATCCTGGAGAAAGCACAAAATGTCTTCCACAGAACACTGGAAAGAGACAATGCGACCACGGCCACACCACTCCTCAAAAACTCGCCATTTATTGTCATAAAGTGTGCGAGTAGACGAGGCCCTAGCACTCTGGATAGTGTGTATAACCGATTGGGGTAAACCTGCCACACTCAAGATCCACCTCTCACGGGCCAGGCCCAGAGAGAGGGAGTGGCCATGGCTGAGCCGACAGCAGCTGAACTATTTCTGCGATCCAGTGTCTGGGCGCCCAGCGTGGAGCTATCAGAATCAGTGACAAGCTGAGTTCTCTGACCCTGGCTAGGGTGGGGGAAATCAAGCTCAGTGGAGGGAATGCGTAGAGAAGAACGTTTGGCCATGGGTGGGCTAACGCATCCACACCCAACGGTGCATCTTTGTCCCTTAGAGAAAAGTACAGAGGACACTGAGCGTTTTCTCGCGAGGCGTAGAGATCTACGGCAGCCCGGCCGTATCTCTGCCATATCTGCTCCACCACCTGGGTGTGCAGTTTCCATTCCCCGTACAGGGGGTTTCCCCTGGACAACAGATCTGCACCCTTGTTCCATATGCTTGGAACATGAGTCGCTCTGATGGACAAAAGCCTCGTGTCGCACCACATTATCAGTTTCCTTGCTAACTGATGCAACTGGAGGGAGCGCACACCCCCCTGCCGGTTGATGTATGCGACCACTGTGGAATTGTCTGTTTTCACCAACAAATGTTGGCGCTTTATGAAAGCCTGAAAATGTTTCAGAGCTAGAAACACTGCTAACAACTCCAAGTAGTTTATATGACTCGGGATTAGCTGTGGAGGCCAAACGCCGTTCACAGCTCTGCCCATAAGGGTAGCGCCCCAGCCCACCAAAGACAGCGTCCGTCGGCATAGTAACCCTCGACGACAACGCCCCCAAGGGAATCCCCGACCGAAGAGTCGCGGGGTATCCCCATTGGCGAAGCGCTAAGACGCATGCATGCGTTATCTTGACCGGCCGATTGAGATGACGTCGGGGACATAAGCGCAACCGCGCGACCCATCTCTGAAAATCTCTCATCATGAGAAGTCCCAGACGCACCACAGAAATCACCGAGGCCATTAAACCCAGCATTCGTAGGCACACTCGGAACGGGACCATAGTCCCCGCCCGAAAACGGGAGCGACACTGTATGAGAGATGCGATTCTCCTCTCCGTCAGCGTGACTCGATAGGAGAGGGAATCTATACTGAGTCCTAGATATTCCGCGCGCTGCGTGGGACACAAGCGGCTCTTTTCCCTGTTTATTTTGAAACCCAAGTTGCAGAGATGTGTGACTACGCTCTCCGCATCTCTGATCGCTCGCTCCCTTGACGAGGAGCATATCAGATAATTGTCTATATAAGACAAAATCTGAATCCCGCTGTTTCTCAATGGCAAAAGAGCCGCCTCCACACACTTGCTGAAAGTTCTCGGAGCGAGAGACAGACCGAACGGAATGGTTTGAAACTCGTAGGCAGTGCCTCTGTGTGCAAACCTCAAATATTTTCTGTGTGACGGGTAAACGTCTATGTGAAAATATGCATCCGATAGATCGATCGTCACAAACCAATCGTTTGGACGGACCGACCAAAAGAGTGATTTGTGCGTCAACATTCTGAATGAATATTTTCTCAGATGCTTGTTTAACACACGCAAGTCCAAGATCGGACGAAGAGATGTGCTTCCTCTCTTCGGGATCACAAAGTACCGGGAGTAAAAACCCTAACGGCTTTCTGCCTCCGGAACAACTCTGACTGCCTTTTTGCTCAAAAGAGAGTCGATCTCGGCCGATAGGACGCGAGCCAACTCTCCTTCGGCCACCGAGACCAACACACCGTTGAATCTGGGTGGTTTCATTGCGAATTGAAGCCTGTATCCCCGTGAAATCGTGTTTAAAACCCACGGATAAACAGCGCATGCGCGCCAATTGACGAGGCGCGCAGAAAGGGAACCCCCGCGTACACAACTCTGGTCGTGTGTTGATGACGTCACAACCGTCGCCGCGATGGGCTCCGCTGGCAGAGCGAGCGCGCCCTCCAGCGGCAAAACTAGGGGGGTGCACGCTGAATTTTTGATCGCCTGGATGCGAAAGTGTCACATTTATTTTGTTTTTCATTTCTGAACACATCGCCCTCAGCCCGCGGCTTGGATGCGATGATGAAACTTTTATTGTGCAATCGTCTGAACTGACGTGCGAGTGAACACATGTCATGAGTGCTTGGTGACACTGAACATTTTCCCTTATTCCTCGAACCCGAGGAGAAACTAGGGAGGAAGCCCTTACGGAACTTAGAACCGGGATGTGTTCCCTTCTCCTTTATTTCGCCGGCGGAGAAAGGAGGATAGGAGAACATTCGCGTGTCAGGTCGCACGCTTCTTCTTCCGCTCCTCGGGGTGGGGCGGACGGTTTCTCGCCGCCACGGCCGCAAATGAATGCTTTCCCCACGGTCCCGAGCCATCCGATCTCGGACGTTGACCAGCTCGCTGTCCGCCGGGAGCTGATCTCGCAGCCGCGGCTGCGGCAAAACCCCGTCGCGCTGGCTGAGGGGGCGGGTTCTGAGACAGCTTACGAGGCAAACAGAGGTTGAACGCTTCGTCCTCTTGTTTCCTGAGAGTGCTGGTTTCTCTCATTTTTTCCAGAGCTGGACCGAACAGACCTTTAGCGGGGTCGTAGACAGCATCCATGACTTCCGCTTTCTGTGTGTCACCCAAGCCTGACAGGTTAAGCCACAACGCTCTCTCACCTGACACAGCCAAGCCCATCACGCGGCCGCAGCCCTGAACCGCGCCTCGTGAAGAGCGCAGGATTAGGTCGTTCACCACACAGATCTCGTCCCAAAGTACCGGGTTAGGTACTCCCGTGTCGAGCTGTCGTCCCATCTCCTCTAAAATCTCCGCCTGGTACGCGGACAGCAAAGTCACCGCGTTTAGCGAGCACACTGACTGCGCTGCGTATTTATACATCCTCTGATGGATGGACGCCGTCAATCTCTCGATTTTCCCAGGCAGCGCAATTTGAGAGGAGGCAGAGATAGAACGCCGATTCGGATGGAGGTGATAAGCGAAGGCTCCACAGCTGGGGGTCCGGCCAACCCCAGCTCTTCCATCCCTTGAATCTCCAGCTTGGAGCACCCTTTTGCGGGAAGCTTGCTCTTGAAGGGGCTAGACCAGTAACGGGACATTTCCTTCATGCAAGCCGGCAGGGCGGGCAGGAGCTGTCTAGTAGCGGGTTGAGCAGGCGGCAGCCTTTTCCCGTCGTAAAGGTCTCTCACAGCTCCACGTCCTGGGCCGCGGGCCAAGCTAGTCCTAGCTTAGGCGCGGCTCGCTTGCATACCTCGTGCAGGTTACCTTCAGCCTGTGAGGTTGCATCGCCCGCGCTCTGGGGCCTCGACTGTTGGGCCGGGAAGGGACCACTGTCGTCCTCATCCTCGTCCTCCATGTCCAAGTCGAGGAGGTCTGAGTTTGCATCCGCGTCCTCCTCGCACGGTCGTTCCTCATCCTCCGCGAGGAGGTTATCAAACAGAGGCGGCATGACCGGCGATTCGGCCTCCATCAGGTCCGCCCAGCTCGTGGTAGCGCGCGGCTGATGTTCGACAGCCGTAGACCTCGCGGCGGCGCCGGACAGGCACGGGTCCTGTTGGTTAGCCACCGCTACTCTCAGCCGTCTCTCCAAATGCTTCACCGCACTGACGCGCAGTGAGCGCATGCTTGCGGGTCCGCGAGCGACGTTTGAGCGTGCTTCGGGCCCATGCACGTGATGCACATCGGGTGAGGTTCCCTGCCCGAGATGGTCGTTCCACATGATGATGGACACGGGCGGGATGCAACCTCCCTGATCTTCGACTCATTCCCTTTGGTGGGGGGATGACCGTCGACATGGTACGGAGAACACTAGACTCGTCACAACACGTTAGTCTGCCGATGTTCGCAGGGTAGTTAGCCCTCCGAAGGCTTCGCCTTGGCGCGCTAAGCCTGTAATCGCTTGACGCTACTACGTCCCTACCGTGTAACTGAATACCCAGCAGGTTGGAATAGGAATAGCTCGCCTCGACGCGGACGCTATTCCGTGATGCCGCTCAGCACGATCCCGTATGACTGATCTCGCGTTCGGTGGCGGAATCCAATGACGGCCCGCACGATGAACAGTTAAGCGAAAACAGCCGAGAACTGGATGTGCTGAGAGAGCTTAGTGTAGTCCCTCACGGGAAGAAAGCGCGAATGATGTTAGATGGGGTCGACCTGAGGGATAAAGGTGGGGCGGAGCCTGATCTCAGGTCGACCTGTCTGTCAAGACAGACGTGTTGTCATAAGAGCTTCCGTAGTTGGTCACGCCCAAAGCGATTCCCATAGTGAAACACCGAGCGAAGTTAGAAAAAGAACCCCCTCAACTCTGGATAAAGGTGGGTGTGTTCCAAATGCTGTAAATGTAAATGACACTTTAATCCAGTGCCATCTTTAATGAGAGCTGGTAATGGTGGGGAATTCTCGCAGTCTGAAATTTCCGAATGAATTCTCGTGAAAATAAAGAGTATGCATAATGGAAAGCCCAACCCGAACTCCAAGCTTTTAAATGGGGTCAATTCAAAAGCTTTTAAGAGCAATTACCACAGTAGGCTAACGTCACTTTACGTTTGGTGATGGTGAATGGAGTGTACTGTGTTTATGCCTGAGTGAATGTACTCCCTTTTACTCCTTCTTTATGAGGATTTACGACCGAACTGTACTACATTTGGAGTGGAGGGAGTATGAATGATGGCAGTGTGTGGCTGGAGGTGGGCTGTGCAGTAGTGATGGGAAGATCGGATCATTTTAGTGACTGGGTTCTTTGAATCTCTGTCATCAAAATGAACAAATCTTATTTTGCATTTCATTCCTTTGATCAGAAATAAAATTACATTTTTAATAAGCATATCCCCTACATACACGTTGACTATAATTCCAAAATATATGTTTATATAACTGCATAGCATATATGGGACCAACAAACAAACAATGAATCGGACCAGAGGACTCATGAGACAAACTACTCAATTTTGTTTTCTATGTAATGTGCTGCATAGCGTATGTGGGAGTCACGTGACAAAAGAACGAACGTCTCGAACTACAAGAGTCGAGAGGAACACTACTCAATTCTGTCTTATGTACATAACCTACATTTTGCAAAGCTTTGCTCATGCGCATTCAGAAGAAAATTAACGCATCACTCATGAACGACCCATCACTACTGGAGTAAAGAGAGAGAGAGAAAGAGAGAGTACGATGTTTTTTTCAGAGTCAATACACTGCATGTGTGTGTGTTCACCCGGCTCATTGTCACATGATTCCTCGCTTAATTTAATTTCTTCACTGAAAATGGCGAGGAAAATGAGCATCTGCAGCACTTTGCGTCTGAGAACTCCTCAGACTGCAAACTCAGCAAAATTACAATCTGGTCCTTGCAGAAAAAAATGAGGCTCTCTTTGAATCTAGAAATATTTTCGAACTCTGTTTCAGGTTGGGCCCTTGATGAAGACAGAAAGCATTAGCACGCCTGACACACACACACACACACACACACACACACACACACACACTCACCTCTCGTCAACAACCTTGCCGTTCCGCATCCAGCGAATGACAGGGAGTGGGAAGCCCTTCACCACACAAGGCAGTAGCACCGTATCTCCTAGTGGCTTCGACACAGCAGACGGGCCAATTAGGACTTCCATTCTCTCGACAACAGCAGAGTCTGACACAGAACAGAGGAAAAAAACAAAAAACAAGCTTCCAGTTTTTTATAATGTACATCTTCTCTAATGTACGTCTTTATAAAGCAGCGTTTCTCTCAAACAATGAATCGAACATGACCTAGGCTTCTACTTATAAAAAGAACAGTGTTGGACTAAGTACTCCGTTCCTGTACAAATTTACTGCTTAAATATGACCCCATAATAAGTAACAGTATTCCTTGTGCATTTCGACTTGAGCAAAAATCCAAAAGCTTTAAGTATCTAAAGAAAAAATGACTTGAGTACTCAAGAACTATGAGCGTTATATTTTAGTAATTGATGCATTACAGTGCTCCATTCGCCTGCACATCATACCTGTATTAGGAGAAAGTTTTCTATACTCACAGACAGTAAGAGAACGCTACTCACAAGAAACTATTCACAGACTGTAAGATAAAATACAGGAAGTTCCCCAAATTACGATGGAGATGCGTTTCGGTGACCCCATCGCAACTTGAAAGGCGAGACGTTGCCTAGCCTACCCAGGAGTCTTAAAGAATGGTGATCAGTATGGGGTAGTTTACTGTAATTTGTTAATAATGTAACAAATTACAGTACACAATTTAGCAAACTTACAGTACTGTAATGTATAAAGTTTACAGAATATATATATATGTGGCAGTGGCCACGTGGATAAACACCGGTTCGTGAGTGTAGGACGGAGCCAGACGCACTCTGTTTGAATGTCCAGGGATGTTGATAAAAAGGAGAGAGGCAAGAGCAATTGGGCTTTGAAAGACCAAAAACAGAAAAAGGTACACTTTTCTGAACTCGCAACACAACTGGTTCGACTGCTGGTGACAGTATGGCATCACGCAAGGAATATGCCGCAAGGTTGCCTGCCACGCGAAACTTAAAATACTTTAAGTTTTTTAAGATTGTCGTATTTTAAATTCAGTGCATTTCAAACTTTGTCCTAAGTGTGAATACCGAAATAGTAAAGTGTATGGTAAATAGTCCTCAAAAATGAACCTGGTGATTCAACTCTCAGGTCATTATTCGCCACGAAAATCTTTTAGGTACAGATATACAGGTCAACCAATTCATCAGTTTTGCTGACTGACAACTGACTGATCAATAGATGCTTGCTGTAACTTTTAGCCATTGACAAAATCCATACTGATAGTTTTTCCGGTCCGCTGTCATTACGGGAGCGGCCTCTAGAGGCGACTCACTGACTCCGCAGGCTGTTTGTTTTTGCACTTCAGACTGTGCGCTACATTTTTTATTTATAATCTATTAATTATACAATTATATTGAATCTAATATATTCATATTTATTTCATTTAGCCCATTTTCATGATTTAGTACTTTTTGCATTTTTTATTTCTGTAAGTTCAGTACTATTTTACATGGAGTGTTATGTTTATATGCTTTTTAATCCAGTATTTTAAAAACGGTTGATTAATCGGTTATCAGTAAGTATGATCAAGCTTTGCTATCGATATCGGTAAAATCGGTCGACCTCTATGCAGCACCTCTATCAGAAAGGCTTTCCATACCAGGTTATAAATAGGGCTCTGATGATGGAGATGAGCTTCGAAGCTGCACTCACTCAATTATTTCGGCTTAGAAGCCAGCGAGTGTTAAAATAAAAAGAAGATTTGGCTAGGTATATTTATTGCACAGATGTATTTCATCATTAACAGCCTAAAGGATGTAATCTAATTTGTAGCCTGTATTGAATGAAACTGTAATATGAATATTTTTTTGAACATAACACATCATGCACATTTGTTCTGTCGTGTTACCTGGTAAAAGCTCCAACTGAGCGTCTTGGCTCCTCTTGGAAGGCCCCAGTCCCTCGATGACGCATTGATACGCACCAGCGTCGGCCTGTGAAGCGTTGCTGATCACGAGAGCCACACGGGGCAGCTTCACCAGCCGCATGTCTGTCTCTACAGACTGACCGTTCCTCTGCCAGTGCGTGAAGGGAGCCAGATCGTCACTCACCTCACAGATGAGCACCTCGGTGCCCCCGGCGTGTACGGACACGCTCTCTGGTTGGCTGGTGAAATGCGGCAGACCTGCAGCGCACAAAAAAAAAACGACAATATGAATAAATAAATAAATAGCTCTCATTCACAATACAGTTGCTATTAGGAGCCATTGTTCTGTCGACGTGCATTGCATTTTTTTTTCTCCCCCAAGAAATCTGTTGGAATGAAAATATGAAACAAAAAAAACCCCCTGCAATTTTCATTACCATTAACAATAATGCAAACTGATACTCGTGACCTCAACCTTGTTTGGATTAATAACTAGAAATCCAAATCAGTTTATCTGCTGGTTATAAAGGTAACGCCATATAATAAAATTTCTTTTTATTGACATATCAATGGACAAACAACCAAAAATCCTCTGCAATTAATATATTACTGGCTACTTCAAAGCCTTAATTAATGTTACCTGAGAAATAAACAGTCAGGCTTTCAACACAACATCCCATTCCACATGTAGTCCCCATTTGCTGTTATAATAACCTCCACTCCTCTGGGAAGAATTGTGTACCTATGGAGATTTGTGCTCATGCAGCCACAAGTTTGTTGTTAGTAAAGGCAGGTACTGACGTTGGTGAGGAGGCCTGGGGTGCAGTATGCGTTCCAGTTCATCTCAAAGGTGTTCACTAGGTTTGAGGTTAGAACTCTTTAGCAGGCCACTCAAGATCTTCTACTCCAACTCCATTAGAGCCCATGGAATAAACCCATAAAGCATATCTTCATGGAGCTGGCTTCATGCATAGTGGCATTGCCATGCTGGAACAGGTTTGGGTCTCGTAGTTCAATTGAAGGGAAAATTTCATGAATCTAAAGACATTGTACAGTTTGAGAAAGAAGATGTGGCTGAAAGATTCAGGTGCCCCAATATTTTTCTCCATGTGTGTGTGTGTGTATATATATATATATATATATATATAAAAATACAGGAACATAATTTAAATTAAAAGAAGTGGCAGCAGAAAAACCCCAGTGGGACAAACCAAATCGTCAATGTTAGAAAAGTGAGGGATTAGATTCAGCTTTAGCAGATTTTTTTGGAAGAAAAAAAGAAGAAAAGAAACAGAGGTATGTGTTAGTGTGAATAGTAAACACTTAGATACGGTTTTCTTTGTACTAATAATAATCACTCACGGGTGTGAGGCGCTTAGTAGGAGCGCTAAAAAATAAATAAAATAAAATCAATAAAAGCCCAGGAGTGCACTTTTTGGACATGAGGTTTATAATGGACTGTTTATACGACTCCAGTAGCACTTTACTCATTAATAGCTCTGCTTGCTTTGTTGCAATGCTCTAGACATTTAAATTCAGGGCCCTGCGAGAGCCAGAGTGATGTCCTGATGATGTTACTGAGTGTTTGGGTTTCTTTTCTGTGTTGGGAGACCTCGTCTGCGACCAATGAAATGATCCTACAATGGTTTAGGACCACAGGTTGCGTGAACAAATTTGCATTTAAATGCCCATCAACTGAACAATGCACCTCAACAGTCATCCTACATAGCTGGGATATGCAAAGAAGTAACAATTTCCCTGTGGGATCAATAAAGTATTTTTAATTTAATTCAATTAATGGTGAAGAAACTGTAATGAATGGACATTCAGTGTCACCCAGATGAGGATGGTTCCTCTCAAGGTTTCTTCCTCCTACCATCTCAGGGAGTTTTTCATTGGCACAGTTGCCACTGGTTTACTCATTAGGCTGACCCTACAATTATAAGGAACAAACTAATCGGCACTAAGCTTATGTATTGTTTTATACAACTTCATAACCACTTTATCTCTGTACAGCTGATTTGAGACAATGTCCATTAGGGATGTGCATCTCCATAACTGAGGCTGATGCGTTTCTCATCTCAATGCATAGCTAACAATACGATACATTAAAACTACATATGAAGCAGCTACTAATTCAATGTGATACCCTTACTGTGATGCAGTTCGTTCCAATTTCAATTCGATTCAACACAATGCGATTCTACGCAGTATGAAGCAATGGGAAAAATATGGTGCTATGCAAATTCAATATGGTACAGATAATTTGCTTTTGTTTCGTGGGTTCTAACACACAGCAAATCAAAAAACCTAACCCTAACCCTAACCCTTACACAAACTGGTCTTTGTAGCGCAAAAAATATAAGAAAAAAGATCAAATAAAACCAGACGTTCTTTTCCCGTTCTGTCTCCAGGAAGATGCATCTCTACCTCTGCCATGTTAATCTGTATTCTATGTGACTCTCAGGACACGAAATCTCGGTCATATTCACGTCGCAGCAGTGGTGCTGAGAGAACGCATTTGAGAAACATTTTAGCCAAGAGAAATGAATCTACATATACAAATTATTGTATATGTAGTCATATGTAGTATAATGTATTATTGTCACAAATTATTGGTCACTTTCTAAATAATGAAAGTTTAGCGCATCGACTACTAATTAGATATACAGTCAGACCCTGACCTATGACCACTCGACTTACGACGGTCACCTCCGACGGAAAAAAAAAAATATATAATAATAATAATACCAAAAAAAAAAATATATAATAATAATAA
>JAAIIK010000196.1:2293025-2306044 GCA_014706435.1 Silurus glanis | reverse complement strand
ATATTTCTGGTTGTATTGTGGTCTCTGGATTTGTTGTTATATTTCTGTTTGTATTGTGGTGTCTCTGGATTTGTTGTCATATTTCTTGTTTTGTTGCAGTGTTTCTGGTTAGTTTTTGGTAGTGATCCTGATCTTGTCATTGTCTGCTTGATTCTGTTGTACTTTCTGATTTATGTCACACCCAAATGACAAGAACATTGTTATTGTGATTGTGCCAGATTTTGTAATGAATCTTTTTATTTCCCGCTTTGTAGCAGTCATGAGGAGCAGAAATCAATCTTAAGAGTCTCTCTAATCTCAGCCAGCTCACTGCCAACAAAAGCCAGCACCTGGAGCACATATGGCCCAAACCTTCATTCATCATGTCGCTCAAGACACCCCATCCTTAACACACATACACACACACAGCACTCACACACTCACTGCAAAACTCTCCATTTTTCCAACTAAACTTATTTCCAGCTACATGTTTAGAAACATGATACTGGACAAGATCAGATCAAAGCCAGATCTTATGATCCTGCTGATTACAGCTTGAGTGGCTCCTCCTTCTTTGAGGTTGCTTTCCTTCATCTTGGAAACAAAGGCTAACTTGACATATAGCGGATATATAATGTCTGCGAGCCCCTGATGAAATTGCAGGCTTCTATGATGTTAAGAAAATGAACCCAAGATCTACCGTCAGATCTTTTTCCACCTTTAATGTCATATAACATCAAACAAAAATCAAGTGAAAAACAAATATAAATACGTTAGGGGGAAATGAGAAAGAGTTCCTAACCTGGCTGCAGAAGTATTCACACCCCTTAACTCCTTTTTATTTTTTTTAGAGCACCTTTTGCTTTTAATGCAGCACCCCGTTTTTTGAGGTAAGAGTCTACCAATTTATCACAATCATTTACTCACAGAGTATTTTTTCACTTTTCCATAAACTGTGAGAAGATTTGGGATCTCCTGTGCACAGCCCTCGTCAAGTCATTCCACAGGTTTTTGTGGAATGCACAAAACCCAACGGAGAGCTGGTTTCTGACACCATTCGTTTGTTGATTTGGATTTGTCAAGTCAAGTCAAGTTTATTTCTATAGCGCTTTTCACAACAGACATTGTCTCAAAGCAGCTTTACAGAAATTAACAGTCAAGGTGAAAGGTGTGCATTTATCCCTGATGGGCAGCCGTGGCGACTGTGGCAAGGAAAAACTCCCTTAGATGTAATGAGGAAGAAACCTTGAGAGGAACCAGACTCAAAAGGGGAACCCATCCTCATTTGGGTGACATCAAGAGTTTGATCATAAATCTTTCAACAATACAGAACACTGGAGAGTGAGAACTAACATGAGCACTGGAGTATAAGATTATAAGTAATGATCTTTCTACAGTCTTATACAGTCTTTATGGTTATAAAACTGGGAGCTACTGAGCTCTACATTTGTGATCATCACAGATCCAGCATCAGCTTCTCCATGCCAGAGCCTTTAAACACTCCAGGAGGTCCAATGTCAAAACCACACATGTAGTGTGTGCTTTAGGTCTGTAGTTGGTATGAAATCTCTGAGGTTTTGTGCAGATGTTGAGATAACCCTCAACCTAGCTCCTTTTTATATACTGATTGATAAGTTTAGTTAATTAGTATAATGAATATATACATTACCAATAAGACACTGCATGTCATTTGAATCCAATCAAAAGGAGAGGCTTCTATTGTCCAATTGTGCTGGAATAAATAGGTAATTCTGAGCTAATCATAATTCTCAGTTTGCTCTAAGAGAAGCAGCCTTACAGCACAATGCTGCCATCACCATTCCTTACTATGAGTGTGGTGTTCTTTGGGTGATAAGCCATTTTTCTTTATGTGCCTAAGTATCTTCAAGCCAAAAAACATTCCACACTGATTTCATCAAACCATAACACAGTTTGCTCAAATGGATAGGGGTGTTTCAGGTAGGCCTGTTTTTTTTTTTACATTTATTTTATTTAGGCCCATACTTGATAGCCCCCAGATAATATACACTATAGGAATAAAAGTATTGGGACACCTGACTTTTCCAGCCATATGTGGTTTTCCCTTCACTTGAACTAGGAGACCTAAAACTGTTCCAGCATGACAATGCCCCTTTGCACAAAGTGAGCTCCATGAAGATATGGTTTACATGGGTTGGAATGAAAGCTCTTAAGTTGCTTGCTATAAAGCTCTGACCAGAGGCCTTCTCACCCGACATCAGTACCTTCACAAATCTCCACAAACACACTCCAAAATAACAGCAAATGGGGACTAACTGGGGAATGGAATGCTTAAAAAGCAAACACAAATATGTTCATGTTGATGTCATGTCTCTGCGCTGCCTGTTTTGTTAATCCTCTTGTTAAGCCTCCAAGTGTTAATCACGACCTTTCCATTATTTTATAGGACAGATAACATTTTTTATATTCTTCCTGATCTACACCTTATACAAAAAGATCCCATACATGAGAACTACTATTCTAACAGGAGTGTATTTTTTTTTCTCCACTGTATAGAAAAAACGTATAAATTAAATAAAAATGTTACAAATGCATCTGCTTTTCTGCAGGTAGGAAAAAAAACATCAAGTTGACAATTATTTATGCATTGAAAAAAAAAACATACACTGGATACGTTTATAATGGAAAAGGGATAAACACGTGACGGGCGTGTTACTCCTGATTTTACAGTGCTCGCATAAGCTGTCATGTCACGTCTCAAATCTTAAGCTGTAATTCAGAATGGCAGACGCTGTACTCAAATATGACTTTCAGAGCGTCATAAAGCAGACGAGAAGAGAAGTGGGTAAAAAGACTGTAAGATCTGTGAGGTTTCCTTTTAAGCATTTAATCCACTTAATAATATAAATACATTTTAGGTTAGAAAATAAGATTTTTTCATATACACCTCATCTTAAGTCAATGTACTATATGTTTGCGGGTATTGAGTCTTCCCTGAACACAGATGATACACTATATGGAGAAACGTATTGGCCGCCTGTCTGTTCCAGCCATATTTGGTCATTCAGCAAACCTTGATGGTAGCAATTGATAATGCCCCTATGCACAAAGCCAGGTCTATGTACATATGATTTACATGGATTAGAGTGGAAGATCTTAAGTGGCCTGCTGTAGTGCATTGACCTCATCCCTATTAAACACCTCTGGGATTATCTGGAAAGCTGACTGCACCCCAGGCCCCCCTCACCTCACCTACATCAGTACCTGACATTACTAACACCCATGTGACTGAATAAACCCAAATCTTCCCAAATCACACTCCAAAATCCAGAGGAATCCTAACCCTATAACAGGCAATGGGGACTAAATGTGAAATCGTATGTTCAAGCAAAAATAGATTCATGTTTAGATGTTCATATAGTTTTACTGATCATGACTCTGGCATTGCAAAATGCAGACAGAAAGCCTGGAACCATGACTGCTCAATGATCCAATTAGCCAGAAAGGTTGGGTTTGAGCTGATGTCATTAAAAGGTCAGAGCCATTATAGTACAAAGATTGTGTTAGCAGTATAGTGACTGCTATATGTATTTAAAAATAATCAGGGGTAAAAAAGCATCAGGGATAATTAAAGGACCTCTTAGTCCTACAGTGCAGACACCAGCAATGACCTCACACCTTAAACCAGGTTTCAAGTGTCAAATATGGAATTGTCATCCTGATAGTGAGTAGGCATTGTTACTCATAGAGCAGGGATGGACGGACTGAAAGTTATTCCTTTTATTATTATTATTTTTTTATTATTATTATACATTATTTTAAGAGCAAAATGCTAAATGAAAATTAATTCCCAAGGTTCAGAGAATCCCCTTTTTTCTTTTAAAATCTCTGGAAAGCTTCTGGAGCAGATCCATGATTTTATGGAAATGGTTTCATTATTGACCTAAAGGTGGCTTGTCAAGAAAGGAACCAGTTTCACACATTTTTATTGTTTGTCATTGCAGTTTCCCCTCTCTGGCCTGATTAGTCAAGTAAAAAGAAAAAAGCAGAATGACGAAACAGAATGAAACTTTTTGAAAACAAACGGAAGCAGAAGTGTGTGTTTATTCTCTGGCTTTATGGAAGCTATAAAACACATCAAACTGAACATAACACCTTCCTAATGATGTCTGACAAACAAATACCATATATATATATATATATATACATACACTGCTCAAAAAAATAAAAGGAACCCTTTGAAAACATCAGATCAGAATAGGAAAGAAAAATCAAGCCGGATACCTATACTGATATGGACAGGATAATGTGTTAGGAACGAAAGGATGCCATGTTGTTTGATGGAAATGAAAATGATTAACCTACAGAGGGCTGAATTCAAAGACGCTTTTTTTTGCATGCGTGACAATGCCAGAGCATGCTCCTAATGAGACGACGGATGGTGTCCTGGGGTATCGCCTCCAAGATCTGAACCAGGGAATCAGTGAGCTTTTGGACAGTCTGAAGTGCAACCTGGCAGCGTCAAAACATGCTGTCCCACAGATGTTCTATTGGATTTAGGCCGGGCGAGCAATAGTATCAATTCCTTCACCCTCCAAGAACTGCCTGCATACTCTCCACATGAGGCCGAGCACTGTCGTGCACCAGGAGGAACCCAAAACAAACTGCACCAGCGTAGGGTGTGACAATGGGTCCAACAATTTCATCCCGATACCTAATGGCAAGTAGTGCCGTTGTCTAGCCTGTAGAGGTCTGTGCGTCCCTTCATGGATATGCCTCCCCAGACCATCACTGACCCACTACCAAACCAGTCATGCTGAATGATGTTACAGCTTCTTCAGACCCTTCCACATCTGCCACATGTGCTCTGGGTGAGCCTGCATTCATCTGTGAAAACCACAGTGTACCAGTGATGGACCTGCCAATTCTGGTGGTCTATGGCAAATGCCAATCGAGCTCCACGGTGAGAACAGGACCCACAAGAGGATGTCGGGCCCTCAGGCCACCCTCATGAAGTCTGTTTCTGATTGTTTGGTCAGAGACATTCAGATCAGTGGTCTGCAGGAGGTAATTTTGTAGGGCTCTGGCAGTGTCATCCCGTTCCTCCTTGCACAAAGGAGCAGAAACCGGTCCTGCTGATGGGTTAAGGACCTTCTACGGCCCTGTCCAGCTCTTCTAGAGTAATTGCCTATCTCCTGGAATCTCCTCCATACTCTTGAGACTGTGCTGGGAGAAACAGCAAAACGTCTGGCAATGGCACATGTTGCTGTGCCATCCTGGAGTAGTTGGACTGCCCGGTAAACCTCTGTAGGGTCCAGCTATCGCCTCATGGTACCAGTGGTGACACTGACCCTATCCAAATGCAAAACTACAGTCAGAAAAGATAAGGAGCGACAAAAAAAAAAGGCTTCTCCGGCACTTTCCAAAGATTCTCAATGTGGTTAAGGTCTGTACTCTGTGGTGGCCAATCCATGTGTGAAAATGATGTCTCATGCTCCCTGAACCACTCTTTCACAATTCAACACTCAATGATGAATCCTGGCATTGTCATCTCTAAAATTTGCCCGTGCCACCAGGGAAGAAAAAAATCCATTGATGGAATAACCTGGTCAGTCAGGTAGTCAGCTGACCTCATTCTTTGGGCACAGAACGTTGCTGAACCGAGACCTGACCGACTGCAGCAACCCCAGATCATAGCACTGCCCCCACAGGCTTGTATCGCAAACTGATACAGCTATCACTCTGGAACAGGGTAAATCTGGACTCATCAGACCACATGACCTTCTTCCATTGCTCCAGAGTCCAATCTTTATGCTCCCTTGCAAATTGAAGCCTTTTTTTTCGATTAGCCTCACTGACAAGTGGAATTCTTAAAGGCTACAAAGCTGTTTAGTCCCAATCCCTTGAGTTCCCTTCGCATTGTGCGTGTGGAAACGCTCATACTTTCACTATTAAACATAGCCGTGAGTTCTACTGTTGGTTTTTTTTAACGATTTGATTTCACCAAAGGTTTAAGTGGTCGCCGATCATTCAAGACTTTTTTTCCGACCACATTTCGAAGATGATGGTTCTCTACTGTCCTTCCAGTTTTTAATAATGCGTTGAACGATTAACCCAATTTTATTAGTTTCAGCAATCTCCCTAGATGTTTTCTTTGCTTGATGTGTGCCAATAATTTGACCATTCTGAAACAGATGAACATGTTTTGCACGAACCACAGGATGTGTCTTCCGACATGGTTGTTTAAGAAATGAGAAGCTACTCATTGTTAGGATTCCGTTACTTGTTGCCAGCTGAAACATAATCATCCATGCAGTAATTATCCAATGGGAGGCTCTTATATATTTGCCTTTATAAATATATATATATATATATATATATATATATATATCAAATGCATTACTCATTAAAATGGTGGTGGTCCTGGTTGTGGATTACCCGGTTTGTTCTATGGTTGTTTGCCAGCATTGACAAGTTAATTTTCTTTTATTATTATGTACAATTCATTATTTCTGATTATAAAAAGTAATTAGAGAAAAAGAAAGACAAAGAGAGAGAGAGAGAGAGAGAGAGAGAGAATTACATGTGTTTCTACTTATAATGAAGCTGTTGTTGTAATGAAGCTGGCACTCATTGTGCCTTTTTTCATTAATTGTTCTCGTTTGAACCTTTTTTCTTCAGTTTGTCAGATTCATCCTGTGCCTCAACATCACCGTATTTACCATATCAGTTAAATGACACAAAATCCATCCATTTAGCTCAGCAAAGGAGTACAGAAATGTCCACACTAGCTGTTTCACTCTGTATGGATCAATAACTCTATGTTAATATCACTAGCCGTTTACAAGACACCAATCAGTAAAGAGTAGTGCATAAACTGACCTTTATCTTCAATCAAATTGAACTCGAATCAAATTTCGAAATATCCTTAATCATATATCGATTTGCAGTTCGGACACCCATGACCAATGTGATCACCTGATAATCACAATTATTTCCATTTATTTTATTATTTAACCATTTTTCTTTCTTTTTTTTCCCCCATCTGTTAAGAAGTTGAGCTGTAGAAATTGGCATCATCCCCACATCCCTGATGTCACCAGTTCTCAGTTTGCAGCATTTTGGCCGAATTAGAGAAGCGTCTCTTTTGTGTTGGAAAAGCTTGGATTGCTTCCAGATTTGGCGGCTTTTCCCAGAAACAGTGGAAAGCCAGAAGCAGCTTTTATTGCGTGGGTTTTGGAATAAACCAGATATGCAAAGAGCGAAATAAAAACTTTAAGGCTCAAAATGCATCTTAATATTAGGCAGCAAATAATTTTGCCTTTTTATAAAAGAGCAAGCCTCATAAAACTTCACGCTTCTCCGCTGCGAATATGAGACGTTTTATCTATCCAATAAAAACGATGTTTTATTGAGACGGAGAAAGAGAAGCTGGAAAGCGCGTAGGCTGCCTCATGAGAAACCCTGAGCCGCACCGAGGCAGAGCTCTATAACTGAGTTAAAGCCGAAAAAAAAACGAAGGAGGACGCCGTGTTCGGCAGGACAGAAAGTGAATAGACACTGAGAGTCTGAGGGTGCAGTGTTCAGCACTGTGTAATGTATCACACAAACCCATCCACCTACACACACACGTATATAGAGGTCCCGGTGGCTTAAAGCAGATGAGTAAAACCCTCTCACATACACTGTTGGCTGTATAAACACTTGAGGGGCCACGGAGAGTTGCTCCTGAATAATTCAAACCAGGCCTCCACTAATAGATGCTACCCCCATCCCACAACTCTCCCTGCAGTTACTGCACTCTCGTCCCACACAGGCGTTTAATCTGATAATTATTGGTCTTCTGTCTGCCCTTCTCACTGGTGTTAGCTGTAGGTGACGACGCCAATTACACAGCTACACGACTGAGAGCTGTACCGATCATGTACCGCATAGAATCATAACAATAAACACCTCTGATTTCGTCCAGTGACATCATGTGTTAAAAGTGTGTGGGGCTTTGTTTGAAACTTTGCAAATGAATTAAAAGTCTTACTAACTGCGATACACTTAAATGTATGAGACAAAAAACTGAGCAGCGATACTACAGGCTTCACGAAAGACAGAATCCTGAGTGCTACATTTGTCAGACGTTGTTGAAATACAACAAAACAGTGCAAGAAGTTCTTTTCTGAAGCTTGGGAGCCAAGTGTAGCGCATTCACCTCATGGCTTTTTTGCTGTTTAGGTTCTAAAAAATTGATAGCTGAACGCCGTCCAAGGTCTGCGGCGTCCGACTCGACTCGAGAGAGAGAAGTCGAAGATTGAAATTATCGGAGTAAACTTCTGTGTGTTCTACGCATTAGGGTAAAGACAAAATGATGTTATCTCGTTTCTGATTTTGTGAGCAAACTATCTATCTACAGTGGCTAACTGCATAGTCAAAGTACGAATGCAGCCACCTTTTTTCCTCATCACTTGCTGAACTTGGGTTTTGATGTGACCAACGTGAATAGAAATTCCAATTTAAGGGTGTGTTTGCCAACAAGAGGTCGGAAATACGACGTTTGAAAATACATACATTATTTACATTTAGTTCAATGCATTATATTGTAAACTGACTTGTAAAATCTATTACAAATGACTAGATCCTTTTTTGTGGAGAAAAAATGGATATCAAGCCACGTATATACGCAATGGACAAAAGTTTGTGGACACCTGACCAGAAGATATGTGTGTGTTTCCGAACATCACATTCAACATTTAGTCCTTATTTACTGTATTAATACCCTCCGAAGTTCCCTGGTGGTTAGAATGCGGCGCTCTCACCATGGGAATCGAACCCGGTCAGGGAACCGACCCCAGCCATTAGAGTTGCACAAGCCAGTGCACTCTTAGTGCCGGTCCCAAGCTTGGATAAATGTGGAGGGTTGCGTTAGGAAGGGCATCCAGCGTAAAAACATGTGCCAAATCGAACATGCGGATCATGAATACGGATGATCCGCTGTGGCGACCCCTAATGGAGAAGCCGAAAGAAAGTTTAATACCCTCCCTATTCTGGGAAGGTGTTCCACTAGATTTTGGAGTGCACTTGGGAGATTTGTGCTCATTCAACCGCAATGGCACCACTGGCTTTGTGCACAGGGGCATTGTCATGTTGGAACAGGTTTGGGTCTCCTAGTTCAAGTGAAAGGAAAATGTATTGCTACCATATCCAAAAACATCTATACATATAATTGTGTGAATACTTTTGTCCATATGTTGTAGATAAAGATATAGGATTTTCCCAACTAAGCAATCCAGAGGCGACGATATGGCAAGCCACTGAAAAGTCCATGTTTTTTCCCCCAACATTGTAAGTTAGAAAATGATGTCATTCTAAGCTTTGGCTCAAATTCAGCATACATTCCTGAGTTGACCTCTCTCACCCCAAGCTCGAGTCTGCTCCGTTTGATTGGCAGCTAGTCCTCTGGCTTCTAAAACCCTTTAGACATTTGTGCTTTGGCATTGATTGTAGTACAATTCTTGCTCAGCATTACATATGCAAAACCTTAAAAACGGTCTCAGTGAGTAGTGACAAAGAATAGGCACAAAATCTTCATCTCTCTAAGCAAGATATCTTCCCCAAGAATCATTCATCTGAAAACAAGTCCAATGTTCAGCTGGGAAATGCAAAAAAAACCAACAAAAACAAAACACACTGAAGACAAGACGCTGAAGTAAAGCATGTGGGGTAGGACTGAAGCTGTTTTGGGAGATACATAGTGAAACAACAGACACCCATCAGGAGGGACCGATTGTCATGACTTCCCAGATTGCCCTGTTTCAAGCCATAATGTGCAGCGACGAGGAACGCAGCTGACAGGCATTTAAAAAGAGGACACAAAAGAAGAATAGTGGGTCATTCTGACCCGATGGAGGTAAATGGATTGCTACCAAACCACTTCCTGTGGACGCCTGCCACTCGCCACTAATCAAGCAAGAAATAATACTTCAAACGCGTAAGTATTCGGCATAGAAATCCGAAACACCGCACGACGGGGAAAAAAGAAAGAAAAGGAAAGTGCGTGCAATTTTCTTTTGTGTTTCAAAAGAGAGAGAGAGAGAGAGAGAGAGAAAAAAAAAAAAGGAGTGTGACATTTAAGCGTGGATTCGTGCGGAGGAGACGGAACGAAGTGTAGCGATAGCAGCGAGACGAGTGTAAACTCTGCGTGTAAACTTCCAAGGGTTCAATTTGGAGTTTAAAGGGCAGGCGGAACGTTTCCACCCAGAACTTTTGAAACTGGTGTTTTGGATGGAATTACGCAACTTCCAGCGGCTTGCGGTTCTGTGTTCATGAGAACGGGTTTTTTTTTTTTTTTTTTTACGGGCTGAGTGAAAAAGACTCGAGGGGACACGCCTCTGATCTCAGACGTCATGCCACGCTCTTACGTGTAATTAGATTTTATTTGTCATTTCGAAATATCGCAGTCTTCCAGTAATCCAGTCCTTTTGTTATTACTTAGGAAACGAGGAGGAAGGTCGATAAATTATACACGCACTCAGATGTGTATTGTATATATAATATATGCGATATTTCCCATACATTTTTTAAAAGCCTTATTATGCAAAAAAATTATTTATGATACTTGCCAATTTACCCTGTTTTATCAAACAGCACCAGAATAATAAGAAAAAATCACAGGAAATTGCTCTGTCCTACCTGCCACTGCTCTCACTATAAAAAAATAAACAAAATCTCGCTATATCTCGGTATATACCTCTAGAGTTTTGCTTCATGGTGGTTGACTTGTGGTAATGAAGATGTAGCACTCGGCGCTTTTGCTCTGAGACTGATGTACCTTTTACTGCATTTACTGCTAATCTGCATGCGTCCAGGCGACTGCTACGGCCCGTGCTGCGGTAATGAAGTCGGCTGTAGTGAAACTTAAGGGACGTTAGTACACTATAATCTATTATAGTTACCGCTGCAAAACGCAAAAAAAGACTCCTTTGCGGCGAGCGTGCACATTCTCTGCTTCCGTACGGTACATGATCACTCTCAGATTTGGAGCAATGTTACAAATAAATATTTCAAAGCTAAACAGCAGTTTCTGAGCGATCCAATCGCTCAGCACAGTCCATTTTTTCCTTCAGGTTAATCATAAATCATAGTGATTCTATGCAATGAATAGCTGAAAGATGGGAAAAAAGATGGAAGCCATTCAATGATGGCCTGAAGCTCCACCACCATCAACTTTGCTGACGGGTCTGATCTCCAACAACGATGAGGCGGCCAACCTACAGGAGATTGAAAACCAGTGAGATGGTGCAAGGCTACGGAGTTGATAGTGGACTTCAGCATGAAGCAGGAGCGGTCATACCAACCGCTAACCATCAACAGGACACCAGTAGAGAGAGTGGACAGTTTCCTAATGTACCTAAGTTCACATCACACGTCACATCAGCACCATGGTGAAGAAGCCCGGCAGCGTTTGTACCATCTGAGACGCCAAAGGGACTTTAAACTTTCCTCCCAGGCGCTAAGGAGCTTTTACACCTGCACCATTGAGAGCGTCCTGACGGGTAACATTGCTTCCTGGTTCGGGGAACATCACCATGCAAGACAGGCGAGCCCTCCAGAGGGTGGTGCGGTCAGCTGAACGTACCATCCGCACCGAGCTCCCTGCCCTGACCTACAGGACATCTACAGCACGTGGTGCAGGACCAGGGCCAGGAAGATTTTGAAGGACCTCAGCGATCCCAACAATGGACTCTTTTCTCTGTTGCGTTCAGGGAAGCGATTAAAAGCAAACACAGAGAGAATGAGGAGAAGCTTCCCACAGGCCATTCGGTGTCTAAACCAGGAGACTAGTACCTGGAACTCTCTCTGTCTCACTTTTCCCTCGCTGCACAATTATTTTTCCACTATTGTTTATGTCACTTTAACTCTTGACTGGTACAGCACAGTGTCACTTTATGTCACCTTATACAGCACGTGGACACTTTAGGGACAAATCACACTGGACTACTTTAATCTGTACTTCTGTCAATGTCTGTCATACACTAATCCATCCCCTTCTGTGTAATTCGTATATTTGTGTGTGTGTGTATATATATATATAAAGCTCAAATACCACTGACTGACTCACTCACTCATCACAAAATCTCAAAAACCACTGAACGGATTGCAATGAAATTTGGAACATACCTTCCTCTTGGGTCTTAGGTGCTCACTAAGAAAGGGTTTTGAAAAATTCGCCCTGGATCGCGGCTAACTCGCGAAAAACGCGATTTCTCACGCATTGTAAATTCTTCGAAATAACAGTACGGATCCTAATGAAACTTACTACATTGTTTCTTATTAGATGTTAGATGCACGATAAAAATTATTTTCAAAGTAGTTTGCCCTGTATCGGTACTACAAAGGGGTAGTACGTTATTTGTTGACGTTACGTTCTGATCTCTGATCATCCAGTCCTGCTCAGTGCTTACTGCTTATTGCCATATTGCTTAGCGTTCTGCCTTCCGTAGCGAAGCACGGGTACTTTCAGCTAGTTTTCTTATATAAACGATTATGCACTTATATATTGTCCAATTAGAAGAACACTTTTATTTTTGTATTAATTTTTAATGCAAGAAAGAAAACAAGATTTGTTTTGGGAATTGTTGGCGACGTGAACAAAAATTTAGAGTGAGGTGTAGTGAAAGAGGAAATGTGAAAAAAGAGACACAAGACAGGAGAGATGTGATTGGAGGAGTGATAAAATAGGAGAGGTGAGACAGGAAAGATTAGACAGGAGAGATGAGACAGGAGTAGTGAGACAAGAGAGGTGAGATAGGAAAGATGAGACAGGAGAGATGAGACAGGGGTGGTTAAAGAGGAGAGATGACACAGGAGTGGTGGGACAGGAGAGATGAGACAGGAGGGGTGAGAGGAGAGATGATACACGAGTGGTGAGAGAAGAGATAAGACAGGAGTGGTAAGACAAGAGAGGTGAGACAGGAGAGATGAGACAGGAGTGGTTAAAGAGGAGAGATGAGACAGGAGTTGTGGGACAGGAGAGATGAGACAGGAGTGGTGAGAGAAGAGATGAGACAGGA
>JAAIIK010000196.1:2256292-2275349 GCA_014706435.1 Silurus glanis | reverse complement strand
GTGTGTGTGTGTGTGTGTGTGTGTGTGTGTGTGTGTGTGTGTGTGTGCAGAAGCAGCACTCATCCTCACTGTCTGGAGGATGTAAGCAACATGCAGTAGATGGCATGGGATCCTGAAATCTGCCATAATTTCTTCTAGTAAAATGCTAAGTAATATCATTCATGCTAATTATTTTGGAACGTACTCTGTTTGTCATGTAATAAAGGCTTAGACAGATGCAAGGGCCATTTAAGTGAAGAAGCAGACAAATCCTGAATGAGAATGAATGGAAGGGTCAAAAACAGGCACCGGGTGATCAACAAACAGCAGGGTAATGGGGGGAAAATTGAGAGGCAGGAACCAGTGTAAACATGAATGAAGATCAAGGTTTGGTAAAGACCGATGAACCAGACAAACAGGGCGTATACATCGCCAAGAAGTTCGCCACAAGAGGCATAAAATCTAAATATATAGTCTAATAGAAACTACCGTAATTTCCGGACTATAAAGCGCACCCATATATAAGCCGCACCCGCTGAATTTTACAAATATTTTTATTTTTAACATAAATAAGCCGCACCTGTCAATAAGCCGCAGGTGTCTACACTAATGTACTTTACACAGGCTTTAACGAAAGACACGTTACACACGGTGTAACGGATGAAATATGTTGCGCTTCCTTTAGGAGCATAGCGGTATTTTGGGAAAAGACCGGCACAGCATTTTTTCCGGTATTACTGCATGTGTTCAAGACGAGGATTATGTCCTTATTATTTTCTGATGCTCATTTCTAAGTTTCTTTGACTCACCCGTAACGCTGTTGCCAAGAAAAATAAAAAAGCACGAGTTTTGGAAACCTGTCTGTGCTTATATGATTTCTGTTGCAACTGGAGTTACAACTCGAGCTATTCCTTCACCCTGACTCAACGCGCTACAACGGCTTGTATCTAAACAGTAGCCGACCAAGAATGTCATTGTTCACTGTCTTTCTCCTTCCTTTCACAACTATTTCTCTCGGGAGTTTATCTTTTGGCATCGTCGTGCGTTTAAAAAAAAACGTTTTTTCTCCCGATGCCGTGCAGCTCAGAACACAGGTGAGGTGCGTTTTTTCGTTTCCGTTCGGAAATTTCATTGGTCTAATGTTATGGGGTTCAGTTTTTTGGCTTGAAGTTTGTGAAACCGGGAAAAACCCAGGAAAAATTCATAAATTAGCCACTTCGTTGTTTAAGCTGCGGGGTTCAAAACGTGGGAAAAAAGTAGCGGCTTATAGTCCGAAAAATAAGGTACTCAGGCTCCGTCAACACTAATCTGGCTAAATTTGAAAACAGCGTTTTCATTAGTTTCCCAGCAGTTGCTCATCCGCACTGAAATGTCTGAAAACGCTTAGTTCCCTGTGCTGCGCATGAGCAAAACGCATCGACCTGCATCATTTCCACCTGCCGTTTCTTTATTTTCCGGCTCTCCGAAACGTTGCGGCGATGAGTAAAAAAATGCATCGTTTTCGAAAGCCTCCGTTTTCACAGTACGCAATGGCGTTTTCAAATGTATCCACTTTGGAGATCATTTTCAAAAAGCTACGTTTTCGTCACTGTGTGAACAGAAGAAGTGTTTCAAACACAAGAAGCAACCCGGTGCGGGAAATAATGACACACAGGAGGAGAACAACAAATAATTCTTGGATGGAGACGGGACATGACGTGAAACAAAACACATGGCATTGTAAAACACAACGCAAAATCCAGAAAGCTGCAGGCTGATGTGCATGGTGAGAATTTCAACCAAAATATTCCGTTCTTCTGATAGAAGAACGTTGTGTTGTGTGGTTTAGAGACTGTGGCAATGAGTGTATTAGAGAGAGCGAAGAGGTTGTTTCGGAGACAAGGTGAGAGAGGCGGGTTTGAGTTGGTTTGGTCATGTGGGTACAGGGAGCAGGGACACGGGGTATATTGGTAGAAGACTGCTGAGGATGGAGCAGTTTAATGGACGTGGAACACAGACAGGTAGGGCTGAAACTTTGGTTGAGTAATTCGAATACAAAAAAAAGCATCAAGGTAACTACACACGGAGCATTGTGTTTCCCCACCGACCATTATCACTGACGCACCACCCGCTAAACTTTGGACCGCTCTGGGGTCTCATTTTTAAACTCTTTTTAAACGCAAAGGTTGTGCTTGTCTGTGTCGCCAATCCCCCTTCTCGCCTTCTGTGTTTCCGACTCAGAGTTTACTCACAGGTGCGCAATTTCTCCCGTCAATTTTATTTTTTGTATAAATCACAACCTTTGTGGCGTACGCACGTTTATAATGAGACCCGTGGACAGGCAAACACAGAAGACGCTGCAAAATAAAAAAAAACGGCGGGAAAACAGCGAAGGGGCAAGGGGAAGTTTGGGATCGTTTCAAACTAAAACATAAACAAAACACCGTACAGTGCGGTATTTAAAAAATATTTTGAAATAGATTTTTATATTTTTTATGTACAATTCAAAGACAAATTGTCTATCAGTTTAGACTGATAGAAAAAACAGTACACAAGTGTGTGACCTCGATGATCTTGACTTGTGTGGAAATGTTCGTAAGGAATTTTTACCAAATATATGAATTCAAGTTTTTAAAATGGGCTAAATTTGTACTTTTTTTTCTAATTGTGCATGTATTGGTTGATGCAATCCAATCTACTGCAAAACAAAAACAAGCATGGCGCATCTCATTTGCATGTAGCCGTGCTCACAAAACACCATAAAAGGTCAAATGCACAGCCAAACCCCAAACCTTAAACTATTTTTGACCAAAAAATAAACAAAAACACACACTGAATCTTCTTTCAGTTGAGCTATTTGTTTACACCATGCCATATCCACTGTTATAATTAAATGATTTGTTCTCAAGTCTTCAATTATGCACTGGTGTTGCCTCTCAAATTCTTTAATTGCAACCAATAATTTAAAATGTCTTATTTTACAAAATATTTTCTCTCTTAGTCTCTTAGTCCCTGATCCTGTGAACTAGCACTAGTCTGTCTTTCAGGTTAACAGTGTCTGCTGAAAGCTTTCATAAGTAGAAGCTATTTACACACGGGAGTTTATTCCAGGTATAAAGGTGCAATAATCCGTGCTTATAACATGATTTTTGAAGTTACACTAGTTAGTCTTCTGAGAAACAAGTACAATACAAATCTTTTCTTCACAGGATTTTCAGGAGCACAATATTTCTGGTTGTTGTAATGAAGTACCACTAAATCATTTGGAATCCGGCTAACTCGATAAATGAGTTATTGTGTTCATTTGCGCTGGCACACAACAGCATTTCTTGTCTGGTAATGCAGCCATCAGAGAATATTCAGAATATACAGTATTAAGAGAAAAACTTTGGGACACCTGAGATTTGTGGTTCTTTCCTAAAAACTTACCAAAAATTTGAAGGCAAACAATTGGACAGGATTCAGGACACATTCCAGAAGTGTGAGGAACGTTGGACGCGCTGTATTGCTGTGCAAGTGGACTATTTTAATGGTGATAGTGTGCAAACGTAGATAAATAAAGCGCTTTCTTGTAAACAGATCTAGTCTCGAAACTTTGTGGAAGAAGGTAGATAGCACTTTCCTCTATATGCACTACGATGCCCTGTGATGAGAGGACAGGTGAGCACAAGCAGATACTCCCCCAAAAATGTTCTTATTACATATAATATTGACTATACAACCACTGACAGAACACACATCAGCAATATACTGTTAGTATTGCCCATGAACTCTATCTTACTTCTTTTATTTTGTGGTTCCAAAGGCAATTATTGGGACACCTGAGATTTGTGTTTCTTTCTCAAACTATTACCACAAAATTGGAGGCTCACAATTGTAGAGTGGCTTTAGATGTTTGAACTTGAACTAGAAGCTGGGATTTATTTAACTTAACATTTAACTTATGACGCTCTGATCGGAAATACGACAGCTGTGCCACTAAGCTACCACGTTCAAAGCTCGATGAATGAATTCGTGTGTTCAGGTATGCTAACACTGGTGGACACGTTGCTATAGTGATAATTATATAGTATAATTACGCTGGGACTTCACCGCATGCATGTAGTCCCTGCGTAATTTACATGCAGAATGCATGATTCGAGCTCTAGATGTCTTTAGTGTTTAGAGGCAAAAAAAAACTATAGTATAAAAATCATGCCTTTCCTCAGATCTGCAGCAGAGATTAGCTTTATTGACCGAATGATGGAGGTGATCTCTGGACGTATCGGAATCCACACATTGATCTGCAGAACTCGTTTACGAAACCCTGCTCTGCAAACACCAAATTCTTGACGAATCACAGTGACCGTAATCCAGACCTCTGTTGCATTTGCATTTTGTCGCTCTTTGTCACAGTGCTCTCTAAGGATGTGGCAAAAAAATTAATAAATAAATAAATAAATAAATAAATAAATAAATAAATAAATAAATAAATAAATAAAATAATAATTAATAATTAATAATAAAATAAATATCTTAGGAATTATTTAGAAATTTTGTGAAATTTATATAAATTGTCATATTTATATACATTTCACCAAATTTCTAATTAATTCCTATAAATTCCTGGTTGCATTCCAGCTTGAAATATTTCAAAAATTCCCCAGATGGAGTTTCCATGGAAAGTTTCTGGAAATTTACAACCCTAACAAGGAATCACAAATCCAGACAGGAAAAGGGAAAAAACGGTACAGTAGCCATTTTTTTTTTCCAGCCATCAGAAAACATAGAGAATATACAACATAGAGAGAACATTTTGAAGATACGTGAGATTTATGGTTTTCTCTTATGTCCAACTAAAATGTAGCTTTTTAAAAATGCTCTCCAAAGAGTATATATATGAAAGCGCCATTTCGCGTCGCAGTGTGGAAAATAAAGGCTTTCGAAAACGAAGACGCATTTTTAGCGTTTGCCGTAAGCTGTAAAATAAATAAACAGCATCCGGGAATGAAGCAGGCCGAATCGTCTTACGATTTGCTCATGCGCAGTAAAAAGACGTTAGCATTTTCGACAAAACTGCTCGCATAGTTTTGTCGATATGGCTAGAAACGCAGTCACAGCAACTTCTCCTCTGAAATGGAAAAACTGTAAAAAGAGAAGAGGGCAGTTGGAAAACCAGGTCAGCGATGAACAGGTGATAAAGGGCTGGTGAGAAAATGTGCTTTACTAAGCACAGCTGAGTGGGAGCTGTCATGAAGAGACATCTTCACTTTCATTCGTTTAACAAGTGTGTGTGTGTGTGTGTGTGTGTGTGTGTGTGTGTGTGTGTGTGTGTGTGTGTGTGTGTGTAGTTTGCGTGTGAGAGAAGACTACTGGCTATGAGCAGGTGAGCCAATAAAGACGTGACCGGAATACACAGCGGCCTCTCTGAGACATCTGTTAACGCAAGTGTTACGACATGCCTTCCTGTCACTCTCCACGCAACCCCACTGTGCTAGAGTTACCGCAGAAAAAATACACACGTTTATGCGAAACGTTTTTTACCTATAAAACGTTATGGCGTGTGATGTTACGTGTGGGAGGTGGTAGCTTAATGGTTAAACCATTGGACGTTGGATACAAGGGTCATGAGATCAAATCCTTACCATACCAAATTGCTGGGCCCCTGAGCAAAGGCCCTTAACCCCATAGCTGCTCAGTTTAATAAATAGGATAAAATTTAAATCACTCAGGATAAGAGCATCTGCAAAATGCCATGAATGTAAAATGTAGTGTTATCATGGTGACGGAAAAACATTGAATAAGGCCATAAATGTAAATGCAAGCCACTACACATTACGCCTGTCTAAAAGAAAGCCTAAGAATAGTCTGACGTGCACAGAAGTAGGAAAACATTAGCTTTAATATTACAGTATTTGAATTTCTAGGGCACACAATATGTATCACAATGTACAAGTCTGCTAAAAGAAACTGCCAGTCACACAGCACTGCTGTAAAAAAAAAAAACTGTGAAATCTACTATATCTATCTAGTCTTTTATGTTTTTAAGAGACAGATGCAAGTTTCTTTTGTTTATATGCAACAAACTTGGTCATTTAACGGTTTGATTAAAAATAGGTACATAATTTATATCTCTATCTACATTTATTGTGCCTTATGCACATATTGCACATATAATCAATTTCATTTTCACCTATAGATCTTATATAGATTATATTATATCTTATATTCCCTTCAGGAACTCAAGTTGCATCAACAACGCTTTGTTAACAAGTGTACAATATCGCCAGACTGACCAATCCCTGCCTAGTGTGTATGGCACAGCTAGGTCGAAGGGCAGAGGGGCCAGGAGTGGCACTAATGTCAAGGTTATAGGACCTGACAAAGGTCAACACTTCGGGTTGAGTGAACTCTAACCCTAAAATGGGCAGGGAGACCAGAGGACTCATAAGAGAAGTGGATAGCATCCACATTCCACCTGCTGAGGGTTTGCTTATCTGCAGGGACCCTTCTTATAGACTGTAGCAGACAAACAGCTGATCAGACATGATAAACCACAATAGGAGACACAGAGACAACCCTTTGGAGACCTGTTCTTGAAGAAATTCTATTACAGGCCCAACTGGGCAGTTAACTGGGTCTAACTGGTGACCTTCGCACCATGTAGTGAACAAACGCCACTTTGCGGCATATAAGATAAGATAAGAAATGACCTGCTTGTGGAGGGAGCTCTGGGTTGGAGAATGGTCTCTATGACCTTGGACAAAACACCAGTTGCTACGAGCTGTGCCCCCTCAGGGGCTACAGCCTCCACAGCTCGGGGCGAGGGTAAGGCAAAGCACTCCCGGCCTTTGACAGAAGACTAGGACTCTAGGGACTACCAGGAGGAGAGAGAAGAGTTAGAGCTTTCTCGTCGAAGCCCCCTTACCTCAGATCTGTAATCTCAAAAGAGATGAAGCGCTGAAAGGACTGCCTCTTTGCCTCCTGAAACCTGTCAACGACCGTAGAAATGGCCAAGAGGACGGCACAGTCCCTGTCAGAGAGATCGTACAGGGTCAACCAGAGGTGCCTCTCCACTGCCACCAGGGCTGCCATGGACCGGCCTATGGCCCTAGCGGTCTCCTTGTGACCCTGAGAGCTAAGTCTGTAGCACGACGCAGCTAGACAACATCTTTTCTTCCCTTGTCTATCTCCTTTAACAAGTCAGCCTGGTAGACTTGCAGGCTGGCCGCTTGCCATGGTGTGCATGTAGATGTTGTTTCTGACTTTCTGTTGGCCAAGCAATATTGAGCTTAGCCACAGCACGAGTTTCTACTTCCAAAAGCTTCTCAAACTGAACTGGCTCTGAGGGCATGTCCATGGGTTCGTCCAATATGGCACCACCCTCATTCCTCTCCTCAGAGAAATAGAGGTGGAGCGCTACACCCTCTTCACAGGGGGATGAAACCGACAAAGAGCGCACTTCCAAGCCCTGGGAAAAGGCGCTGGATCTGCCAGGTGAGGAAGGAGAAAGGGACAAGCCCGTCACCATTCCCTCTGCCAGGTCCAATTGCGAACCCCATGACCTTAAACGGCGCTTTGCCTCTGTGGAAGCGGGGCCAGAACCTCGAGTAAGGCTAGCAAGAGCGCACTTCTCGAAGAGACAAGGACAAGACAAGCTACACATAGACTGTGTGTACCTCCGTGATAAAGCGGGGGGCAAGGAGGAACACACAGCCTGAAAGACTGCTTGTCTTTAGTTTGCGTTTTCATTTTCCTGATTTTCTTCAGGCAAAAACAGAAACACAGAGTGCTTCCTGAACAAAAACAGAAGCTAGGGCAGTTTCCACGGCATGTGCTTTTATACTACCTGGTCATGACGTCACCCCTTTGGTGACGTTGCGCTTTTCCGTTGGACTGATTACACTCGTGGTTCAGAGCGTGGTCACGCAGAGGCATTCCCAAATCGTTGTTGAGGCAGCTCAAGTTCCCGAAGGGGAACAAGTGCTTTCTTTCTTTCTTTCTTTCTTTCTGTCCGTTTGTACTAATGTTCAACCTTCTTTTCTCCAAATATTCAGATAAAATACTTTGCCATGCCTCTTGTAAAACTTGCCAAAGGTGTTCTTCACTAGTTGAAGATTTCTTTCTGACCCTTCGGTCCCGTTCATCCCAGGGCAGTTCAGTAGGATGTAGGTAGGTGACTGGGTAGGTTAGCAACCTTATACATCATGATCCACATTGTGTATTGTAAAAAGGGATTTCAATTATATATTTTTGCCATATTGCCCACCCATAGCGTACGGTAATTAAACAGTATGTTTTCCAATGATTTAGAAATTGAAATCGTAATACTGCCGTGTCCTCTATTTGTGCTTCGTTCACACAAAATATGAAGTCCAAATTGTCTTTACTGTGTGCATTAAATGTCCTGAAAGCATGGGACACAGTGGTTTTCTAATTTAATAGTAGGGTCAGTAGCATGGAAAGTGTTTTCGAAATTGACCTGTCGGCATTAGTTCCCCACTCTCTTTCCCTGAGAGAGGATTAAGTGGAGAAACACGGCCATGCTGATGAGCCCTGACTGATTCCTGGATCGTTTCATTTATTTTGTCCATATGACAACAGCTTAGGCTAGAGGATTAATCTGATAAAGCTAATACCGAATAAATCCCACCTTCCTAGCTCTGAGGACAGAAGTATAAGGGCATCTTGTGTAGGTGTGCATGCGATGAGAGATATTTGCTATGCACTGAGGGACGGCGTTTGTGCCGAAATCCGATTTAGTGCCTGAAATTGATTCTGGAAAGGTACAGGGTGTAGCTGGGTAAAGTGTGACTTTGGGATAAACCGGACAGATTTGGTAGAACTGTACAGACAAGAGAATGTGGTGTTAACCATCATCCCAGGGACCAATTCAATCAGGGATAAAGTGAGATGTTATCTGAAGAGCAACGTCATTAAAATGTCTCTTAAAATATAAGTAACCACATAAAAGCTCCAATCCAATCTGTCTCTCTGTCTGTATAATTTCCTGAAACACTTCTCCTCCACACACCCTTACCTCCATTACCTGCACTCTGTACAGCAGACTTGAGGCATTGCACTTGCTCTGAAATGTCAGCTGTGCAAATAACTGTAAACGAGGCAGTAAGAGAACTATTAATAATGATCTGTACTTCACACCTGCGTGTCTGGAGCTGCACCAGCCTGAAACCCTGCCCAGGCATAAAGCTCTGAACCCTCAGTGCACCGCTTCACCAATCTCAACTCTAAAGCTAATTCTCTCGTTCCGCTGTTGAGTTGGTGAGTGCTCCTGAAATCTCCACAATTGTTCAGAGACTGTTTCAAGGTGAACTTAAAAAAACCTTTTCCTTATTATTAAAAGCGTTCTTCATTTCCAGTACAATGCAGGTCATCAAATTCTATAAAAATGTGTTACTTTTGACAGTTCGGATATATATATATATATATATATATATATATATATATATATATATATATATAACAGTGTATATCAGAACTGTCAAAGCTAGCGTGTTAGCGCAATTAATTGTATTAGCTGTGATTAATGCAGTGCACATTTCTGTTTGACCATCTTTATTAAAAATATTAATAAATTAATATAAAAGAGGTGAAATTAAAACCTTCAATGCAGCACACATTTATTCACAACGTCCCTTCTTTGCTCAGATATAATGAAAAGAAATAAACTCCACCAAAAAATCATTTGTAATCACTAAACATTTCATTTACCAAAGTCTCAAATCAAGCACCAAAATCCGCCATGACGCACACATCTGGTAATCAAACCTGTCCGTGTGGAAACACAGCAAAAAGTCCCGTTTGGTGTCCTGATGAGTTACGAAATTTAAAATGCCATAATTACTCACAATAACACTTACAAGAATATTTTGTCTTCATGATCTACGTTGAGTTTGGTTTCACTAATAATAAAGCTCCTGTTGATTAGAGTATTAAAAAATTGTAAAGTATTAATAAAATATTTTTTTACTTCTCCCCTACTACTGTTTGTGTAGCCTGCTGCTGCTGTAATGCAATAATTTCCCCATATGGGATCAATAAAGCCTACGTCTAAAATACATTTAGAACAGATAGCAATGTGTGATTAAGTTGCGATTGATCACGAGTTAACACATGACATATATATACATATAAACATATATACATATATTGTGTGTGTATATATATATGAATATATATATTGAATATTTTCGGGATGAACTGGAATGCTGATGGCACTCCAGGCCTCCTCACCTCACCTACATCAGTACCTGATTTTATTAACACCCTTGTGTCTGAATGAGCACAAATCTCCACAAGCACACTCCAAAATCTAGTGGAACATCTTCCCCAAAAGTGTGTCGAGTGTGGAAGGTGGAGTGAAATGTTCAAAAAGCACATGCGAATCTTACAGTGTCCACAAACATAAAAACATGAAAAATTTATTTTTCGAAATTCCTACTCAACAACTCAGGATGGAATCCTCAACTCCTAAACAAACAGGTCTCTGTTACCATTAAAATGATTTCTACTGTACACAAGTATTTCTGTTCTTGATATTTCCGCTATACATTGTAGCTCAAGGTTAAAAATTACTGAGAAAATCTGTCTTTAGCTTAAGATTCTCCAATATCCTAGAAACAATAAGAAATGTTTTCACATGCTTTCACATTTTGCTTTTATTCAAAAGCAGTTCAAGTCATGTTAATGCCACTGATGCGTCACTGATCATCATGTAGCATGTATCCTCTCCTTTGCGTTTGAGACTCTAAATAAACATGACATTCTTGCAGCTTGTTCTTTAGCTGTTTAGTTTTTGACATTACTTCAGCCAGTGTCTGAATCCCATTTTAGTGGCCAGCGTTCCTGCTGTGCTTTGTGCACGTATTGTATACTGCAAACAAATATCCGCTTCATTATTCAGCAGCTCTGCGCCAGGCTTAACAGGGCAGAGGAATGGACTGCGCAATGACGACTTCCCCAGGGGTGACTGGAAAATATTCAAGGCAAGTAAAAAAAAAAAAAAAATTGAGGAACTGAGTGAGGTTATGCGAGTAAACAGCAAGATCATCTGGCGTTCCGAGGCCAGCGGGGAGAACGAATACGACAGACAGCACCTTGCTGAAATAAATCAATTATGGCTGCTTTATACTCAGTGTCAGCAACTCTAGTGGATGTGATTATATTATGGGGGTCTAAATGTGTAGAGAAGGAGTGTGTTAAAAAAAAAAAAAAAAAAAAGCAAAAAAAAAAAAAAAAAAATAAAAATGGAAGGGTTGATAAATCAGCAAAAGAAAAAAAAAAGAGAGAAGCAAAAGCACCACTTTTAAGTCTTTCACATGCAGGTGTTCTACAAGAAACTACAACACAAGGACTCAGTCACGTCCCACCTCATGAAGATTATGGACCTTAAAAGAAGTAGATGCTGAACTCGCAAACATCCCAAACCATCTAGAGACGTACCAGTGCCAATTGGATCTCACTTCATGTGTGGAGTTTTGACATTGGACCTCCTGGAGTGTTAAAGGCTCTGGCATGGAGAAGCTGGTGTTGGATCTGCTATTTTATGAGTTGCTTAGTAGCTCCTAGTTTTATAACCACAATGACTGTATAAGACTGTAGAAAGAACGTTACTTATAATCTTACATTCCATTGCTCATGTTAGTTCTCACTCTCCAGTGTTCTGTATTACTTAAAGACTATGATCACACTCTTGATATCACCCAAATGAGAATGGGTTCCCCTTTTGAGCCTGGTTCCTCTCAAGGTTTCTTCCTCATTACATCTAAGGGAGTTTTTCCTTGCCACAGTCACCATGGCTGCCCATCAGGGATAAATGCACACCGTTCACCTTAACTGTTGGTTTCTGTAAAGCTGCTTTGAGACAATGTCTGTTGTGAAAAGCGCTATAGAAATAAACTTGACTTGACTTGACTTGACTCTCGCAGTCACCTACAGATCGCTATACAACGGTTCTATTTATAACCAGAGGTGGACAGTAAGGAAGTAAATGTAATTCATTTCTGTGCATCATATGTAGCATTTTTTGCTACGAGCATAACTCGTTTTGATTGCCGCTTGGTGTATCTACTTATCACCAACATACAGTTCAACGTCAGTTCAACAGCAAGCAGAACATTTTGAGAGGAATAAATAAAGAACATGCCACAAGACCCGTGGCCTTATTTGCATGATTTTTTTTAGATGAAGAAAGTTTTGGGTTAATTTTAATAGATTTCAATCAGTGTTTGACTCATTAATATCATTTTATTAATAGCTGTGCTAAGAGTAATATTAGAGTCTTTTCACATAAACTGAGTTGATTAATTAAGAGTCTTGTGACAAAAAATAATACTAGGAACATTATAGCCATAAAATCCTTGGATTCTTTGAAGGTAACTTAAAGGGTGCACTTTTACTTTTACTGGAGTAATATTTTACCTAGTGCATTTCTACTTTACCTCAAGTACATGGTTTACGCCACTGCTAATTACACTATACACTATATTTCACTATATTTTGACCTGAAGAGACACAGGACAGCATCCGTTGAGGGGCTGAAAGTTTCAGCTTTGCATGGATTTGAACTTGGAAAAACCTTTAAGTGCTGAGTCGGTCCTTATGTGGTGCCTGGGACATTCCTAAAAGCTGAGCATGTGCTTCGGTTTCTGAGCTCGTGTGCCGATTGTGGACAGGAGGTAAAGCGGCGCATGCTCGGCCGGAGGTCAGGATTTGAATTTGCACTCCGTTTAACTCAATGATGAAAAGAAAAGGTGTCGATAATGAGGTCAATTTACTCGACTGAGATTGTTGTGTAGCGAGACACTAAATAACTCGCAGCCGGTTCGTGCTTTAATAAAGAGGGGGACGTGTGCGGGAGGGAGGAGGGATTCCGACGAAGAATTACAGCGCCATTATACCGCAAATTGGGTTAAAGCTGGGCGGTGACTGTGACAACGTGACATTCGTATCGCACAACACCGCAGGCTTGATTAATAACCAAATGAGTCGGGTGTTGACACGTCGTCTTTGTGACAAAGACGTTTCGTTTTTCGCATCCCCACACGGAAGCTGCGTCAGACAGCTAACCAAATTCATGCAAATAAAACTTCGACGTGGATGGAGATGTTGCTGGGCACAGCTTGTGACAGCCCGACTGTTTAGGCACACAAAGCAGCTGTTCACAAACAGGGTTCCTTCTACAGTGTGTAGATTTTACACTTACATGCATTAAGACTAAATTAGCTTGCTAGCATTTTCCACACACACACACACACACACACACACACACACACACACACACACCACTTACAATCTTTGTTAGGATCTTTTCTCTTCGGGACCAGCTAAATGTCCCCAGAAGGTCACAACTGCCAGATATTCTTACAACACAGTCTGGCACTAGTAACAGCCCTCTGAAGGTCACAACTGCCAGATAGCTCTACCTTTGTGGGGTCCCAAGCACAAAATACACACAAACATCTTGCTATCGTTGTGAGGACCTTTCTTCATGGGGACAAGCCAAATGTCCTCAAAATGTTACAACTAAGAGATTTTCACTGCCGTGGGGCATTGAAAGACACACACACACATGCATAGATTTACACACATTTTACTATTCATGAAGGGACCCGTCCTCATGGGGACCAGCCAAATGTTCCCAGAAGGTGCCAAATGTTCCTACCTTTAGGGGAATTTAGTTCTAACCACAACACACACACACACACACACACACACACACACACACACCATACTATTCTTGTAAAGGACCAGTCCTCATAGGGACTAGCCAAATGTCTCCAGAAGGTCACAATTGCCAAATTTTCCTACCTTTGTGGGGTAATGTGGTTCCAAAAACAAAACAGACCCCCACCTAACACACACACACACAAACACACACACACCCTAGCACAAGCCACATAATGGATCACGGAGGACAGCATTAAACTCAATATCATCCCAGTTAAAGCCGTAATATACCCTACTCTAATTCCATTAACACAGTTAATGCAGTAAATTTGAGGTGTGAGGCAAGGTGACTGCGGCTTCCAAAACTTCTCACAACCACCTCTGTTTAAGCGAGAGCACCCGTCCTTCACCTCCTCATGTAATAAATGAGTGCTAGGTTTAATCAGAAGCAAGGGGGGGGGGGGGGAGGGGGTGGGTGAGTAAGAGAGTAAATTGGGCAGCAGAACTGAGCTTGATTTATGATTATGCATCCGCAATGCTAATGGAGAGAAAACTCCGGGCAGGGAGAGCTGAGCTCTCACAGACTCTACTTTTTTTTTTTTAAACCATGCTTGCTAACCTTCAGCCTCAACCAGCCACACCGACTCTGCCAGGTGCACCGAATGGTCATTGCCTATGTTACACTTTCTTTATTCAGTCTCCACACTTTTATAATGGAATGCTACGCGACTGAATTCTGTATACGCTGCATTTTTGTTATTTCTGCTTTGAAATTCAAATGGGAAAACAAGGAAACAGCATTTTTACATTATTATTCACAACATGAAATTAATTCATTCTTCTTTTTTTTTTCAAATTGTTAAAAAAAAAAAATCGACTCATTAGGGGGCCAAACACTGGCACTGTACTGGAATTGTGAATACCTCTGCAACACAGTGCCACAATTGATTATTTGGGTCAAGGCGAGTTCAACTGGCCCCATTATGTTAAGTTCCCCCATATTGGATTTTTCTGCCTGTTATAAAATTTGTTCAATTCTATTGCAAACATTTTTTTTTTACCATGCCCTTTGACATCAGATGATGTCCAGCTGTGCCATCAGCAAAGAACTGGTGGACACCTATCAGACCCAGGTACACCCATGTACTTTCTGGAGAAGTCTTCCTAAAAAAATTGCGGCTAAAAAGCCATACCCCAACACTGAAACAACACTAAGAGACTCATCTATGCGCGAAAACATAAGAACTGGGGTGCAGAAAAATGACAGCAGGTGCTGAAATATTTGGCTGTAGCAGTAGGCAAGTTGTTTGGCAAAGGAAATAATAATGAGCCTCTACAGGCAAAGTGAAGCATGGTGGAGGTTTCCTGCAAGTTTGGGGCTGCATTTCTGCAAATAGAATTCACACCAATATTGGTTTTTTTCCCCTGTTCATTTCCTTTTTATTTTGTTAATTGTAAAAAATGTAAATTATTAACAGAAATTTTAAAGCATTCTCACTAAACTTGCACAGCATTTTTTCACCAATGTCTAAAACCTTTACACAATCCGGCAAATAAAATTAAGGAATCAAATATTTACAAATTCACATATGATTAAAATGAGATCAATGTACAGTCAACCCCCGATAATTCCCAGTTCGGAACTTGCAGCTTGGAAAATTCACGGGTTCTCATTTGGAACCTGACTAACAGCAAGTTAGTTATCTTAAAAATCGCGGGAATCCGCAGCGGGAACAAATGTTCAGGAACGTTAGGAATAACATTTTAAACCATGCATTTGGTCAAATACTGTACCCAAATACGCTTATAAAGTGACAATGTCTAGATGAATTTACTACGGTACCGTAGAGGCTGCGGGGGTGTGTCAAAAATTCAAATATTCAAAATTCGCGGATTTTCATCCTTCTAATACCCCCCGCAAGTTCCGGGGGACCCCTGTATACAGAAAATAATAATAACAAATAAAATAAATGCTATCCACTCATGGGTGTTTGTGTGCTCATGTATGTAGAAGGTGGCAGATAGCACTTTCCACAAAGGGTGTGGCATTGCTATATGATGTGGTATGGCCAGCTTCCAGATCGTTCATAAATTTTCACCCTGGAATGAATCTGAAATCCTGAAAAAAAAAGTTAATCAGAAATATTTATCATGTGTATTGTTTTAAAGCTATATTGAAACAAACAAACAAAAAAAAACCGCACAGTTCACAGACACAAAAGCTTGCTGCTATTTGTAGTTTTAGTTCGCAAACGACTAAACCCACGCACTCACGCAACCGATCTAATGTAAACTCGCAGTGCACTTTTTTGCAAATCTCTCAAACGGAAAAGTATAATTACAGAGATCCAGCATCGGTGTGCATGCTGTGACCTGTGCTTCTGTCACAGTGTGCTCATTAAGAGAAAAAGAAGGGGGAAAAAATTATCACTTGAGATGACATCGACTCTCATTTACCATGAAAATGCAAGGGGAGGGCTGTTATGAAAAAGAGAGAGAGAGAGACTCTCAAAATAAACCAAGCTAGCTCTTCTTTATAGGACGCTCAACAATATCAATTGATCCTTGAAAAGATTTCGCACCTTTTCTCAGTCATACTGAGGAGTCCCATCAGTTGTGAGTGAGCACCAGTTATGTTGGAGTTGCTTATCACGAATACAGATGGCACTGGGATGGGACCACCCGAATACCAATTAATGCACAAAACATCTGAGAAAGGCAGGGAACGAATATACTGAGATTAACTCAATAGATGTGTTTAATGTGGACACACGAGACACTTGAGGCATTTCCTCAAGTACCGTCTGAAGCAGTGGCATTAAATGGTGATGAATGGCTTGTTAATGAGAACTATCGGTCATTAAGGCCATTGCCATGGTAACAAAGGAAAGAAAACTGTTGGTGTATCCGTTGTGCTGCATGTGCACGTGTGTAGCCCGAATGCAAACCGTCTTACATGCGGAACATAGTTAAAACATATTAAAACATATATCACGAACATATTAAGTGGCGTACCGCAAGTTTGTTTTGTCTCCGCCTCACACTTTTTTATTACTATTAATTAACTTGGATTAAACATTAAACAAATAATGCCAGGGGTATAAAAAAGAAACTAGAGTTAGCGCAGTGTCACTGTGGCTACTCACGCCATACCGGAAATACGATTTGTGGTCGCTGCCACTTCCTGCCTTCGTCAATCCTAGCGCTTTAAGTTCAGCCTCAAGTATTTCTTTTAAAAAGGAAAAGAAATCCTGACAATTCCACATATCAAGGAGGGGGTAAATAAAGTATAGAAGAAATGAAGACATATGTTAAGGTATACTGAAATACGTAGAATGGTTAGGTAGAATAGATCTTTAGAAAATTTCATTAATAACACACTTATATACACACCTGTATTACCCAAATGAGATCTAACAAATGTAAACTATTGAATTCAATTTTTCTGTTTATATCATTTTATTAAATTAATTGAGTTTGTGGCAATTGAATCAATTATTGAATTTAATCAATATAATAAAATAGTGTATTGAATTAATTTGATTTATTCTATTTTATTGCTTTATTTCAGAGAAGCTGCTACAGTCTGAAATATTTTGGCTTTAGAAGGAGGCAAGTTGTTTGCTGAAGGGCTAAAGAGAAGAACAATAATGAGTCTCTGCAGACAACAGTGAAGCTGTCATGGATAGACCAGGCGTCAGAAACTGGGAGTAAAACAAAATGTCTTTATTTTGTCTAAACATACAAACACACAAGAGTTTGAGATGTGACTGGAGCAAATGATACACTTAACTGAGTGCTTCCTGCGAATCGTAGCCAGGAGCGTGGAAGCACAGGGAACTGAGCAGTAGGTACCGTATTTTTCGGACAATAAGCAGCTACTTTTTCCCCACGTTTTGAACCCCGCGGCTTAAACAACGAAGCGGCTTATTTATGAATTTTTCCTGGGTTTTTCCCGGTATTACAAACTTCAAGCCAAATAACTGAGCCCCATAACATTAGACCAATGAAATTGCTGAATGGAAACGAAAAACGCACCTCACCTGTGTTCTGAGCTGCACGGCATCGGGAGAAAAAACTTTTTTTTTTTAAACGCACGACGATGACAAAAGATAAACTCCCGAGAGAAATAGTTGTGAAAGGAAGGAGGAAGACAGTAAACAATGACTTTCTTGGTAGGCTACTTTTTAGATACAAGCCGTTCTAATGCGTTGAGTCTGGGTCATGGGATAGCTCGCTAACTCCAGTTGCAACAGAAATCATATAAGCACAGACAGGTTTCCAAAACTCGTGCTTTTTTATTTTTCTTGGCAACAGCGTTACGGGTTAGTCAAAGAAACTTAGAAATGAGCATCAGAAAATAATAAGGACATATTCCTCGGTCTTGCACACATGCAGTAATAGCGGAAAAATGCGGCGGCAGGCTATTCCCAAAATGCCGCTCTGCTCTTAAAGGAGCCACAACATATTTCACCCGTTACACGTGTAACAGACACTGTCTTTCGTTAAAGCCTGTGTAAAGTACATTAGTGTAGACACCTGCGGCTTATAGACAGGTGCGGCTTATTTATGTTTAAAATAAAAATCTTTGTCAAATTCAGTGGGTGCGGCTTATATAAGGGTGCGCTTTATAGTCCGGAAATTACAGTAGTCTGGAATGATCTATGGTAGTAACCTGAAGATCGGACAGTGAGTGAAGGGGAATAGGGACCTTATGAAGGGTCCAGGTAAATGGGGGACAGGTGTAGGTGATTAGTAGAAGGGAGAGGATGAGCGAGAGTGTTGAGTGAAGGAGGAAGGCGTGGCTGGTTGTTTTCTGACAGAAGCATGGTGGAGGTTGTTTTTTTTTTATAGGTTTTATATTTATTTTTGGGAATCTCTCTTTCTCTCTCTACATATATTTATGCATACATATTTACATAAATGTATCAATTTAAATATATTAGGGCTGTCAAAATGAACAGGTTAATGATCTGCATTTATCGAGCGTAAATAAAATCTGTGCTGTTGAAATGAATTTGCGTTAATACGCATGAACGCAAATTCATTTCAACAGCACAGATTTCATTTACGCTTGATTAATGCAGCGAGCATTTCTGTTTGACCATTTTTATGAAAAATATAAATAAATAAATGCAAACGAGGCGAAATTAAAACGCAACACACGTTAATTCACCACTTCCTTTCTTTACTTATATATAAAAAAACAATAAACTCCACCAAAAAACATTTGTTAAACATTCGTTTTACTGATGCGGCAAGTCTCAAATCAAAACATCCATTTGCATAAAGCATCTATATTTGTTCCTGCCCATGTTGATTAGGAGATTAAAAACTTGAAAAGTATTCATTTAAGGTAAACATTTAAAAATGTGCGATGGTTTTGTGTGTGTGTGTGTGTGTGTGTGTGTGTGTGTGTGTGTGTGTGTGT
>JAAIIK010000196.1:2227878-2256282 GCA_014706435.1 Silurus glanis | reverse complement strand
TGTGTGTGTGTGTGTGTGTGTGTGTGTGTGTGTGTGTGTGTGTGTGTGTGTGTGTGTGTAAACGTTTGTGTGATATATACCCTTCTCACACACAGACTGCAAGTTAACTTTTTGTGAATACTTTTAATTCCTTCAAACTAATTAGACTTTGTAAGAACAAGGAAAGGGGTCAGTCGGGGTCAGTCTCTTGAATCCGTAGCTCATTCATCAAAAAATGAGATGGTACGACACATGAAAGGCAACACATATGGCAAACATGAAGGACACATTAAGTCACTGCCAAACTGATGAATGGCAAAAATGTGTTCAGGGACTATTTAATTATCATATGTATCCTGGGAGTGTTTCCGTATCGTGTACCCAGTGTTCCTCCTGGGGCTCCAGATCCAACATGAATCTGACCAGGATGAAGCGCTTACCCAGGATGAATGAATAAAATGAATGAGAGGGCATCAAACGTCAATCGCTTCATCACACCAGCACTACGTGTATGAGCAAATAGGAAAGAACTTCTCAAGAAATGTACAGAATCTCATCATTAAACTCTCTGAAATTATATATACGCTATACAGACAAGTATTGGGACATCTTTCTTTTCTAGCCATATTTAGTTCTACTCAAAACTATTACCATTAAGTTGGAGGCACACGATTGCATAGGATATCTCAAAGCTACATAAAGAAATGCTTTACATAGTTCAGAATGGAAGATCTTGAGTGGCCTGCTACAGAGCTCTGCTGAACACCTAAATCAGTACCTGGACTGTACTAATGCACTGGTGCCTGAATTAGTGCACTGGTGGCTCTCCTCAACCATACTCCAAAATCTAGTGGAACATCTTCCCAAAAGAGTGAAAGGTATTAACCGCATAGCAGGCTATTATAGCAGCAAATAATTGACTGAATGTAGAATATTATGTTCACAAAGCACATACAAATGGTCACAACATCTGTCCACATACCGTATATATCATTATATCTGCCAGCACTACTTGCTATTATGTAGTTCAACAATTAAATCGTATTTATAAGTTACGGTTAAGTACACAGTGTAGCCTACAGACCTTTGTTCAGATTCACTCGGAATAAATGAAGCAGAGGCAACAAGTGTCTCGTGACCCAGAAATCTTGTTTCAACTAAAGCGTCTGAACGGTTTCTCATCGACTATAAACTGCCTCAGCTGGGACAAAAAAAGGAGATTGTTTGAGTGACGTTATCAGGGACCAGTCCAGGAAGCCTTTTCCCAGTGAAAAGTCACCAGTTTGTATGCAACTTTTCCAGCAATAGCTTCCATGTACATGAAACCATGAACCCTTTCGATCCGCGAACAATCTCTTTCTTCGAAAAGCTCATCGAGTCATTGAAAGTGTTCAAAAGTTTTGTTAGTAGCAGGAGAACATATAAGAGACTTTAAATTTATTAGTAGGCTTCTCACACACACAAACATACAAAGTGTTCAGTAAATAGGACGGCGCATGGACAGAGGTCCTGCATCCTTGTCCAGACACAGCAGAGCTTATCAAGTTAAATATTAGAACCGAACACACATCAACATTGCCAATCTCATCTCTCTCCTGCCGCTGAGGCCTGATGGGAAATAAGGTTAGCGACTTATCTCTGGCTTTATCTCGGCATCTGCTATTAGAATAATACTGTTTGTTGACTTTTTCGGAAACGCTAATAAATATGGAAGCGCCACTGCTTTAATGCTTCATCTGTTTCTCATCAGATTCTTCTTACAAAATGTAAAGGCTGTGAGCAAGGTCAGAGCCTGATGGTGCTGAGTAAGAGGGGCGATAAAAAACTTTTAATCCACTGCTCATGCTGTAGTGCCGGATAATATACTATATATATGTGACAGTAACTCAAGTTGCACTAGAACGAGTTACCGCTCAAAATTACGGCAACATATTTCTCCCCCATAAAACTAAAGACGAATCAATTGACATATGAACAGAAAAGGTCTCTCTTATAGAACAACAGGATCAGGGACATAAGACAAAACGTTTGTAAGAGTACTACGTTCAAAAAGCACTGCTAATCTTTTCTGTTGAATCACCTAATATTACTACTATTATTATTATTCACTCCTCCTTCGTTAAGTATGTTTAAATCAGTTAATGAAATACTTAAAAAAATGTAGCTTGCGAGCAGTAATTGAACTCAGTATCACACTAGCCTAAGACACCAACATTAATATAGCTTTAAATAAAATGAAATGTTGACGATATAACAGGAATGAGAAGACAGCGACTGAGTAGTTAAGGAGTAAACTCAAATGTCTTCAGACGTAAAATGTAGATTTAGGTGTGCTTGCTAGTATACATACCTGAACACAGTCAACCCCCGATAATTTGCGGTTTGGAACTCGCGGCTGGGAAAATTTGCGGGTTTTTATTTGGCACCTAACTAACAGCAAGTTGCGGATTATCTTAAAAATCGCAGGAATCCACCGCGAGACCGAATATTCAGGAACGTCAGGAATAACATTTTAAACTATGTATTTGGTCAAATACGGTACACTATGTTTATAAAGTGGCATAATGTCTAGATTAATTCACTAAGGTACAATAGAGGCTGCTTCCAAAATGTGCGGATTTTCGGGAACTTGAATTTCGGAGTGTATACACTCACATTTAGTTAACCCAGCCATTAGGGAGGCACAAGCCAGTGCACTCTTAGTGCCGGTCCCAAGCCCGGGTAAATGGGGAGGGTTGCGTTAGGAAGGGCATCCAGCGTAAGACATGTGCCAAATCAAATATGCGGATCACAAATGAGAATTTCATACCGGATCGGTCGAGGCCCGGGTTAACAACGACCGCCACAGGTATCGTTAGCCGACAGGGTACCGGTGGAAATTGGGCTACTGTTGGCCGAAGGAGGAGAAGGAGAGGAGGAAGACGTCTACAGAGACGGCAGGAAAAGGAGCAGTGTAGGAGAGTGGAGGTTCGGGTTGGTACTTTAAATGTTGGTACTATGACGGGTAAAGGGAGAGAGATAGCTGATATGATGGAGAGGAGAAAGGTAGATATGTTGTGTGTTCAGGAGACCAAGTGGAAAGGGAGTAAGGCCAGGAGCATTGGAGGTGGGTTCGAACTGTTCTATCATGGTGTGGATGGAAAGAGAAATGGTGTAGGGGTGATTCTGAAGGAAGAGTACAGTAAGAGTGTAGTGGAGGTGAAGAGAGTTTCTGATAGGGTGATGTACGTGAAGCTGGAAGTTGAAGGGATGATGATAAATGTCATCAGTGCCTATGCTCCACAAGTTGGCTGTGAGATGGAGGAGAAGGAAAGATTCTGGAGTGAATTAGATGAAGTGGTAGATGGTGTACCTAGGAAAGAACGATTGGTGATTGGGGCAGACTTTAATGGGCATGTTGGTGAAGGGAACAGAGGTGATGAGGAGGTGATGGGTAGGTATGGCCTTAAGGAGAGGAATGTGGAAGGGCAGATGGTGGTAGATTTTGCTAAAAGGATGGAAATGGCAGTGGTGAACACTTATTTTAAGAAGAAGGAGGATCATAGGGTGACGTATAAGAGTGGAGGAAGGTGCACACAGGTGGACTATGTTCTATGCAGGAGATGCAACCTGAAGGAGATTGGAGACTGTAAGGTGTTGGCAGGGGACAGTGTAGCTAGACAGCATCGGATGGTGGTCTGTAGGATGGTTTTGGAGGCGAAGAAGAAGAGGAGGAGAGTGAGGACTGAAAGAAGAATAAGATGGTGGAAACTGAAGGAGGAAGAGTGTAGTGTGAGGTTCAGGGAAGAGGTCAGACAGAGGCTCGGTGGTGGTGAAGAGGTGTTGGGTGATTGGGAAACTACTGCAGGAGTGATGAGGGAGGCAGCTAGAAAAGTACTTGGTGTGACATCTGGAAATAGAAAGGAAGACAAGTAGACGTGGTGGTGGAATGAGGAAGTGCAGGAGAGCATAAGGAGAAAGAGGTTGGCAAAACAGAAGTGGGATAGACAGAGTGATGAGAAAAGTAGGCAGGAGTACAAGGAGATGCGGCAGCAGGTAAAGAGGGATGTGGCGAAAGCCAAGGAGAAGGCATATGAGGAGCTGTATGAGAGGTTGGACACTAAGGAAGGAGAAAAGGATTTATACCGATTGGCCAGGCAGAGGGACCGAGCTGGGAAGGATGTGTTGCAAGTTAGAGCAATAAAGGATGGAGAGGGAAATGTGTTGACTAGTGAGGAGAGTGTGTTGAGAAGGTGGAGGGAATATTTTGAGCAGCTGATGAATGAGGAAAATCAGAGAGAGAGAAGGTTGGATGATATGGAGTTGGTAAAGCAGGATGTAGATAGGATTAGTAAGGAGGAAGTGAGAGCAGCGATTAAGAGGATGAAGAGTGGAAAGTCGGTTGGACCAGATGACATACCTGTAGAAGCATGGAGATGTTTAGGAGAGCTGGCAGTGGAGTTTTTAACCAGATTGTTTAACAAGATTCTGGAAGGTGGGAGGATGCCTGAGGAATGGAGAAGGAGTGTGCTGGTACCGATCTTTAAGCATTAGGGAGATGTGCAGACCTGCAGTAACTACAGGGGAATTAAGTTGATCAGTCACACCATGAAGTTATGGGAAAGAGTAGTGGAAGCCAGGCTGAGAGAAGAGGTGACCATCTGTGAGCAACAGTATGGTTTCATGCCGAGGAAGAGCACCACAGATGCCTTATTTGCTTTGAGGATGTTGATGGAGAAGTATAGAGAAGGACAGAAGGAATTGCATTGTGTATTTGTGGATTTAGAGAAAGCGTACGACAGAGTGCCGAGAGAGGAGTTGTGGTACTGTATGAGGAAGTCAGGTGTGTCAGAGAAGTATGTGAGGGTGGTGCAGGACATGTATGAGGACAGTGTGACAGCAGTGAAGTGTGCAGTAGGAGCGACAGAGTGGTTCAGGGTGAGGGTTGGACTACATCAAGGATCGGCCCTGAGCCCTTTTCTGTTTGCAGTGGTGATGGACAGGTTGACGGACGAGGTCAGACAGGAGTCTCCATGGACTATGATGTTTGCGGATGATATTGTGATTTGTGGTGAGAGTAGTGAGCAGGTTGAGAAGAGCCTGGAGAGGTGGAGATGTGCGCTGGAGAGAAGGGGAATGAAAGTCAGTAGGAGTAAGACAGAGTACATGTGTGTGAATAAGAGGGAGGGCAGTGGAGTGGTGCGGTTGCAGGGAGAAGAGGTGGAGAAGGTGGAGGAGTTCAGGTACCTGGGGTCAACAGTGCAAAGTAATGGAGAGTGTGTTAGGGAAGTAAAGAAAAGAGTGCAGGCAGGGTGGAGTGGGTGGAGAAGAGTGACAGGAGTGATTTGTGATAGTAGGGTATCTGCAAGAATGAAAGGGAAAGTTTATAGGACTGTGGTGAGACCTGCGATGTTGTATGGATTAGAGACCGTGGCATTGAGTAGAAGACAGGAGGTGGAGCTGGAGGTAGCAGAGCTGAAGATGTTAAGGTTTTCGTTGGGAGTGACAAGGATGGACAGGATTAGAAATGAGTTTATTAGAGGGACAGCACATGTAGGATGTTTTGCTGACAAGGTGAGGGAGGCGAGATTGAGATGGTTTGGACATGTGCAGAGGAGGGACATGAATTATATTGGTAGAAGAATGCTGAGGATGGAGCCACCAGGTAGGAGGAAAAGAGGAAGACCAAGGAGGAGGTTCATGGATGTGGTGAGGGAAGACATGCAGGTAGTTGGTGTGAAAGAGGCAGATGTAGAGGACAGGGTGGTATGGAGACGGATGATCCGCTGTGGCGACCCCTAATGGGAGCAGCCGAAAGAAGAAGAAGAAGAAGAAGAAGATACACTCACATTTAGTTAAAATTTAAACAACTTTATTGTTTAACTCGTCAATTTTTTGTTTAAAAAAAAAAAATAAAAAAAGCACAATACACTCTCATGGGTATCAAACAATTGCAAACAGAAAGTTGTATTTTTAAAAAATACTAAATAAAATAAAAAAAAAAAAACACATGGCAAGGGATCTGTGATCATTCCTCCATACTGAATTTCTTTAAATCCTTCCAATTTCAAGGTCCACACTGATGGACTATCATCTTCAGTCATGGAATGGCCATGGCAGGACGTTGATTTTGTGGTCAGTTGGGGACAGAGTGCAGGGTCAGCTAGGATACAGCGCTCCCTGAAACACAGAGGGTGGAGGGCCTTGCTCAAGGGTCCCAAGAGTAGTAGCTAGGTGGTACTGGGGCTTACCTGACCTTCTGATCAGTAACCCACTGAGCTACCACTTCCCACAGTCCGTGATTATGTATGCGCAAGTCACTAAAATAACACTCACTGCTGGTTTAGGTGTGTTAATCCAACAGTTTAGTCACAGCAGGATCTTGCAGATTATATGGATTTATATAATACTGTTTCCTGGATGCCATCACATATGTCGCATATTCTTCTAAAACGTCCCTATTTTACGTCCCAGAAAAATCGACTCCGACTGTGGGCCTTCTCACCTTTGTAATAGAATGAGGTCCCTGTCTAAAGTACTGTAATAAAACAACAGGCAAATAAAGAACTGTAAGTGTGAGGCACCATTTTGGCAAAACTCGGCCGTGTTCCTGCTCGAACATGCCCCGGTTCCATCAGCAACTTGACTTCTCAAATATCCAGCAAAGCAGTGCGCATTAGGAGAGAAGAAGCCCTGGTAGCTGCAAGTGCTAGGAAACACCTGCTCTGATGGCACCTGTCCTAACAGGCAAGTGTGCGCGCATGTGTGTGGTCCCAACCCACCAACTGTATCAACAGAAATACTGTAATTGGTTTCTTGCCACACAAAGGCCACACAGTCTGATCCTGTGGTCCATTTTTCTGGCTAACAGCAGTGGTGGACAGTAAGGAAGTAAATGTAATTCGTTCCTGTACTTAAGTAGCTTTGACACGTAACTGTACTTTAACTTCAGTACATTTAAAAGGCTTTTCACTCAACTACATTTTGGCAAAATCAGTAATTTTTATTTAGAAGCGGATAAAAACTGGTCAAACACGCAGCAAGCCACCAATCAGGGTCGAGCGCATGCTCTGTTTTGAGCTCGTTTTGATTGCCGCTTGGTGTATCTACTGATCACCAACATACAGTTCAGCGTCAGTTCAACAGCAAGCAAAACATTTTAAGAGGAATAATGATGGAAAAAACTCCTGACCCCGAACTCACACAACACTTGTGACCTTATTTGCAAGATTTTCTTAAGTAGTTAAAAAAAGCAGGTTTTGGGCTCATGGTCATTTAAATAAATATCAATCAGTGTTTGACTCATTAACATCATTCTATCAATAGATCAGTGTTCTAAGAGTAACATTAGAGTCTTTTTACATAGGAACATCATAGCCATAAAAAGTTATAGTACTTTTGGATACTTATATACATCGGCAGGAAGATACTTTGTTCCTCAAGTGAAAGTCTAAATGGAGCATTTTTACTTTGACTGGAGTGATATTTTACAGAGTGTATCTTTACTTTAACTCAACTACATTGTTTGTGTACTTCGTCCACCACTATCTAACAGCACTACATACATAGCGGCAAGAGTAAAACAGAACCTTCTGAGTAACCCCCCAAAAAACCTGTGCGTGTCTATTTATCCCTTTAGCTTAGTGTGTGGACCAGTCCAAAGACACTTCTTTTATTGGTTTGTGCAGAATGTGTGTTAGTTGAGATCGAAAAAGGTGGTCATGTGGCAGAATCTCTCTCTTTCTCTCTCTCTCTCTCAAAATCCACCCTATGAGAGGCGCGACATAAGTCCTTTCAAGCGTGGTGCTCAAAAATTCCCTTTCAATACAACTCGATGAGGTTGTGTGATACAGGATATAACGGTTCCACATACAATGATACATGTACCACGTTTTACGGGCAAAAAAAAAAAAACAAATCAAATAAATACACTTCACCTACTTCCAGTGCAATTCAGTTGGAGTACTCAAAACACACACACACACACACCCAAATACACTCTTCAGGTATGAGGATGCAAGGAATAGTGGTGAGAGATAAGCTGACAAAATCACTATGGTAAACAAACCGAAGTCAGAAGCAATGCCAAAACAACCAACCTTATATACTGTCAGGAGAGGAAGAGAAAAAATAAAAATACACACACATCATTCCCTACAGCTGCAGGAGAAACACAGAAATGCTCCACTTATTAATGGTTAACCGAGTATCCTTCAAACAACAAAGAAACGGCTTCAACTGACTACAATAGTATTCTCTAAATGACTACCATTCAAATTGCTGGTTTTCTTATCATTATAGCGAGAAATGTTGACGTTTCTATGTCAGTTTGCGTTTCCTCCTACGTTTACAACGAGAGAAACAAAAAAAAACCCAGCCTGCAGGTTTGTTCTCACACCTCTTTAGATTTTAAGACCCCTGTCTATGAATAGTCATTTTTAATTAAAGTGTTAGCGTGGGGCTGTGGGACACCTGTGGGAGAACAACTGCTGCCGAAAGCAATGTATACTGACTACTGCGGATTTTTTTTCTCAATGTTTCATGCATCGATTCAAAATACAAAGAGACTGAAAAAAGTGAAGTATGCCTAAGTATGTTCTTTTTAAACAAACAAAAATCACTGAAACATGAGCACCATTCTATTATATGGTAAAACTGAGAGTAAACAATCACATCTTATACAAGTATAATGCTTTCCTGACTCCAGCAGTCGTACTAATACTTACTATACTTTACTATACTACTTTACTAACCCAGCCAAGCTTCTGTGGCAAATGTTTTGGGGCAACTGTCTATGTGCTTCTTCCCCAAATTCTTACCAAAAACTTGGAGGCATCTAATTTGGATTGGATATGATGTCTTTGGATGTGGTCAAATTCAATTTTCTCTTCACTGGAACTAGGATACTTGAACCTGTTCCAGGATGACAATGCTGGAACTGTGCACAAAGCGAGTTCCATAAAGATATGGTTTTACAGGTAGTCGTCGGCTTACGACCTATGCGACTTACGACCACAATCGCTAGCCACGGCGCTAGTAAGAAACAAAATGGTGTAGAGATGATACAAATGGCATAAAATGAACAAAGAAAATGATGATATATACAGTATAACAATAATGAAAGAAAATTATGATAAAATACTACTTAAAGATTTTTATAACATCATTTCACAGTACTGTACATATAGCCTACTCTACTTACGACCAAAGTGTGTTACGACCGGTCTGTCGGAACCAATCGTGGTCGTAAGTCGACGACTACCTGTACATGGTTTGTAGTGGAAGATCTTTAAGTGGACTGTTACAGAGCTTTAACCTCAACCCTATTGAACATTTCTGGGATGAATGTGAACATTGACTGCACCCCAGGCCTTCTCATCTCACCTTAACCAGTACCTGATTTTACTAACGCCCTTGTGGCTGAATGAGCACAAATCTCCACAAGTACACTCCAAAATGTAGGATGGTAAGATTGAGGTAACTGTGTTCAGTTTTCACCTGGACACAGTTACCTCAATCTTGCCATCCTAATTTTTTCAGATACAAATCAGGTTGTTAAATATGAGCATGATTCATAAATCTATACAATGATGCCCTAGTGGGAATGTTTTCTCTGTAAAAGGGGAACATGGGCTAAGGCAAAACATTGGACAACACACTATACCAGCGCTTAGCTACCATTCAACTGTCAGTGTAAATGGTATAAACTACGCCCTAAACAATCCACTATCTTCTTTTTCCTGAAGTTACAGTAGCTTTTCCTAACAAGGAAGAGATAAAATTACATAAACAATGCTAGCTAAAACCTTCCTAATAAGTTCAACTTAGCTACACCTTGTTTCTGTTGCTCAGCTTCCAACAATTTTGAGAAAAAGTCTTTATTTTCTTATACTGATCTGGTTATTCAGCACAATGTTTTCTAGTTGTCTATCACAAGCAAACTCGTGTGACATCCGAAGTGAAGCTGCAAGTGGTAATTCCCCCTCATTAAAATAAAACCCACCAAAACATCCCTTCAAACCTGTAATTTATGATGTACCTCATCAATTTGACATTGTATTTTAAACTCCCTGTTCCTTCCCCGTTTGCAGTGTTACATCAAATCAACATGGTTGTGAGCACTGTGACCATGGTAAATGACAGTCTTTTAAATCACTTCAAAGCAGAATTGGCTTTAGATCAGTCAATATATACAGCAGTACTTGGCTAAATCTTTAGCACTGACTAAACTAATCACTGGTTTGAGAAGCTAATCAACACTACTAGCAATTGTTGCTAGTCATGTTGCTATAGCACACTGTTGTTGCTGTATTGCAATGAGTGCAGCACAAGGCTAGATTTATAACAAGCTTAGCTACAACGTTCGATTTTCAGTAGAAAACGTGGCCGACCTTACTGCTAGCTAAATCAGTTAAGGAAATCTAGCCTAATTATTCTGCATTCACTAAAGCCTTTGTTTAGGATCGACTGTATGCTTGTTATTTAACACTTCAGAATCCCTAATTCTAAAAAAAACCCCACAAGGTCCTTTAATCAAATACATGTATGCTATTGATGTGCATATTCAAAAGCCACAGACACATTCACCACAGGAAGTCCAAAAATCCATGCTTTTTCTTCTCATTCTGCACAAGAGTCTTCCTGGATTCACACTCTTGTTCTTCAATACAAAGGCATCTAAAACATTAATTAGCACGGCGGACCTCAAAGCACACAACAACCTATTTAAAACGCTAATAATACACACAATTATATTAAGACTCCAACACAGTCATTTTTTTCCTGTTGTGCTGGAACTCGCTTTTACACTGATCGCAGATCAGCTTTGTGGATCATATTCTAATGAATCAAATTGAAACTGGGATGAGGGAAGCTACATAAAAGGGATAGCTCCCCTGAGAGACCACCGGCCTGACCACCCTCATTAGCATTGGCAGGTTAAATTAGTTTAGAGCCGAAAGGAGTCCCAACGGAACCAGAACTGGGTCAGGGGTAAATATCTGTTCGATACAGGTACACCATTACCGGCTGGTAATTGTTCTGAAGCCTCTCTAGACTTGATTCAATCTCACTCCCAGAGTGCCTCATTCGACTGCGATTCCTAAATACATTAGGAGTTAATGAAGGAAGGACCACTGAACTGAAACAGAATTGAGTAATCAAAACGAGTCCCTAGATACTAAAAAAAACCCAAAAAAAAACACTTTTTGCAATAAACGCAGTATTCTGTAGCATGAATTGATTAGTTCACTTTTGAGTATGTTGAGAATGAGTATGTACCTTCCAAATCACCAGCAGATCTTTTAGCCAAAAATGTTTATTGGCTATCCAATCGAATCTAATCTCTGATTGACTGTCATTATTTAGCAATAACTTTCTACCACTAGCTTATCTGTTTACGGTTCCCAGAGAAATACACCTGTTGGTAGGTTTGTAATGATGGAAGACACTATATCGCAATAATATTTGTGATCACACCCATATTTACTTGTTGAAGACCTTTCACTAAAACTGTAATATTCTAGATTTGGGGATTGTGCATTAAGCTATAAAAGCAAAGTGATTCATAGGGTTTGGTCAGGGATCTGTGCAGGACACTGAACTTGATCCACTCTAACCTTGGCAGAGCATAACGTTATAAATCTTATGGTCATTTTAATGCTGGAACAGGTTTGGGCCCTTAATTTCCACTGAGGTACAATCTTAATCCTACAACATTCAAAGGCATTCTAGACATTTCAAGGTTTCTGACTAAACGCAAGGTGTCCACATCATGTACAGCTAGTCCCAGACTTACGATGGAGATGCGTTCCAATGACCCCATTATAACTTGAAAATATCGTCAGTTGAGACATGGCCTAGTCTACTCTGAAGTCTTAAAGAATGATGATCGGTATATAGTAGTGATTATAGTACATAATTTAGAAAAACAAAGCAATTTACACTACAGAGTGTCTAAAATGTACAGTACATATGTATGATGCAGCGGGCGCGTGGACTAGGGCCAGTTCGTGAGTGGAGGGCGGAGCCAGACGTGCTCTGTTTCAGTGTCTGGCGAAGCAGATAAAAAGGAGAGAGACGAGCTAAAATTAGGCTTTGAAACACCAAAAACACAGCAATTTTAGCTACAGGAGCTCGTCTGTTGGATCAGACCACACAGACCAGCCTTCGCTGCCCACGTGCATCAGTGAGTCCTGGCCGCCCGTGACCCTGTCGCCGGTTCACCACTGTTCCTTCGTTGGACCGCTGTTGATAGATAATGACCACTGCAGACCGGGAAACCCCACAAGAGCTGCATTTTTGGAGATGCTCTGACCCAGACTAGCCAATAAAATGATAAAATAAAGGCAATGTAATGCCTTTTCTGTGTATTTTTACAATTTTGTCGTATCGCTATCGTCATCATAAGATCGAAAAATAAACTATGGAAAATCAAAAAAGTCGAACCATCGCAACTTAAGGTGCTTTGCGCAAAAAAGTTAGGAAGGGACTCGCCTCCATCTGCAAGGCACAGGTTCAAGTACAGTACAGGGTCGTCTCGTTCTGAGCAGCTGCAATGTCTCATATGATTGTCTCCAAAAACCTATAGTAAAAAAGGCGGTCAGTATGTGCTTCTTATAACCTATTCCAGAAATATTTAAAAGGTATGACACGCAGCAGCTTTCTCAAACTTTTTCTTGATGGTGGTTTTTTCCTTTCCTCAGGCGTTCCCTCTTGTTCCTTGTGTCGCTCACCTGTCTGAGACTGCCCTTTCCATTACTGCTTCGGCCTCGTCTTCTCCAGCCGACGTGACTGGGCTTTTATCTCCCGGCTGCAGCCTGTTCTTGACAAGCAGCTGGATTAAAAGCAGAAACTGGCTCAAACTCTCAAGGGTGGATAAATGGATTAAAAATAACAGCCAGATATTGCTCTGTGAAGCAACGTTAAAAATATCGCCATTAATCGATTGGCTTCGGCTTTATCTTAGTACTGATGACAAACCTGCTGCTGGAAGTGAATACATTTGATTCTTCTGAGCCGAAGACAAAAAAAGCAGTTCATTTGCCGAACTTTATTAAAAGTGGTTGGAAGGTTCAAGTGTAAAAATTTATTTATTCTTAATTATCAGGGTAAAATAAATTGGAAATTTACTGGCAGGTAGATTTGATCAGATCTCATCAAATGAAATGATCGAAGTGTTCATGAAATAAACTGCAACATCAGGCCAAATCATAAGATTGATTCAAGAGTTTCCCAGAAGCACAAAGAAACCTAAATAACTGAAGCAGCCTGATCCAGATGAGTGCCTAATCCGCTTTCCGGAAAACTGCACCCCGCCTCTGTTGTCCAACGACATGCCATTGGACATAATGCAGCCCCACCGCCCACAAACGACTAAGTAAATTGGTCACGGTCAATGATCTTTCACAGTTATCGCAGCCCTACATATACAATTTAGCTATTAATCATGGTGCAAAAAGCCATAAGGAGGATGACTAGGACTTGCTGCAGGTCAGAAAAGAGGCATAAGGAGTCGTTAAATCACGTGCGTTGCATTTTCATTACACTGTGTCATTTTCAGTGAAGGTGAATGTGATGACATCTTACTGTGATGAATAAAAAAAAATGTATGAGGTTCTTCCAGCACCTGAATATGACCTTCTGTGTTCCACTGGAAAACTCATGGGTTCATTACCAATGTCACTCAAACGAATCATTAAAAGGTATTTGAGAACCGGGAAAAGATTCTACATTACACAAAGAGTACTGCTTGACCACAGCTGGACGACTGTTCCTATATGTCTAGCTACTGACTAAACTTCTAGATTAAGTGATGAGAATTCGGTCGAAAAACCAAAATGGCCGTCTAGTCGGAAAGGTTATCTCAGTAGACCAATAACATAAATTAGTGAAAATATAGCTGACCATTATATAGATGAAAATTGTGTATTTGGACCTTAGATTAGCTTGTGTATCCCCAACAGTCACAAGCATGTTATTTTATTCAATTCATTAATATTTGTATAGCATTTTTAACAATAGACATTGTCTCAAAGCAGCTTTACAGAGATAAAGCGGTTATAAAGTTGAATAAGAGAATGTATAAGTTTAGTGCCTATAAATTTGTTTCCTAATGAGCCTTGAGAGGAAAACGTTGAGAGGAACCAAACTCAAAGCTGAACCCATCCTCCTCTGGGTGAGCCCTGATATCCATTCATTACAGTTCTATCGTTTTTGAGGTGTACTGTTCGATGATGGTCCTTTAAAGCAGAACCATTCATGCAACCAGTGGTACTGAGCCATTGTTGCAGACTGTTGATATTAATTACAGTCCAAATACATCCTCGAGGTTCTTGTTAAACATCCCATTCCAGATTTTGGAGTGTATCTGTAGGTGTTTCTGAAAATAATTAGTGGGATCAGATATTAATGTTATATAAAGATGTTTGGGATTTTAGGCAGTGTTTAGGCAGTGTTAAAATTCATCCCAAAGGGGTTCAGTGGGTAAATAAGGTCAATAAAAAAAATTAGGTAAATAAAAAAACACTGTGTGATGGTCAAGTGTCCAAAACGTTTGACCATATAGTGTATTTTATATAGAAAACACAATGAACAACCAAAGGAGAGACCTAATCTTTTATTTGGACCTGATCCTCAACATAGCTATCCAAATCTATTTACTCAGGTGGATTAGGCAGCAGCCAGCTATTCGTGATTGCTTCCTGTATAACACATAATAGTTTCCCCTTTGAAAGCCTTATCAGTGCAGCCCACTGTCACTCAAAGTCAAAGCCATGACTCAAACCACATGTGCAGACTGGGGATACCTCAATTTATTTGGTATACGTATACTAACCGCAATGCATTTCATGTAATTGCATTTAGAGTAATTAAACGATGTCATGGTGGTGGCACACATGCCTAACAGGAAAAAATAATGAACACAAATAATCGTTAGAAAAATTAACAGCCTTGGTTAAAATTGAAATGCTGCGAAAACTACATGTTTTTATTTAAAACTCGGAAACCGTACCGATTTGTAAGCAGGACGTGTGGAAAAATTCACGGATTTACTAATCCAAAGGTCAGTACATTTCCGGGGTAGGGTTTAACTTAGCAAAATGAATCCAGTGGAAAGAAAAGACCGAAATGTAAGATTTAGGATCAAATCAGATGTGCCATTTGGGTGCTGTGACGTACCACATATGACAGGGTTTCTGCAGGTTTCACCAAAACAAATTTAAGACTTTTTAAAAACCATTTACAATGAAATTTAAGACCTATATCACAAGTACAAACACATACAGTGTTAGCAAAAGGCATTAACCGAGCCCTAATTTAGCTAAGTATCGCTAAACTTGCACTTCTTCAAAGCTGAAAAATAAAATCTGTTTTACGCCTGTGGTACGATTCAAGAGAGATTTGCACTAGTAGCTGAAAGCTGATTGGCTGTTGCGTGTTGGTCTCATTTGTAGTCGTAATACAAAGAATTATATTTGGACTAGCGAAAGAAAGAACATCCACCACAGAAACAATTTTTTTTAAAAAGCAACAAAAGTGTGAATTTCATTCAGCATTAAAAGTACACGGACATCGGAAAATTAAGACAGGTTTAATATGATTTAAGACCGGCGAATTAAAAACTTTTTTTTCACTTTATAAGACCTTGTACGAAGGAAAGGAACCTGAAAATGTTCTTCGAAACGTTCTACCGCGCAAGCTTCATGGAAGTGAAGCCTGCTGCTCTGTCCGTCAACCTTTTCTTTTTCAGACTTTCTCTCTGGTTTCCCGTCAGTGTTGATCGTCACGGATGGCAAAATAGTGATTCCAATAATAGCGATCTAAAAGCACCATTAACACAGTGCCTTCGCTCATGCTAAAGGCACTTCAGCATAAAACAACAACAACAACAACAGGGAAACACTGCAGCATTGCAAAACAGGGAACAGGGCACGTGTTAATTTAATTACGCCTACAGGTGCTACAGGGCGAGTAAACGCACACTGACCGTGTTAACATTAAATGAGCGACGACTGATTTATTAATAGGGTGGTAATTTTCTCGTTTAATTAAGCCCTACTGTTAGATCGGGGCACTGAGCCCAGTCTCATGGCCTTTGTGGAGGCGTCTAAACCTTCACTCTGGCTTTATCTGGAGTGCTAATATGACACCTGTGTCTTTCTCTCTCGCTGTCTGACTTGGTCTCACACATAATAATGAGATAATGGAATTTCATTCACTGCTTTTTTGCGTAACATTGCAACAAAAAAGGAATAATATAACGTTCGTGGCACGTACACAACGCTTCCTTTACATGCTCAGGCTGGTTTATTGGCATAAAACAATGGAGATGTTGCAATACCTTTAGAAACAAGAGAAAAAATAAATAAGGCTCGTACTCATGAAAAACTTCAATAGCATGGGACATTAAGTGATATAAGCCTACGACACAAAAAGACCTGTTTGTATTCAACAAATGTTCAAACTGCACAGTGACATTAACTTTCATACAACAATAAGGACACATAATAATCCATATCCTTCTCTTCCTGTCACCCCTCTTCTCTCTCACTTCATCCAGGCCTGCCTCTGGATAGTGTTTTCTTCACTTGGAGGCCACTCTGTGCAGCTGGGGACGGTTTTGTTATCAACGCATTGGGTGGTTCCATGAAATTCCGGAGTAAGAACGGGAGCTTTGAGGATGGATTTGGACTGTAGTTAATGTCAACAGTCTCGTACACTGACTCAGGAATACAGTTTGATTCTGATCACCATCACTGTACCCAGCAACATCGTATATCTGCAATAAATGGACATTCGGTGCAACCCAGATGAGGATGGGTTCCCTCTTGAGTCTGGTTCCTCTCAAGGTTTCTTCCTTATGCCATCTCGAGGAGTTTTTCCTTGCCACAGTCGCCACCGGCTCGCTCATCAGGGACAAACTTACACTTATAATATTCATTTTTTATCACCACATTATCTGTGTAAAGCTGCTTTGAGAACATGTTCATTGTTAAAAGCGCTAAACAAATAAAAATGAATTAAATTGAATTGAATGTTCGTTCTGTTTATATCAGCAGGAAGTACTCAAGCATCTTTTGTACTTTACATGTAACCTGAGCACCATCAGTAGAGGAATTGAGCAGTTTGAGTCAGCGAGCACTGAGCCACGCGAGCTTCCTTTTCTACTCGGTTGTCCATTTATACCACCGCGATGATCCGAACTCTGCTCGCTCAGATCGAACACCATCAGGCTGAACGTGATAATGTTAAACAGAAACTCAGCTTGAAGAGATTCGCTAGAATCACGTGGCAGCGTCGATTTCATTCGATTCATTTTGATTTGTAGAGCACTTTTAACATTCGACAATATCTTAAAGCAGCTTCACAAAAATAAAGCAGTTATAAAAGAACGTACAAGTTTATTGCCTATAAGTTTGTTCCTTTTACAGGTAGTCCCCGAGTTGCGACGGTTCGACTTACGATTTTTTAATCTTACTATGACGATAGCGCTATGAAAAAAATGCTACAAATATTACAATTTCATTTTATTTTCCGTACAATACTTTGTAAAAGAGTTCAGTTGTCTCTGTGTTCCTGGTGTTTCAAAGCCCAATTTTTGTTGTTGCCCTACACTGACACAGACAGCGTGTGGCTCCGCCCTCCATCTACGTGCCCGCTGTAACATACATACTGTACATACTACATACTGCAAAGTTTATACATTACGGTAGTGTGAGTTGCTCTGTTTTGCTAAATTATGTACTGTAATGAGTTTAATTATTTACAAATTACAGTATATAACCCCATACTGATCACCCTTCTTTAAGACTCCTGGGTCTTGGCTTCGATATTTTAAGTTATGATGGAGTCAGTGTAATGCATTTCCATCGTTCCAACTACCAACTACCAACAACTACCTGTAATTGTAAGTTTATACCTAATGATCAAGCCAATGGCAATTGTGGCAAGTAAAAAAATCATTGAGGATGGCATGCGGAAGACCCGGAACCAGACTCGAATAGGAATCTGAGTTTCACCGAATGTCCATTCATTACAGTTCCAGCGATAAATGCAAAAATGCAAAACTCTTCATGCAACTTGTGGCTCTAAACCATTGTCGCAGACTGTTAATATTAATTACAGTCCAAATCCACTGTCAAAGTTCCTGAGTTGGACAGTAACTTGGATCTTGAGACTGTTTATGTGGATCGAGCAGGGCTAAGACGCAAAGTGTAAAGCAGGCACTTCCTGTTCTATGTGGTGAATGAAAGAAAAACCACACTCTCTCTTCACAAGCTTGGAACTTACACAATCACCCGAGTTCATCTTCAAATCAAGAGCGATTTGTTCAGGCGAGTGTCCCGGGAGACCCTCCTTACGTAAAGGAATATGCAATTTCCTGTCGTACCACAGGCAGCAAGGTAATTGCCCGCCTTAACTTGTGTTTAATTAGCAACAGTGATTTGATTCTGACTGAAAAAGCCCCCACGCAGCAGCCGAGCTGGATGCGTACTCGCATGCAGAAAAACGTTTATTATCCGCTGTTGCTAAAGGATAAAATTAATTGGCTCGCTGACGACACGGACCCACCGTATAATTAACTCCCATCGGTCTTTCCAGAGCGATATCTCCACTGACGGATAGGACGGTTATGACAGGTTCAAACAGGGGTCATAGGAAGCGTAATCCAGAAATGCACAGCTCCTCCGGCGTATCCGCAAAGGGACGAAAAGGACAGAGGACAAAGAAAGTCAGTCACAAGAAGATTAAAGATGTGTTAATTACCGTGCAGGTCATTATTACAAGCTTCGGTCACCTGCAGTTCCTTAATTTATGTGGTAGTCGAATTAACTCTGACACGGATACCTCTGCAGAAATCTAGCCATCCTGATGGACTGTAACTAGAGGTGTAACGATACATGTATTCGTACCGAAATTTTTCGGTGCATGGCTTTCAGTCACGGCACATGTGTTAAGTAGCGGACCACAGGTTTGTTCAGTCTAATATTAAATACTATTATTAAACTTGAGAACATACACAAGAATGCCAGGGGTATAAAAAAGAAGCTATAGTTAGCGCAACGCCCCTGTGGCTACTCACTCCGAACCGGAAATATGATTTGGCAGCGTGCCGAAATACGTTTTGTGGTGCGTTGTAAAACTCAAATTTTTACGACAGCCTCACTATATGGATTCTTTATCGTTTGATTCAAGACTTTCTCTTAAAAGGAGAAAATCCTGACAATTCCACATATCGAGGGAGTGAATGAATGCAGGATGGAAGGAATAAAGTCATTTGCTAAAGTATGCTGAAATAAGTAGAACATTTAAGTAGTCTTTAGAAAAATATATATTAAATGTAAAACACACACTTATCTGTATTACACAAATGGGGTCAACAAATGTAAACTATTTAATTAATCTTTTCCATGTATTCATTTTTTTTTTTTTACTTAATTTGTTAGTAAAAATTAATTACCAAATTGAATCAATATAATAAAGTGTACTGAATGCATTTTATTTATTCTATTACATTTTTTGATATATTTTATCTCTTTAATATTATTTTATATATTATTTAACCAAGCATTTTATTTTATTTTTTTAACTGTTGTTCTCAAATGTTCATAAAAATTGACTGCATTAATAAAAACGAAAAGCAATTTTTTTAATGCATTTCTTCCCCCTAACCGTACCAAAATTGAACTGAACTGGCACGTAGAAACCGAGGTACGTACCAAACCGTGAACTTTGTGTACCGTTACAACTGTGACGTGAATCTATTTAACTCTTTAAATTGTTATGTTAGCCATGTTGATTTGACATCACTTGTTGGAGTTCAAGTCAAATGCTAACTTTAATGACCTTCAGTTGCATGTGGCATTAGATAGAAATGCCGTGTTCACACTTGACTGACATCTAACATCTGTCTGAGGGCATGAGCACGAAATGAATACAGATTTTTACACTAAGGTTTTTCAAGTCTCAAATGCGTCTCCAGGAACCACCATCGGTCTTCATGAGTAGGTCTATTGATATTGACCGATCATGAATAGAGAGTCTTGTTCCCTTCCTTTTGACAATATTTACATTCTGCCATGTTTTTTTTTTTTTTCTGTGGCTGGATTCCCAACAGGAAAAGTTTATTTTTTCATAGTATGTTTTTTTTTTTTATCATCTCATATACACCTGACCATAAGAATCTTACATTCTTTTTAAGCATCCCATTCCACATTTAGTCCCCACTTGCTTATATAATAACCTCCACTCTTCTGGACGAATTGTCCCCTAAATTTTCAAGTGTGCTTGTGGAGATTTGTGCTCATTCAGCCACAAGGGTTTTAGTAAAGTCAGGTACTGCTGTAGGTGAGGTGAAAAGGGCTGGGGTGCAGTCAGCCTTCCAATTTATCCCAAAGGTGTTTAATAGGGGTTTAAGCTCAAATCTCTATAGAAGTCTATTCAACCCATGCTCTTCCACTCCAACCCATGTAAACCCATTTCCAAAATTCCCCGGATGAAGTTCCCATAAAGGAACTTCCAGGAGGTTTCTGGACATTTAACTGAAATTTTGCGTTATGAAACTGGAAGTCATTTTGTTCGTACTTTTTCTCCTCAACTCATTCTTTGCTTCCTCGCGGTCTTCGTCTGCTTTAGCACCTCATGACGAACTAACGCTGATGCTCGTCTTTTACTTGGCCGTGTCTTGCCCAGTGGGTTTTTAGGGACATTTTGTTGTTTTCCTTCAATACTTCAAAACCCCACCAAAAAAGGAACACACAAAGGCCTATCCATAAACAGGCCCTGCCCTGGAGAGATAAAGCTGATACTCCATAAAACTAATGAGAAGGAAAGGTCAGTTTATCATTCACAAGCCATTGCAAAGCCTGAGTGCCTTTTACGACTGCTGCGGCCCTGTGTGTACCGCCGCTGTAAAGCACGCCGTTACTGCCAGCTTCACTCTTTTAAATCAATCATTCCTGGGAAGGTGAAAGGATATATGGCTTTTCCCAGCAAGAGTCAGCCCGAGCTGTGTTTTACAACCTGGTTCGAAAAAAATAATAAAGATTGCGCACATTTTTAATATTTGACAAGTATTAAAGCCAATATAGGAGCGGATCTCGCACATAGATTTTCTCTGCAGACGTTTTTAACGCAAAGCGGCTTTAAAATGAATCCTAGGAAATGATGGTCAAGGACAAGGCTCAAGAAGTCAACAGTGAAAATTTTAAGCTCTCCGTTTTCAAATCAGGCTTCACCTATGAGCCGCTCCCCCTCCCAACCACCACCACCTCTCTTTGGGACCACTCCTTCCCAAGACATGCAGACACACACAATGCAATGCTAAGAAGGCATAGCCCAGGGATCAGCAGTGCTTTTGTTCTACTCAGACAGGTACACACCTCATTCCTGAGAAAAACTTTTTTTTTTATACATTCCGTGTATGAGTGAGTCTGGGTAAAATTGGGCATGCAACACACACATTTAATGAAATGGATTTTAATCAGCATTTTGGAAATAAAAAATAAAAGGTAACTGTCTGGTTTTGAACGGCGACTAATCATGACATTGGGGTGTGCGATATTAAAAAAAATCTCGATATTTTCTGGGATATTGTCGGTCAGACGATATTTTGCATAGTTCCAAAATGTGTCAACAATTCAACAATGTAAGAAGAACACTGATTCATTGAAACAATACATTGAAGGACAACCCAAGAGAGATTCGAGCAAATAACAAAAAATCTGATTGGCTGTTGCTTATTTGGTCTCATGTAGTACATTGACATTTGCGGCATTTAGCAGACGCCCTTGTCCAGGGCTACGTACAAAAGTTCATTGAGTCTCTAGCAATGAATAAATCTACACTGGTACGCCAGATTACAAACTTCAGATAAATCAGACGACAACTCTTGATTTTTACAAAGCAAACTTGGGAAGTGCTAGCAATACAGTGCATTATATTTGGACTAGCGGATGAAAGAACTACATCACCATGGGAAAAAAAAATCTAGTACTACAAGAGCATTTCCATGAGCATTAGAGGTAGCGCTACATGGACATTCGGAAATTAAGACCCGTTAAAAATGATTTAAGACCTAGAACCGTGAATTTAAAACTATTTAAGGACTAAAATTTAGATTTTTTTTTTTCATTTTAGAATTTTGTGGCCTTTTTAAGACAAAGCAGAAACCCTAAAGTAAGAGCAACAAAAATCACTGCTCTGCTGTAAAGTGAAACTTCTGCACCTCATGCGCTCTCTTAACTGCTTAAACTGGTACCATGTCTCTGGCAATGTTATTGCTGACAGCGTTTGTTATACCTTTGTATCATCTGTTGCTTTTTCTGTCGTACGTAACTTTCTTGCTAAATGATTCGGTCGAAGTTTGTTGCATGTGCGCAGTGTTTTTAAAACCGAGTGCAATCAAATCAAATATTTATTTTCAGTAATTAAATGTATCACATACACACGATTAGTGACAGTGGTCCTTTTTAATACAAGGTGCCAATGCTTTTACAATACACCGTAGGTCGTAGGCCCTGCCCCATCTCCCAACACCCCACCCTGCCCCTACTTGATTTTCAGCGATTTCTTTGTTTCATATTATTGATCATTTGTGCAATTGGCTGCAAAGTGGACATTTCTTAAAATTAATAAAAATTGAAAAGAAATGTACTTTTATCTACAGGTTCGATTTGGATGTTAGATTGGAAAAATTGTGCACTTGATCATATTTAGTAGTGAGATTTTGATCGCGTGTTTTGATTGTGTACGATTAAACGAATAGAGAAAATGAACAGTCGCGTCCTCTTTTTTTGTGTGTGATCAGAAACCTAAAAAAAAAAAAAATCATCATTTTCTCCTTTTTTTCTGCTTTCAACATTGAAACAGAAAAGGAACAAAGGAGTCATAATTCACATTTTGCTTTAACAATTAAAAAAAAAAATTAAAAAAAAAGAATAAATACAATGACCATGGACCATTTCAAAATTCCTTTTATATTCAGTTAAAAATAAAGAAAATAACCCAATTTTACAGCACGGACCTTTGAAGGCTGTACATTCATTTTGAAATCTTACTTAATACTTGCTCATTTTAAAATCCATGGCAAACGTAATTAGCGCTATGTGTTTTGCTATGTCAGTTTGCTTTAATGCGTCTCAAAGTAACAGATTAAACCGCGACGAATGACCAGTCAAAAGTGGATTATTCTCCTATGACGGCACTAAGCATTTTATCCCTCTTTTATCACAACCTGTGTCTCCAATTCAATGTTTTAATTCATGAAAGAACAGAAAACCGTTTGTAGTTACATTTAACGTAATGGCACAGCGAGTTACTTCCAATTATCGTTTACATACCTGTCATAAATTCTTTCTCTCCTTAGGCTCCCTTTATAACATTCTCAAAGTCAATTAGACCAAAAGACGGTAGAATGGTACACTATATAGGCAAAAGTATGTGGACACCTGACTATAAAATACGTTTGAGGTTTTTGAAAATCCCATTCCACATTTAGTCCCCATTTGCGGGTATAATAACCTCCACTCTACTGGAACGATGTTCTAGATTTTGGAGTGTGCTTGTGAAGATTATGAGGGTGTTAACAAAGTCAGGTACTGATGTAGGTGAGGTAAGGAGGCCTGGCGTGCAGTCAGCGTTCCAATTCATCCTAAAGGTGTTGAGCAGGCCACTCAAGATCTTCCTTTTCAAACCTTTATAGCATATCTTCATATGAGCTGGCTTTGTTCACAGGTGCATTGTCATGCTGGAACAGATTTGGGTCTTCCAGTACAAGTAAAGGGGATATTTTATGCAACACCATCCAGTGAGGTCCTATACAAGTGTGTGCCTCCAACTCTGTGGTAACAGTTTGAGAAAGGAGCACATGTGGCTGGAAAAATAAGGTGTCCCAATAGCCAAAGCTGCAGGTGCGCCAAAGCTCTTCAAATGTGCCAGAAAGCCTCCATCATCTGTTTTTATTACACACATACTTACATTATCCATTAATTCTTGAGTGAATGAACTGTTTCCATAGCAACAATAAAGAATGCATTGGAATGGGCACACTGATAGAAACCTGTGATGATAATTTAATTAATTCCTATAGCCTCTGTTACAAAAACTTAATTGACATCAGACCAATCAGATTGAAGAAGTCAACTCTGCACGCTTTCGATATTTAAGTTGTAGCGCTTCTGGTTTCCCTATGTGGATACCGAATACACACTACTGCCACATGTTGGTATGAGAGAGCTATGTTCTCTCACACAAACGCATAACGTACACGCACGGTTTGGTGTGTCAGATGCGCCTGCCTAATAATCGGCCTGATTTGCAGCACAATCGGTTGATGCCGATTAATTTATAAATGCAAGAAATCGGCCCAATTAATCGGCCGGCCGATCAATCAGTCGGCTTCTAATATAGATTAACATGGCAGAGGTAGAGCTGCGTCTTCCTTGAGACAGAAAAGGAAAAGGACGTCTGGTTTTATTGAGTCTTTTTTCTTTTTGCACTTAAAAAGGCCTGTTTGTGAAAAAAGGCCATGTGTTAGAATTCAGACGACACTTAAAGAAATGTATCATTTGCTGTCTGTCAGAACCAAAGAAATAAAATCGAATTATCTGTAAAATTAATTTGCATTAAATAGGGAAATCGTATCGCATCGGTAGCTGCTTCATATGTATTTGTAATGTACCGTATCGTTGGCTATGCAACGAAACGCGAATCGCATTGGTCTCAGATGTGGAGATGTGCATTCCTAGCATGGGGTACAGGGATCGTATTGGAACACCTGACTTTTCCAGCCATATGTGGTTCAGGAATTTGTATAGGATGTCTTTGGATGTGGTCGAATTCAATTTTCCCTTCATTTGAATTAGGAAACTCGAAGCTGTTCCAGCATGACAATGCCCTTTACACAAAAGTGAGCTCCATGAAGATATGGTTTACATGGGTTTGAGTGGAAGATATTGTGTGGCCTGACCTCAACCCTACTGAACACCTTTGGGATTGATTGGAACACCCACTGCACCCCAGGCCTCCTCACCTCACCTACATCAGTACCTGACTTTACTAACCCTTTTGTGGCTGAACGAGCACAAATCTCCACAAGCACACTCCAAAATCTAGAACATCTTCCCAGAAGAATGGAGCTTATTATAACAGCAAATGGGGATTCTATGTTGAATTGGATGTTCAAAAAGCACAATTGTATCTTGGTTATGTGTGCACAAACTTTTGAAGTCTAAATGTGGACTGAAATTCAGCCAAGTTTAGCTCATTCAACTTCTCACAAATGGCTGTCAAGGCTTTCAATTCCAATTCCCACACAGAGCTTTGCCCACCAACCCCCAACCCACCCATACGCGTCACTTTTTTTTATTCTAAGCCTGCAGGCCTGTCAGTCGGCTGTCAACAAAAGCCATGTTGACTAAGTTAAAGTTGAGTTTTGGCCTTTAACCCCTCATTCTACTTTCCCAATGGTCTTTGCGAAAGAATCTGCGGGAAATGTTCAACAAGCGCTAATAAACAGCTAGTGCTTGCTTTTCACTCAGAAAACCAGGAGAAACCGAGAGTGGCTGCTTAACAAGTCAGTAATCATTTGTGCTCAGCAAGCTAAAGATGCTCTGCCATGATAAACAGCAACATGAGACGCAGATGAGCCTGGAATTCGCCATCTATTCCACACCCGCGAATTTACTGGCCTCGACCGTTTCTTCCATCCAAGCCTCAGCGTTCCAGCGTATTCTCCTTTCACTTAACACGGGCGGGTCCAGAACGTCTCGCCAGCACGGTTAGTGGATCCTCATCTTACCAGGCAAGGTTGAACAAAACAGCACAAACTATAAGTTCAAAACAATTCTATCTATCTATCTATCTATCTATCTATCTATCTATCTATCTATCTATCTATCTAAATTAGGGCTGTCAATCGATTAAAATATTTAATTACGATCAATCGCATGATTGTCATGAGTGAACTCGTGATTAATCGCAACTTAATCACACATTTTTATTTGTTTTATACAAGTTTTTTAATTCTCTAATCAAGATGGGCATGTACAAATATGGATGCTTTATGCAAATGTATGTTTATTATTAGTGAAACCAAACCCGACATAGGGCAACATTTTCTTGTAAATGTTTTAAAGTAATTATGGTGTTTTCAATTACACAAATCATCCGGACACCAAACGGAACTTTTGCTTCTATGTTTCTACACGGACGGATTTAATTGCCGGATTTGTGCACCATGGCGGATTTTGGTGCATCGGTAAAACAAATGTTAAGTGATTCAAAAAGATTTTCCGGTGTACATTAAAAAAAAAAAACTATATGAGTAAAGAAAGGACGTCGTGAATAATTGTGTGTTGCGTTGAAGGCTTTAATTTCGGTTCTTTTTATTTATTTATATTTTTAAGAAAAATGGTCAAACAGAAATGCGTGCTGCATTAATCACACGTTAATAAAATGAGTGCCGTTAAAACGTATGTGTTGATGCGTTATGAAGGAAAATTATTTATAATTTTCGTACGATGCGTTGGAACGCTGCCAGGATGTATGCATGTCCCGCCTTGCGAGATGCCTTACTGTTGCCAGCGGTTGACAAAATTCAGTTGCCTCTGTGTATTTTTTCCTGTGTTTTTGGTGTCTCAAAGCTCAATTTTAGCTCATGTCTCTCTCCTTTTTTGTGGCATCACCATCATTAGATAACAAATGACAGTATACTACCCTATAATGATCACCATTCTTTAAGACTCCAGGGTAGGCTAAGCCATGTTTCGATATTTGTAAGTTTTACGTCTTAAAGCAGCATGACAGCATCTCGGATCATGCTTAGAATATTTGGTTTTGTTCAGCAAGCGGTTTGTGTTCATGCAGTTTTACTCAGCCCTCATTGAGTCTGTCCTGTGCACATCTATTACTGTCTGGTTTGGTTCTGTTACCAAATCAGACATTAGAAGACTACAGGGGACAGTCCAGGCTGCTGAGAAGATTATTGACTTTTCGCAAACTGTACACCGCCAAAGCGAGGACACTGGAATCCAAAATCACCATGGACATCACATACCCAGTCCAACCACTCTTTAAACTGCTGCCTACTGGTTGGTACTACCGAGCACCAATCACCAAAACTCCAAGACACATGAACCCCCACCTATGCAACCATGAAATCGCATTTGATACTGGTAATCAAACACATGCACAATATATGTGAGCCCATTCAGGTGCAATATGTGTGAACACATGCAATATATATAATTTTTCTATTTATTTATTACATTGCATACACTTCCACCATTTTCTTTTTCATTTTTGAGAGACATAATATTTAACAACACTAGTTTCCATCAGACTGTCATCTTAGGCAATAACAGTAGATGTTAGCAGACTGCCTCAACCCCACAGTCAAACATGGAGGTGGAAGGTTAATGGTTCGGGGTTGTTTTGGATTTCGGGTAAAAGGAACCAATATGGCAACCATCCCATACTTCAACACCATGCAGTTCCGTCTGGACTGTGGCTCATTGGACTGTGGCTACACCATACAACAAGACAAGTTCTCTAAGCGATATTTAAAGAGCAAACGTTCAGCTGGAGTGTTAGCTATCATGAAATGGTCTGCCCAGTTACCGCACCTAAATCCTATTGTACTGCTCTGGGATGAACTGGATCACAAGGTCAGAAAGAATTTCCAACTAGTGAAGAACATCTTCGGCAAGTTTTACAAGAGACATGGCAAAATATTTGAGCTGAATGTCTGGAGAAACGAACTGTCCGGATGCCAAGAGTGTATAAAGCCGTAATTCATGCTTTGAGAGGATTTTTCAATGAAAGCAAAATTTATCATTTGGATAATTATATACACTTTATTTCCAAAAGTATTGGGTCACCTGGTCATAAGTGCGGTATGTGATTCCACATTTAGTCCCGATTCGCTCGTATGATTCCCTCCACTCTTCTGGGAAGATGTTCCACAAGATTTTGGAGTGTGCTTATGGATATTTGTGTTCAGCCACAAGGGTGAAACGAAAGACAGGTACTGATGTAGGTGAGGAGACCTGGGGTGCAGTCAGCGTTCACATTCATCCCAAAGGTGTTCAGTAGGGATGAGATCAGAGCTCTATAGCAGGCCACTGAAGATCTTCCTCTCCAAAGCACGTAAACCAGATCTTCAAGGAGCTCACCATGCTGGAACAGGTTTTGGGTTTCCAAGTTCAAGTGAATGCAAAATTTTGTTATAGCGCCATCTAAAGCCGTCCTGTACAATTAAATGCCTCTATATTTTTTTTAACAGTTTGGAAAAGAAGCACATATAGCAGGAAAGGTCAGGTGACCCAATACTTTTGTATATACTTTTGTTTTTTATAAACAAAAGGAATACGCATGTGTCTCTCAAAAACCATTTGAAAAGCACTATGTTAGATCTGTAGATTCTGCATGTAATTTTTTTTTTTT
>JAAIIK010000196.1:2216485-2227868 GCA_014706435.1 Silurus glanis | reverse complement strand
TTTTTTTTTGTTTTGTTTAGGACATACACCTCTCCACCTTTGTCTCCATACAATGTACTGTAAAAAAAAAAACAAAAAAAAACTTTGTAATCCTTGAAAAGGTCATTTGTACATTCAATATTTCACTTTTAATCTATAAATTGGTGTAACATGATTGTATAAGTGACACCTAATCATTTGCCAAAAATAAAGGGAAAAAGATGTGAGAGAGACAGACAGAGAGAGAGAGAGAGAGAGAGAGAGAGAGAGAGTGTGCTCATTCAGCCTCAAGAGTGTTAATAAAGTAATGCACTGATGTAGATGAAGTGAGGAGGCCTGGAGTGCAGTCAGCATTCCAATTGATCTTAAATGTGTTCAGGGGGGTAGAGGTCAGAGCTCTATAGCAGGAGATCTTCCAGTCCATCTCATGTAAGGCGTATCTTCATGGAGCTATCCTTTACAACTGTGTGCCTTTGACTTTGTGGTAACAGTTTTGGGAAGGAACCACATTTAGCTGGAAAAGTCCCAATACTTTTGTCTTTATAGTGTATGATGCGTAATTATTATTTAATCGAATAACATTTCCGAATGCATATAGTGTAAACATTTCTGTTTGGTGTTTGGTGTGCAGTTAGAATATCCTGTTTAATATCCTGTGTTGACTTATAGGACGTGTAAACGAACCGAGCTTAATTAGAGTAATACTCCTGCTTAGATACTGTTTGATACTCTTGCACAGTGCAAAGAAAAAGCCGGAGTCTGATTCCCAGTGAGTTCGTCCTCATTAAATGTCGTGTGAGTGATGGAACACGATGTATCGTGTGATCTGTTGTGGGCTTCGAGTCTTCTTCTTGATGTAGACAGGTCCAATTATGCCTATCACTTAAGCAGTTTTATCTTCTCACCCATCACCAAGGAGCTCGACTTAAGGTAATTTATTCGTTTTCAGCATTTGATTAAAAAGGGGATTTTGCTATGTGCTGTACATCAACCACATAGGATGCTGTTCACATGCTGATTAAGAAACGACTTTTGTTCAAATGCAACCTCTGTGATTTAAAAAAAGAACCTTAACGGTGTGATGCATCGATTTGAAAAAGTGTGCATCGGATATAGGTTGCCTTTAAAATTTGGGATTTTCGGCTTGCACATACGGTCGTGATCGTCATGTGTCTGGTGTCCGCATACTTTTGGTCATGCAGGGCATCTCATTTACAAGACGGAAGAATTTGAATTAGAGTTAAATTCATGTGACAGAAGAGGTGTATCATTATCTGTTTATAGAGTTGAACGATCAATTCTTTTAATTGTGATCCTTTGAAAGCCTAGAGCTCTCTCTCTCTCTCTTTTTCTCTGTTTTCTTCTCCTCCTCCTCATAGTCACACTGTGCTCATAATCTTCCACTTCATCTAAATAGGTTGTCCTACAATAATCACATAAAATCTGTCGTTTCTTTATTGCTGATAGCTTATACTCTACAGTATTATAACTCACAGGGATTCGTGAAACAGAGGTTTGGCCTCATGAAAGATTTATTCTCTTCATCCCTTGAGGAAGGAGAGAGGAGCTGCAGGAGCTCTGACCTCATCCGTCACCGGCTCCGTTCTCTCCCAGACAAAAGCTGAAGACTGCCTCATCCAGGCTGTCAGTCAAACTGAGGCTCTGGCGCTGTCAAAGATGTGCAGTGATCTAATGCTGTGTCATGTAATATCTCAATGTGGATTATTTTTGAAACTGGCTTCACACTGGATTTGTTCTTTTTTTTTTCTCTCTTTTACTTTTATTACTTGCATCCTGCATAAAAAGAAACACATTTTTTGAATGTGTATACATAATAATACAAATAACTACAAGTCACTTAGTACCTTAGGAATGCATTTACACCATCATTACAACAAGAACAATTAAAATCGAAGTGTTTTTTTTTTTTTAAGTGTCTTATGATTAAAATTTATGGCACTGTGGAGGAAAAACTGAAGCCAATTTTACCACAAAAACATGAAGCATGAAGATCTTGTTTAATAGATCTTGTTTAAGAGTAAGATCTAGCCCAGAGTGTATTATAATACATATGCTCTATGGAGTTTACATTCAGAATCTCACACTCAGAAACCATTGTAGTGTATCTTCTCAAGGGACATAGAAATATAGAAATGAAACTTGGATATATTTTAGAGTGTCAGCGTGCAGTATGTATAGTAGTACAGATTTACTGTCCTCTAAAAATAACTCAACATACAGCCATTATTGTCAAAACAGCTGGCAACAAAAGTGAGTACACCCTAAGTGAAAACAGCTGTACGTCGTGTAACCGTGCAAAGCCACACGTCCTATTCATCATGTTCATGTTTTTGTCTGCTTGACAGGACCATACAATTTTGTGTATCTTTTATTAGAGCAGTTAAAATCTGTTGCTTTGAGTACAATTCTCTCATACTGACTACTGGATGTTCAACATGGCACCTCATGACAAAGACTCTCTGAGGTCAAAGTAACGGAGTGGCAAAGTATGTCTCCAGACCAGAACCCTATTAAGCACCTGTGTGGATCCTCAAGCGGAAGGTGGAGAAACGCCATGTGTCTAACATCCAGCAGCTCCGTGATGTCATTGTGGAGGAGTGGAAGAGGATCCCAGGAACAACCTGTGCAGCTCTGGTGAATTCCACACCCAGGAGGATTAAAGCAGTGCCAGATAACAGTGGTGTTCACACAAAATATTGACACATTGGACACAGTTTTGACATGTTTTTAGCGTGTACTCACTTTTGTTGCCAGCTTTTTTGACAATAATGGCTGTATGTTGAGTTATTTTCAGAAGACAGTAAATCTATACTGCTATACAAGCTGCACACTGACTACTCTAAAATATATCCAAGTTTCATTTCTATAGTATTGTCTGTTGAGAAGATGTACTGAAATGGTTGCTGAAAAGTGAGGGGTGTACTCATTTTTGTGAGATAATATATATAAGATTTTCCCTTCAGTTGAACTAGGAGGTCCAGACCTGTTCCAGCATGACAATGTCCCTGTGCACAAAGCAAACTCCATGAAAATATAATCTGCATGGGTTACAGTAGAAGATCTTCTGCTATAGAGCTCTGACCTCAACCCTAGTAAACACCTTTGAGATGAACTGGAATGCTGACTGCACCCCAGGCCTCCTCACCTCACCTACATCAGAAAAAAATAGGAAATCAAATCTTATGTTCTTAATTGTAGAAATACAGGTTCTACATTGATGGGTTTTGTTCTTCATGGAGGATTCTATAACGAGGCATATTTACATTTTTGGCATTTGGTAGACGACATTTCATCCGGAACGACGTACATGTAGCTCATTTATACAGCTGAGCAGCTGAGGGTTAAGAGTCTTGCTCAAGTTTGTGGGATTTGAACAACCTTCTAATCAAAATTCCAACACCTGAGCTACCACTTCATCATATTTGAGTAAAACATGGCATTTCTATGAGAAATACTGTAAGTACAAAAGCCTTCTAAAGAAACCAAGCATGAACTCACAGCTCATATCTAATACATAGACTTAATTTAGACCTGCATCTTTGTCTATCATTTTTTTAGAACAATCCTTTAAAGAGAAGATAATTCTATGCTCTAATATTTAATTGCAGAGTGAATTATAAAAAAAAATACAGGCATTTTTTTTCTCATCTTACATTTGTTCACTAATTGAAGGGCAGTGATTACATTCTGAATGTCGCTTGTCACATATCTTGCATAACCAAGTGTGTGAATGTAGTGCGGCTGGCTTTGAGGTTGATTGGTGTCTCTGCCGACGAGACAGCTGATCTCCTCCCACCTATTGGCAAAAGAGTAGGTAGGACAAGCCTGTCAGTCAAGCTCATTCACAGAACAAATGCACAGCAGATGAAAAAAATCTGACAGCTGGTGTAGGGGGCATTGGACTGGAACAAGGCCACCTTCGGACTAAAGCTGTAGCTTTGTGTATTCACATGATTGAAGAGCACTCAGGGGTGTGACATTGATGAGGTCCGTCTCTATCATAGTCTGCCTTTATTAGAATACATAAAATAATGCAGCAAAGAGTTTATATCAATCTATACATGCGTTATCTTAATATGGCATTCCAAAAGAATGGTGTTTAATTCCTCTAGACAATTCAAGCAACGTGTTGAAGGTACAAGTAAAAGAACATGAACAAGGGAGTGGAAACCAGAGCAATGAGCACCATTCAAGGTGTTTTTAACACGTATAATGATGGAAAATGCCTTTTAACAACCAATGGAAAATCTTTAGTGAGAGTTCATATAAGATAAGTGTTGGTGACTGTGCAAGCCCTAGCATTTCATTTCTAAACCATTCCAGACTTAAATATACAGAATTTCTTACGACTATATTATACGACGCCAAACCACGTTCGATGCACAGCGTTTGTTTCAACTGTATACCTTCAATCCTACAGCAACAGAGAGATTGTTCATGTACAAGTCATCAAGAAATTACAAAACAGAAGTAAAGTACATTAACAAAAACAACTTTTTGACATGTCCGCCATGTTTTCGTTCAAAAACACATATTTTGCTCTTCGTTTTGGCCTTCCGTCCACACCGAGACGACGGTTTTCAGTCATCGAAAACGTAGCTTTAAAAAAAAAAAAAAAACGCTTTCTAAAGTGGACAAATTTGAAAACGCCATTTTCATGTCGCAGTGTGGACCGTTAAAAACGGAGGCTTTCGAAAACGATGACGCATTTTTAATTATTGCGACGTTTTAAAGAGCCCGGAAAGTAAATAAACGGCAGGCGGAAATGATGCAGTACAGGAACATAAGTGTTTTCAGAAGTTTCAGCTGTGGATGAGCAACTTTTGGGTAATTGGAATTTAAGTTAATTTAAGAATTTAATTTATCTGGATTTGTGTAGACATAAAATTCTTTTTTTTTTTTTTTTTTTTTACAAATTCTTATTTTTATATTTTAGAAAACCGAATAGGCAATAATTATGGAGACTATGGGTTTTTTTTTCCCATACTAATCCAGACCTGGAAATCATTCAAAATCAAATTTCATACTTTTTCGTACTTTTCCAAAACTCCAATTGTGATAAAAATCGAATCATACTATTGGTGTAGAACCAGCCGGAACATCTTTCTATTGATTTGCAGTGACACTTCCTATATCAGACAGAAATTACCTCAACAACATAACACCACTGTTTTTTTTTTTTTTCCATTTAATCTGTCACCTGTCTACAGTGAGAGCTTTTGCTGAGGCTCGTTCAAAATACATTAAAAAGAGTGCCTCTTTATATGGCTACTATTCGAACAAGTCATAATTTCCTCACAATTCAAAGCTTTATGAATGTCCTCAAGGCTTTCTGTGGCTTGCATGCTTTTAAACTGTCCTTTAAAAAAACAACCAAGCATGTTCACTTATGTTTTACATAGCACTACTGCTAACAATAATATTAGTAATGATCTAATGTGTAGAAAAGTGAAATGGTTCTCCATCATATGTGCTATTTGAATGAGAAATAACAGAAGCCTTGACTGCATACTGAAGTATCCTGCTTGTATAAATACCAATAGTGAGTAATATATCATACAAAAGAGTGCAAAAAAAAGGTGTGTATTCATAGTTCAATATCAAAATGATGGAGCAAACGAAGGTCACAACACAAGCAGTCAGAACTTGTCAAGGGCCAATGGAATAGTCCAGAGAATAATTCAGTAAACACAGCAAAGGTTGAAACAGGGTCAAGACCGTTAGAAATGTCAAAGTACAGACGCTCCCCACTTTACGACCATGCACTTTACAAACAAACCTGTCCTCAAAGTAATATGTTCGGAGTCGATAAAATAGCTAGCTAGCTAGTCATCGACCGTAACGAGTGTACATGATGCGCACTGGACTCGGGTGTAATAATTTTTTTAAGTAAATTTTTTTTTGTAATTTTATAATTTTTTTATTACATTCATTCATTCATTCATTCATCCATCTTCTCCCGCTTATCCGAGGCCGGGTCGCGGGGGCAGCAGTCTAAGCAGAGATGCCCAGACTTCCCTCTCCCTAGACACTTCTTCCAGCTCTTCTGGGGGGACACCGAGGCGTTCCCAGGCCAGCCGGGAGACATAGTCTCTCCAGCGTGTCCTAGGTCTTCCCTGGGGTCTCCTCCCAGTGGGACGCGCCCGGAACACCTTCCCGGGAAGGCGTCCAGGAGGCATCCGGAACAGATGCCCGAGCCACCTCAGCTGACCCCTCTCGATGTGGAGGAGCAGCGGCTCTACTCTGAGCTCCTCCCGAGTGACCGAGCTTCTCACCCTATCTCTAAGGGATCGCCCAGCCACCCTGCGGAGAAAGCTCATTTCGGCCGCCTGTATCCGGGATCTTGTCCTTTCGGTCATGACCCAGAGCTCATGACCATAGGTGAGAGTAGGAACGTAGATTGACCGGTAAATCGAGAGTTTCGCCTTGCGGCTCAGCTCTTTCTTCACCACGACAGACCGGTACATCGACCGCATTACTGCAGAAGCTGCACCGATCCGTCTGTCAATCTCCCGTTCCACCCTTCCCTCACTCGTGAACAAAACCCCAAGATACTTAAACTCCTCCACTTGCGGCAGGAACTCTCCACCAACCTGAAGTGGGCAAGCCACCCTTTTCCGACTGAGGACCATGGCCTCGGATTTGGAGGTGCTGATTCTCATCCCAGCCGCTTCACACTCGGCTGCAAACCGTCCCAGTGCGTGCTGAAGGTCCTGGTCTGATGAAGCCAACATGACAACGTCATCTGCAAAGAGCAGAGACGAAATCGTGTTGTCACCAACCCGGACACCCTCTGGCCGCTGGCTGCGCCTAGAAATTCTGTCCATAAAAATTATGAATAGAACCGGTGACAAAGGACAGCCCTGCCGGAGTCCAACATGCACCGGGAACAAGTCTGACTTACTGCCGGCAATGCGAACCAAGCTCCTGCTTCGGTCGTACAGGGACCGGACAGCCCTTAGTAAAGGGCCCCGGACCCCATACTCCCGGAGCACCCTCCACAGGCCGCCGCGAGGGACACAGTCGAATGCCTTTTCCAAATCCACAAAACACATGTGGACTGATTGGGCAAACTCCCATGAACCCTCCAGCACCCTGTAGAGGGTATAGAGCTGGTCCAGTGTTCCACGGCCTGGACGAAAACCACACTGTTCCTCCTGAATCCGAGGTTCTACTATCGGCCGTATTCTCCTCTCCAGTACCCTGGCATAGACTTTCCCAGGTAGGCTGAGAAGTGTGATCCCCCTATAGTTGGAACACACCCTCCGGTCCCCCTTCTTAAAAAGAGGGACCACCACCCCGGTCTGCCATCCCAGAGGCACTGTCCCCGACCGCCACGCGATGCTGCAGAGGCGTGTCAGCCAAGACAGCCCCACAACATCCAGAGACTTGAGGTACTCAGGGAGGATCTCATCCACCCCCGGTGCCTTGCCACCGAGGAGTTTCTTGACTACCTCGGAGACTTCAGCTTGGGTGATGGACGAGTCCACTTCTGAGCCCTCAGCCTCTGCTTCCTCAATGGAAGACGTGACGGCGGGATTGAGGAGATCCTCAAAGTATTCCTTCCACCGTCCAACGACATCCCCAGTTGAGGTCAACAGCTCCCCACCTCCACTGTAAACAGCATTGGTAGGGCACTGCTTCCCTCTCCTGAGGCGCCGGACGGTTTGCCAGAATCTCTTCGAGGCCAGCCGATAGTCCTTCTCCATGGCCTCACCGAACTCCTCCCAGGCCAAAGTTTTTGCCTCCACAACCACCCGGGCTGCAGTTCGCTTGTATTTTTGTTTTTTTGTGCTCTTGTTTTTTATTACATAATACAAAATAATGTATACAGTATTTCGATTTTTATTTGTTTTAGTGTATTTTATTGTTTATTTAATAGTATTTATAGCTCTTACATCATTAGGAGATATGCGTAGTCAATAACGAACACAGTAACAACTTACAAACAAATTTGTTTTACTTTTTGCAGTCAAAACCAGGTATGCCTAAGTGTTACAGACACTCGAAGTACCTTGGGAGTGTTGTCGGAGGTTAGAGTTAGGGTTAGGGTTAACCCCGAAAAATCGGGTGAATGTGGATTAGAGGGTTGATGATCATTCCTTCATTCAGTAACACTTTTTCTGGTAGGGTCATTGTGAGACCTGGCGATAGAACCCCAAAGTAGCTTGGAAATGTTGTCATGTTGTGTGGTGAGTGTGGATTAGAGGGTTGGTGATCATTCCTTTATTCACTCATTCAATCATTAATTAAGCAACTCTAAGATATACAAAGGTAAATCAATTTTTTTTCCCAACAAAAAATACAGTAAGATCATTCATCAAGCCTTTACTTAGTGTTGGATAGGAAACACCATGCTATACCACTTAACATTTCCTCATTCCTTTTATGTAAATGCTTAATAATGGATTTTGGAAGAGGTAAACCGTTGGGCACACAACAAAAAAAACCTTATTTATACCCACAAGAGCAATTCCACCTATCAGGATGTTTGGGGGATGTGAGAGAAAATTAGCAAACCTGCAGGAACAAACATGCAAAACTAGCATAAAGCCACTACTGATTAGATACAGCCTGCTCAAATCAGAGCTTTGGGATAACCGGTATCATGCTGCCCAAAAAAGAAAAGGACTTTTTGCTGCTATCATTTGATTTCTATACCCAGAAATCTTATCTACACTAACTGGACCAATGTATTGGGACACCTGACTTTTCCAACCATATGTATCACACCTCACAGTTCTGGTCCCGCCTTTGCTGAGAAAGAGCGGCACTCCAGTTCCTGGGGTTCGCTCATAGATCTCGCAGAAGGTTTGGAGACAGGCTTGTCCCTTTCTCCTTCCTCCTCTGCTTGGTCCAGCTCTCGTTCGGCTTTGGAGGCACGCCTCTCGGCTTTGTCTTCTCCCCGTCATGAGAGCGCGCAACTTCGCCTCTCTTTCTCCGAGGGGGGCAGGCTCTTGCAAACCCGATAGCAAGGAGCTCCTGGAGGTTGTGACACATACCGTTCAGAAGCTGGATATAGCTTGGCGGGCCAGTGAGCATAAAGCTCCTCCCTCGGACAAGCTCAACGAGCATTTTTTGCTCCCGGCTTCACAGCCTCGTCGGGGCTTGCCATTTTTCCCTGACCTGCACACCGAGGTGTCCAGGTCCTGGCGCGGCCTTTCTCGACCCGCCCCATGTCCGAAATACTTGACAGGGACAAGGTTGTGCAGCTGGATGCCCCACTCTCTCCTTTAGGCCTGTTCGGCAATGCCGTTGATTTGGTAGTCGACAGGTTCCAGGAGTCCAAGAGACAATTGGCGGCATTCCAGCGGTATCTCCCATGCCACTCTCATGGGGCTGCTCGGCGGGTGCAGCCCCAACCACAACCCAGCACTTTGCACCACCAAGAGCGTCACGACACACTCTCCCTCTGTGCGGGATTCCACACGGCGCCCTGGGTCAAAGCCCCGTGAGGTGACAGATCTGAGGACTGTCAGCGCCAGGAAGAGGGCTTTGGCCAAAAGGTCCTGATCCAACCTGTGGAGGTATGACTGGAGGGCGTGTAGCACCGCTTCTCTCGGAGCCCGTTTCCCTCCGGCCCCTTCAGGGACCTGGCTCCTTAACTCTGCCACGAAATGTGTTTCAGGGCACGACCAGCTCCAGCGAGCTCCCTTTTTGGGTTCCGCCCAGTGTCGTTGCGAACCAGGAGGTCTCATCTCAAGAGCCGCATCAGGGCACTGCCCCGGCTTTAGACACAATGGAGGTCAGTCTCAAGAGACTAACACCCTGAAGGGAGCACTTGGCAGCCTGGATGGCTCTGCCTGACGTGTCCCGGTGGGTCCTGCGCACTGTAGAGCGAGGCTATACGATTCAGTTCGGGTCTCGCCAACACCGGTTCAACTGGCTCTCTCCCACTCTGGTGAGAAGCAAGCAGGCTCCGGTCTTGGAACGAGAAGTAGACACTCTCCTGAGGAAGGAGGCCATTGAGGTGGTCCCTCCGTCAGACAGAGAGTCCAGGTTCTACAGCTGGTACCTAATAGTTCCCAAAAAGGACGGTGGGTTGCATCCTATCCTAGATCAACATCAGCTGGACCGCTCTTTGATGAGGCTCCGGTTCAAAATGCTGACCCTCAAGCAGGTTGTGTCTCAGATCAGATCTGAGGACTGGTTTGTCACGGTAGATCTAAAAGATGCGTAGTTTCATGCATTCAGGCCCTTTTTTTCGCCCCCCCCCCCCCCCCTTTTCCTGGAGTTTACTCCAGGCATGGCCAGTGCCTTCCTGCACCCTAAAGCGGGTTACGTCCTCAAGGTGCCCTTGGTCATCCCACAACCTGTCAGGCTCCAGGCATTCAATTCTCCTTCATTCCAGACCCCATGCCAGGAGAGATTGAACCGGCTGTGCCCAGTCTGTGCACTGGACTGCTATGTCCACCGGACAAGTCCCTGGAGAAAGTCAAAACAATAGTTCATCCGAGGAGAGGCCTTCCTGCTCATAAGCAGACGCTCAGCAGATGGATTATTGACGCTATAGCGTCTTCTTATGGGTCCTTTGGTCTCCCCACTCCATTTGGGGTAAGAGCTCACTCGACCCTGAGTGTGGCAGCCTCCAAGGCCTGGTCCTCTGGAGTGTCCCTCCAAGACCTCTGCAATGCTGTGGGCTCATCCACTCCGCTCACCTTTGCAAGGTTTTACAACCTTGACCTCTTTGCCACTCCTGGCACCTCTGTCTTTCGACCGAGCTGTGCTCATTCACACTAGTCAGGGACTGGTCGGTGTGGTGGTATTGGACTCTCATTCCTAAAGCGTTCCGATGCAGCTTGAGTTCCTGAAAGGGAGCCGGCTTCTCTCCATGTGCATTTTATACTCCCTTCTCTTTTCCATATTGTGCGTGTTGTTTGTTTTTGCAGTCTATTCCACTGAAGTTAAAGTGAAAGTAAAGTTCTGGATAATTCTGCAACTTTTCGACAACATTCTTTTCTGTCTCAGATTATAACACAAAAAAAGACAGTGTGGAAATGGGGCAATTTTTTCCCCACAACACACACACAGTGAAAACGCACAAGCATTAGAGAGGCCAATGAGATAAAAGCCTGCAATCCTTCACAACCAGGGTTCCAGCAGGACTTCCATAAAAAGAAGCTCCCTCATATCAGCCCTAAACAAGACGTTGTGAGGAAGAGGAGCTGAGCTGGGTTCATGCTGTGCTCCTCCTCTCTGCCAAAGCTCTCTGAACTCTCTCTTTATTTTTTTCCCTTTCCTATTACAAAGCCAATGGATGGTTGATGCAGTGTATTTTTTTTTTTTTTTGGGGGGGGGGGGGGGGGGGGGTAAATGTGGGTGTTCGTTGTTTCATTAAAAAAGCTGAGGGGGGGGGGGGGGCTTTTTTTTTTTAAAAAAAGAA
>JAAIIK010000196.1:2182306-2201005 GCA_014706435.1 Silurus glanis | reverse complement strand
ACTTGTGACTTGACTTCTGTATTGACTGTCTTGACTTGTGACTATTACTGTGACTTGACTTGTGGTTTGCCTGTCTTGACTTGTGACTTGACTTGCTACTTGACTTGTGTCTGGCCTGTCTTGACTTGTGTCTATACTTGTGACTTTTCTGCTTTATTTGAAACTTGACTAGCATCTTGATCTGTAATTTTTTTCCTTGATTTGTGACTTGACTTGTGCATTGTCTCTCTTGACCTAGAACTCGACTTGTGACCTGACCTGTCTGATTTGTCCCTGTCTTGACTTGCCTTGACTTGTGATTTTCTGTTTTGACCTGTAACAAGACTAGAGACATATTTTGTGCCTTGAAAAGCAACTTGGAAAAATACTCTGTCATACCTTATTGCCACACGAAAACTCACTAAGTCAAATTCTTTGTATTTTCTAGTATTCTTGACCAGTATGGCACAATTATCAGGCATTATCAGCAAACTATTCACCAAATTACCTGGAATTCAGTCCAAATCTCAATAACTCAAAAGGGGAAAACAAATGTTCTGCTAAAAAGACAAAACACATTTAATTGTGAAAATTCGAATTAAATAAAAAGTGAGAGGTGCACATGAGAGGTTAATTTTACAGGGAGAAGATGCTTCAGCGCCTGGTCTGTTGAACTGCCTGACTTCTACAGAGTTCCTCAAGAAGTCGTCTATGATGATGATTTTGATCTTCATGATAGTGCGATTCAGAAACCGCCAGTACGCCGGGGATCCAGCGGAAATTGCGTTCAAACCCCAGAGTCCTTTCTTCCGCGTTTCAGACGTGGCGCCGGTTGAGCTCATTCAGCAGCCAGCCTCATCTCCAGCTCTGGCTTTCCGATTATTCGACTCGGTTTGTATGCGTTGCGTTTATACACGACACAAAAAACCCGGCTTGATTTTTTTTATTGCTGTTTTATTTGTTACCTAGTTGCATTGGTCTGCTAATAAAACGTTAGGCTAACGCTAGCATTGTGTGTGTTCTTAAAGTGAGGCAGCTAACCAGCTTGTTTACTTAGCAGGGAAAACTTGATATGCATGTTTATACTGTAGAGTTTTTATGCTTTTTAAAAAATAAATAAAACTAATAAACACTAAAAGACAGTTGGGTAGATGGTTGGAATCATGTTGGGCAACTTGTAAGGTTTTTAGTCAACCAAGAAATGTGATAAATTAACCAACCAATCAAACACCACCACCACCACCAGGTCCATTATGGAGTAAACACCTTTCTTAGGCTAAAGATCTCATTTTTTCTGACCAGGTTTGTCAACCAAGAAATAAAACCCACTTCCTCTCACATGAAGGTTAAGCAAAGTCATTTCCAGTTAGTTGAACAACGAACCTGTCCCATAATAACGTTCTCTAATGTTTGCATGTTTGTGTTCTTGCTCGGTTCTCTTCCCTTTCAGACGCCTCTGCCTTGAACCATGTGGAGGAAGGCAGCTGGAGTGGCATTGCTGGCTTTTGCTCTGGGTTACCTTTATCACACCAACTCCAACCTTCAGAAGCATACGTACAAACTGGTCAGAGAATCCATCAGCTCTCGGTCGCTGTTCTCCTCACTGCATGAACATAGCACTGCAAACCTCGAAGAAACCATCTCCCGAGCCTGGGACGCCCTGATCACCGCACCGGCGAAGCAATGGGGTCGAATAGCGGTCGGGTGAGTCTCAGTGATCTGAATAAATAAGATGTAAATTTATATGTATATATTTTGTGGTATTGTGTGTGTATATATAAAAAATATTGTAGGTGTGTGTGTGTGTAGGTGAGTGTGTATAGAGATGCACTATATTGCAAAAGTATTGGGTCACCTGACCTTTCCTGCTCTATGAGGTTCTTTTCCAAACTGGACAAAAATTTTGCAAGTGAGCTTCTTGAAGATCTGGTTTACGTGCTTTGGAGAGGAAGATCTTGAGTGGCTTGCTATAGAGCTCTGATCTCATCCTTACTGAACACCTTTGGGATGAATGTGAACGCTGACTACGCCCCAGGTCTCCTCACCTACATCAGTACCTGCTTTTCCTAACACCCTTGTGGCTGAACACAAATATCCATAAGCACACTCCAAAATCTAGTGGAACATCTTCCCAGAAGAGTGGAGGGAATCAAAAGAGCACATTGGGACTAAATGTGGAATGCGATGCTCAAAAATCACATACCGTACTTATGACCAGGTGACCCAATACTTTTGAAAATGTGTATGTCTGTGTATATAGACTTAGATAAATAGATCTATATTGGTTGTATTGAGCTTGATACAGAAGATATAAACCCACCCACTTAAATAGGGCTGAAGCTATCAATTATTTGAGTAATCGAGTATTCTTCAGGCAATTCCATCCATTAATCGAGTACTCGAAGAAGTATTTTGCCTTTTCAAAGAGCAATACTTAATATACAAGAAAAAAAAACAAGACGGGTCTCTTAAAATGAACAATTAATTTGTTTCCTTTATAGAAAATTGTACATTTTTATTGCTGAATTTGCATACAGGAATATCTGAAACCCCTTTAACATAAAACGAAACTTTCCATTTAATTGCTATATTAGATCAAAATACAAATATATATATAAAGTGTTTTAGTTTGGAAACCTTCTGTCGTTTTAATTTGGCCTGAATCTTCTCCTTGCCCCTCACTGTTTTGTCCTTCATTTTTCATTCTGCAGCATTCTTCTGTGTTTACCTGTCCAGAGCCATCCAGAGTTTAAAGGGTGGTGCGTCAGTAATAATGGTCCGTGGGGAAACACGGTGCTCCATGTGTAGTTAAATTGACAAAAAAAACAAAAACGAAGAATCGTGCTCACTACTCTGGTGAACTGGAAATATCTGGAGAGAAACGCATGGATATGTACATGGGTGGGTTTAGATGTTATATGCTTGGATAGAGCCAAGAAAGCTTGATCATATTCTGTAGCTGTGTATATGATCCAAAAAAGGAAGTCGCCATTTGCAGTGGAATCATGGATAAAATCATTATATGTAGCAGCACACAGTGTTTTTGTGTGACGGATGGAGAACATCAATAGTTTATTCATAGATGACTTTCCTTCTCTGAACAAAACACTAAGGGGAAGCTTTATTGTTTACTGTTAGTTCCTTCTGTTCAGTTCGTCTTAACCACAATTGCACGCTGTGTTGCAAGACTGTGAAATTAGCAGTTGTGTTTTTCAACTGCATCGAACCGAACGGATTTGAAAACCAACAGTTCAACTCGCCTACACACTCAGTGGCGATCTCTGTTTACCTTCCGCAGGGTCAACGCCTGTATTGACGTGGTGGTCTCGGGCGTCAACTTGCTCCAGGCTTTGGCTCTTGACCCGGGATCAGGACACGACCACGACGTGTTGCACTCCAAAGAGGACCTAAAAGAGGCCTTCATTCACTACATGGAACGAGGAGTGGCTGCGGAACGTTTCTTTTCCGATAAAGTCATCTTCCAAAGGATCGCGAGGGCCGCTGCGGAGTATCCTGGTGCTCAGGTACCATGGGTCGGTTTTAGGGCCGCTGTAGTAGTCGCCTTAAACATGTAGTCATCTTTAGGCTGCTTATGTGTAACTATACACATTATGACTGGTGAGAAAACAACACTGATTATCTCTTCATCATGGCACCTGTTAGTGGGTGGGATATTATTAGGCAGCAAGTAAACATTTTGTCCTCGAAGTTAACATGTTAGAAGCTGGAAAAATGGGCGAGCGTAAGGATCTGAGCGAGTTTGACGAGGGCCAAATTGTGACGTCTAGACGACTGGGTCAGAGCATCTCCAAAACTGCAGCTCTTGTGGGGTTTCCCGGTCTGCAGTGGTCAGTATCTATCAAAAGTGCTCCAAGGAAGGAACAGTGGAGAACAGGCGACAGGGTTGTGGGCGGCCGAGGCTCATTGATACACGTGAGGAGCGAAGGTTGGTCTGTGTGGTCCGATCCAACAGACGAGCTCCTGTAGCTCAAATTACTGAAGAAGTCAATGGTGTTGATGCTCAACAGGTCAGGAGTGTTTTGGCAGCAAAAGGGGGACCAACACAATATTAGGCAGGTGGTCATAATGTTATGCCTGATCAGTGTATATCTTTTGTCAGTGCACCATTAGTAGCCTAGTTCGGCTTAATTAGAATAAGGTAATAAAATTTGATTGTGTCATAAATGGGGAAAACTTGCTTGATGGCATTCTTTATACTTATTACAACCGATAAAAATTGGATCTCCATCGCCTACCTACTTTAGCTTATAATCGAAACTGTGTAAGTTTCGGAAAGATGTTTTAACAGTAATTACGACCCATTATTTAGCAAAAACGGAACTTTCTACAAAACACAGCATGCGCTCTGCAGTGCGAAACACGAACATCCTGTCTGTCGGTTATTCGTCCCTGCTCTTATTTGTATTGCGTAAGTACAGCTGAACTTATCCATAATGAACATGTTTGGGATGTGTATAGAAAGTGCTTTCTGACTCGAGCCGACAGTTTAAATATTGAACGAAGGCCTGGTCCAGGGAGGATTGAGTTTCCGTGTCAAATTTAATTCTGCTGGGTTGACTGTAATTAATATTTTCAGCAGCACTCCACACATTACTCTGTGTGTATTGGAGGTTTGGCTCACTCATGGCCTTTTCAGCGTAGAAGTTCTGAGTTATTCACGGTGTCCTCTCATAAGTAATGAAACCCCGCCCGCTCCGAAAGTATTGGAACGGCAAGGCCGACTCTTTTGGGTTTCACGATGCAAAAGTATTGGAACGGATCGAAGTAAATAATGGGTAATATTTGGATGCATAGCCACCATAGTGTCGAAGGCTTCATTTCTCTTTTCCAAAGGTGAAATGCCGTTCAATTGGGTTGAGACCTGATTTTCTTTTGACATTTTTTGCCTCACAATTGAAATTCTTCCGGGGAGGACTGTAACCCGAGGGACGACTGAGGATATTTCATAATGAACAGCTTCTCATTTTACTTTCTCTCGTAGGTGTACGTGGGAGGAAATGCTGCTCTGATAGGCCAGAAACTCGCTTCTTACCCAGAGCTGGTGGTGAGTTCATATCTGCCTCTCTCTCGCTAAATGATCTGACTCATAGAGTGTAGTGCGTACACTTCTGCCACCTTCTAGCAGTAGTGTTTTTGGTCTGATTATCTGACATCTGATTATTCTGCATGTTTCCGTACCTCATTCGTTTTTTGCTTTTCACCTAAGGTTCTGCTGTGCGGCCCTATTGGACCTAAGCTGCACGAATTGCTGGATGAACAGATAGTTGTTCCACCACAATCACTTCAGGAGGCTGATGAGTATCATCTCATCCTTGAGTACAAGGCAGGTCAGGATAGATTCATTCCTTTTCCTTTATATGCATGACTGTACAAAAAGTTTTTTTAAGCATGTATGATGATGCGTTATCACACTATGGTTTTGTTAATCAGATTGTAAAAGCTGAAGTCTGCTCTTTTTGTGTGTGTGTGTGTGTGTGTGTGTGTGTGTGTGTGTGTAGGGGAGCGGTGGGGTTCGAGTAAGGCCCCTCAAGCCAATCGCTTCATCTTCTCTCACGATGTGTCGAACGGGGAGATGAGCACTTTAGAGACCTTTCTGGCCAGTCTGGAGGAGTTTCAGCCCGGTCTCGTGGTTCTGTCTGGACTCCATATGATGGAGGGAATGGGTCGTGAGCTCTGGGAGGACAGACTCAAAGAGGTGTGAACTATGCAGGATTTTCAAGAAATCACTATTCCAAGAAGAATCCGTGAGCAGATCTGCTTTTAAATATCAGTCTCTAGCGCCTGAGACAAGTTTCATTAACCAACATTTAAAAATTCTAATATTTTTAGAAATGTATTTTGTAATAACAACATGCTGAACCATCCCAATATATCATATTGATAAAAAAAAAAAGTAGATCAGGATTTTTGAGGTGTACTTTCCCCTATTCTCGACCTATTAAATGGTTAATGTGCAGATGCTCTCCGAGTTACAATGTTTTCAACTTCAGACGTTCTGCTCTTACGATGACAATACGACAAAATTGTAAAAAATAAATATTTTCATGTGGCAGACAATTACCCCTATAAATTATTACAAATTAATGACTCCTGTTAATGTTATGTTGATCCTTTTAAGTGATGAATGTATTTCTATGGTAATGCAACTAGTATAGAAAATATTTTTTTGCTATATTTTGCCTTAAGTCATTAAATAACGAGCTTAATTAGGCAAAATAACGTATTTGTAAGTGTCACTTAATTTTAAGACAAATTTTACATAGAAAATCCATGTGTTTTTGTATGCGATTTTGTATATATTTATTTGACCTGAATTAGTTGCTGGTTCTGTAACTCAACGAAAAAGAGCACATTTATATATTCCAATTTACAGCAACTACCCTTGGGAATGTCTGTGCTATGAAAATTGTGGGTAGGTATAATCAATATTAAGCGTTTTCTTCTTAGATTTACCTCAGAGAAGCAAAATTGGTCTCAAGATCGGAAATTCCATCCATACTATAAGGTGTAGAATGTTAAATGAAAACACTTTTTGTGACATTCGTCTAGGAAATGTGACCGTACACCAAAAATAGTGCAGAATATTTGGCCCTTCGGATAGTTTTATCTTTGTCCAACCTTGAAAAACGTTTTTATCTCTGACAGTTTGCGGTCGCCATCTCTGACGTTCGAAACGAAGCGCCCATCCATCTGGAGCTGGCCAGCATGACCGATCGAGATTACATGAGCATCATCACGAAGGAGGTAAATGTATATGTTTAGCACACGTCTTCACATAACCCTTGCACATGTATGTGAAAGATGTGGGTTGTGTAAGATTCTGGATGCTTTGCTATGTTTATGACCACGTGGTGCTATTTTAGGCATATAACCTGTTAACCTCGGTGTGTATGAGTTAGAACATAGAAGTATTAACACACAACCTTGTCACCACCTGATCCAGAATTTCCAGAATCCAAATTTTTAACACCCCGTTGTGTGCTGTGCAAGTTTTTGCTGCTTTGTAGACGCAGCACTCCGATCTGAGCGATCTCTGCTCACACAAGCGTCATTTTGTTACCAAACCACCGATATGACTTAATAAAACTCTGTTACTGGAAAGTAGGAATAGCATCAGTGAACACAGTCACCACATTTCTTATCGTTTTTTTGATGTAGGCTGAAAACCCCAGCCATTGGGGTTGCACAAGACAACCCTAACAAGGTTGTGTTAGGAAGGGCATCCAGCATAAAACGTGCCAAATCAAATATGCGGATCACGAATCAGAATTCATACCGGATCAGTCGAGGCCCGGGTTACCAACAACCACCACAGGTATTGTTAGTCAACAGGGTACAAATTGGCTACTGTTGGCTGAAGGAGGAGAGAGGAGGATGTCTACAGAGACAGCAGGAAAAGGAGAAGTGTAGGAGAGTCGAGGTTCGGGTTGGTACTTTAAATGTTGGTACTATGCCTGGTAAAGGGAGAGAGGTAGCTGATATGATGGAGAGGAGAAAGGTAGATATGTTGTGTGTTTAGAAGACCAAGTGGAATGGGAGTAAGACCAGGAACATTGGATGTGGGTTTAAACTGTTCTATCATGGTGTGGATGGAAAGAGAAATGGTGTATGGGTGATCCTGAAGGAAGAGTACAGTAAGAGTCAGAGTCAAGAGTCAAGAAGCTTTTATTGTCATTTCAACCATATATAGCTGATGCAGTACACAGTGAAATGAAACAACGTTCCTCCTGAACCCAGGTGCTACATAAGACAACATGAAACAAACAGTCACAGAACAGAAAAACACAGGGCCGAGAACTAAGATCCTCGCCACATAAAGTGCATGTGTGCAGCTGGTGCACAAGACAGTGCAAGACAACACAGGACAGTGCAGGACAATACACAATACACAAAATATAAAAATAAAAATAGAAATAGCTCCGCCAGTAAAACCTGTCGTGACAGAATAAGGTGCAATGTAAACAGAATTTGTGCAATTCAGCAGTAGCAGCAATCAAAATAAAGTGAACAGTGACCAAAGGATTCGACAGAATATTGTGCAAAAGAACAAGTCCCGGAAGATCAGCAACAAACGGCATGTAAACATTTTGCGATAATGAAAAGTGTGATTGGTATTGAAACCTGAGTGTGCGAAGTGTATGATGTGTGTTGAGTCCGGTTTGTACAGATCAGTCACACAGTTGTGTGTAAGTGTGTGTGTGTGTGTGTGTGTGTGTGTGTGTGTCTGTGTGTGAGAGAGAGAGAGTTCAGTTCAGTTCTTTGTTGAGGAGCCTGATGGCTTGCGGGAAAAAACTGTTGCACAGTCTTGATGTGACGGCCCGAATGCTTCGGAACCGTTTCCCTGATGGTAGGAGGGTGAAGAGTGTGTGTGACGGGTGTGTGTGGTCATCCACAATGCTGTGTGCTTTGCGGATGCAGCGTGTGGTGTAAATGTCCATGATAGAGGGGAGAGAGACTCCGATGATCTTCTCAGCTGTCCTCACTATCCTCTGTAGGGTCTTGCGATCCGAGACGGTGCAGTTCCCAAACCAGGCAGTGATGCAGCTGCTCAAGATGCTCTCGATGGTCCTTCTGTAGAACATGGTCAGGATGGGGGAGGGAGATGAGCTTTCCTCAGCCTTCTCAGGAAGTAGAGACGCTGCTGGGCTTTCTTGTTGATGGAGCTGGTGTTAAGTGACCAGGTGAGGTTGTCAGCCAGATGAACACCAAGGAATTTGGTGCTCTTGACGATCTCCACTGAGGATCCTTCGATGATCAGTGGAGAATGGTCACTCTGTGTTCTCCTGAAGTCAACAACCATCTCTTTAGTTTTGTCGACGTTCAGAGACAGGTTGTTGGCTCCACACCAGGCTGTTAACCGTTGCACCTCCTCTCTGTATGCTGACTCGTCATTCTTGCTGATGAGACCCACCACGGTCGTGTCATCGGCAAACTTGATGGTATGATTTGAGCTGTGCATTGGTGCACAGTCGTGAGTCAGCAGAGTGAACAGCAGTGGACTGAGCACACAGCCCTGGGGGGCCCCAGTGCTCAGTGTGGTGGTGCTGGAGATGCTGTTTCCGATCCGGACTGACTGAGGTCTTCCAGTCAGGAAGTCCAGGATCCAGTTGCAGAGGGAGGTGTTCAGGCCCAGTAGGCTCAGCTTCTCGATCAGGTGCTGAGGAATGATTGTGTTGAATGCTGAACTGAAGTCTATGAACAGCATCCTTACATAAGGGTCCTTGTTATCCAGATGGGTGAGGACCAGATGAAGGGTTGTGGAGATAGCATCGTCCGTGGAGCGGTTTGGACGATACGCGAACTGCATGGGGTCCAGTGCAGGTGGAAGCTGGGTCTTTATGTGCCTCATGACGAGCCTCTCGAAGCACTTCATCATGATGGGTGTGAGTGCAACGGGACGATAGTCATTGAGGCAGGAGACAGAAGACTTTTTCGGCACAGGAATGATGGTCGTCGTCTTGAGGCACGTAGGAACAGTGGCGCTGCTCAGGGAGATGTTGAAGATGTCAGTGAAGACATCTGCTAGCTGTTGTGCACATTCCCTGAGCACTCTGCCAGGAATGTTGTCTGGTCCAGCAGACTTCCGTGGGTTAACTCTGCATAGAGTTTTCCTCACTTCAGCTGTGGTTAGACAGAGCACCTGGTCACTGGGAGGAGGGATGGTCTTCCTCGCCACCATGTTGTTCTGCACCTCAAACCGGGCGTAGAAGTCGTTCAGCGCATCTGGGAGGGAGGCGACACGGTCACAGCAGGTGGTGATGTCTTGTAATTCGTGATCGCCTGGATGCCCTGCCACATGCGCCGGGTGTCTCCGCTGTCCTGGAAATGGCCGTGAATTCTCTTGGCGTGTGCGCGCTTTGCCTCTCTGATGGCACGGGACAGTTCGGCCCTTGCTGTTTTCAAGGCCGCCCTGTCCCCTGCTCTGAAGGCGGAGTCTCTTGTTTTTAGCAGCGCACGCACCTTGGCAGTCATCCACGGCTTCTGGTTGGAGCGTGTAGTGATGGTCTTGGAGATGGTCACGTCATCAATGCACTTGCCGATGTAGCTGGTCACTGTTGACGTGTATTCCTCCAAGTTGATGAAATCGCCGTTGGTTGCAGCTTCCCTGAACATGTCCCAGTCAGTGCATTCAAAACAGTCTTGGAGAGCAGACACGGATCCTGCTGGCCAGGTTCTCACTTGCTTCCGAACTGGTCTTGAACGCCTGCTGAGTGGTCTGTATGCTGGGATCAGCATAACAGAGATGTGGTCTGAGTACCCGAGGTGGGTGCGGGGCTTCGCTCGGTATGCGCCCTGGATGTTTGTGTAAACAACATCCAGCGTGTTTTCTCCTCTGGTTGCAAAGTCCACATTCTGATAGAATTTTGGGAGCACAGTCCTGAGATTTGCGTGATTAAAATCTCCGGCGACAATAAACAATCCGTCAGGGTGTGTGTTTTGAAGTTCGCTAATGGTCCCGTAGAGCACGCTGAGCGCTTCCTTAGCATTAGCTCTAGGTGGTATGTACACTCCGAGCACAATAGCGGTGGTGAATTCCCGGGGTAAATAAAAAGGTCTACATCTCACAACAATAAACTCCAGCAGCGATGAGCAGTAGGTGGAAACAAGCACAGAGTTCTTACACCATTCCGTGTTGACGTAAACACACAGACCGCCGCCGCGAGTCTTACCGCACAGAGCTGCATTCCTGTCGGCACGAAACGCGGCTAGCCCGTCCAGCTGGATGGCGGCGTCCGGAACTCTGTCGCTCAGCCACGTCTCAGTAAACACAAAAACGCAGCAGTGTCTGTACTCACGCCGAGTAGCTTGTTGGAGTCTGATGTAGTCTAATTTATTGTCCAGGGAGCAGACATATGCCAGCAGTAGTGATGGTAGAGCGGGCCGGCTAGGGTTAGCTTTTAGCCTAGCATTAGCAACCGCTCGCTTTCCGCGCTTCTGCTTTCTCGCGCAGCGCTTTCGATTCCCCCTCCTCCGTCCGTCCGCCGCAGGTGATGCCGAGGACTGGAGGCCTGGTTCTCGGAGCACGCCGAGGTCGCGTAGCTTCTGCCGCAGGTCATCATTAATTGTGTTGTTTGGGTTGTTTCTGAGTTCTTTGAGGGTTTTGCGGTTGTACACAGGGACACCGGTTGCTCTGATGTCCATGTGTTGTGTAAGGCGGGCTACAAAGTGAAAGTAGCACCATTTTGGGTCCGGAGCGGCCGCTGCGCGCTACTGCCGCGCTGCCATCTTGGATCCAGAGAAAAAAAAAAAGTGTAGTGGAGGTGAAGAGAGTTTGGAAGTTGAAGGGGTGATGATAAATGTCATCAGTGCTTATGCTCCACAAGTGGGTTGTGAGATGGAGGAGAAGGAAATTTTCTGGAGTGAGTTGGATGAAGTGGTAGTAGGTGTACCTAGGAATGAATGAATAGTGATTGGGGCAGATTTAAATGGGCATGTAGGTGAAGGGAACAGAGGTGATGAGGAGGTGATGGGTAGGAATGGCCTTAAGGAAAGGAATGTGGAAAGGCAGATGGTGGTAGACTTTGCTAAAAATGGAAATGGCAGTGGTGAACACTTATTTTAAGAAGAAGGAGGATCATAGGGTGACGTATAAGAGTGGAGGAAGGTGCACACAGTTGGACTATGTTCTATGTAGGAGATGCAACCTTAAGGTGATTGGACAATGTAAGGTGTTTGCAGTGGACAGTGTAGCTAGACAGCATCAGATGGTGGTCTGTAGGATGGTTTTGGAGGTGAAGAAGAAAAGAAGTAGAGTGAGGACTGAAAGAAGAATAAGATGGTGGAGACTGAAGGAGGAAGACTGTAGTGTGAGGTTCAGGGAAGCGGTCAGACAGGGGCTCAGTGATGGTGAAAGGGTGCTGGATGATTGGGCAACTTCTGCAAAAGTGATAAGAGAGACAGCTAGAAAGGTACTTGGTGTGGACATATAAAAGAAGACCAATAGACCTGGTGGTGGAATGAGGAAGTGCAGGAGAGCATAAGGAAAAAGACATTGGTGATACAGAATTGGGATCGACTGAGTGATGAGAAACGTAGGCAGGAGTACAAGGAGATGCGGCAGTAGGTAAAGAGGGATGTGGCGAAAGCCAAGGAAAAGGCATATGAGGAGCTGTATGAGAGGTTGGACACTAAGGAAGGAGAAAAGGATTTGTACTGATTAGCCAGGCAGTGGGACCGAGCTGGGAAGGATGTGCTGCAAGTTAGAGCAATAAAGGATGGAGATGGAAATTTGTTGACTAGTGAGGAGAGTATGTTGAGAAGATGGAGGGAGTATTTTGAGCAGCTGATGAACGAGGAAAAGAAGATAAGATATACCTTTATTCGTCCCACAGCGGGGAAATTTCTCTGTTACAGCAGCAAAGAAAAAGAAATGCAAATATATAAAAAGAATAGACATAATATAGTATACAGTATATACACAACACAATGTATAAATAGAAAAGAAGAAAAAAAGAAACCACGAGTAAGTAGTTACGCTAACAGACATATTGCACACAGGTAATATTGCACGGTTTTAAAATTTGTTTTTGCACATGTTTTTTTTTTTGTGTTAATTTGTTTTTATTATTGCAGTTAAACAGTAATACAGTGTATAATTTGGTGACTGGTTCACTGGGAGCAGCTCTGATTGTAAAGTCTAATAGCAGCAGGGAGAAAAGACCGTCTGTATCGCTCTTTTAGACACTTAGGATGTAACAGTCTGTCACTGAAGGAGCTGCTCAACGATTAAACTGTTTTATACAGGGGGTGAGAGACGTTCTCCAGCAATGATGATAGTTTAGCTACCATCCTCCTTTCTCCCACCTCCTGTACAGTGTCCAGGGGAATCCCCAGGACTGAGCTGGCCTTCCTGATCAGCTTGTCCAGTCTTTTCCTGTCTGCAGTAGAGATGCTGCCGCACCAGCAGACCACACCATAGAATATGGCTGAGGCCACCACAGAGTCAACAAAGGTCTTCAGTAGTGCTCCCTGCACTCCAAAAGACCTTAGTCTCCTCAGCAGAAAGAGTCTGCTCTGTCCTTTCTTATAAATTGCCTCAGTGTTATCTGTCCAGTCCAGTTTGCTGTTCAGATGAACACCCAGGTATTTGTAAGAGTCCACTCTCACAATGTCCTTTCCCTGAATGTTCACTGGTGGTAATAAAGTTTGTTTGTTCCTATGGAAATCCACCACCAGTTCTTTGGTTTTCCCCGTGTTTATCTGGAGGCAGCTCCGTTGGCACCAGTCCACAAAGTTCTGGATCAGTTCTCTGTACTTCCTCTCGTCGTCATCCGTGATCAGACCGACAAGACCGAGTCATCAGAGAACTTATGCAGGTGACAGGTTGCTGAGCTGAACATGAAGTCTGCAGTGTAGACGGTGAAGAGGAACGGGGCTAGAACCGTTCCCTGCGGGGCTCCAGTGTTGCAGACAACCATGTCAGACTCACAGTCACGAGTCCTCACATACTGTGGCCGGTCTGTGAGGTAGTATCCAGGTAGACAGATGATGGTCCACTCCAATGTACACCATCTTATCCCTCAGGAGCACAGGTTGGGTGGTGTTAAAAGCACTAGAGAAGTCGAAAAACATGACTCTCACTGTGCTCCCAGCCTTTTCCAGGTGCAAAATAGCCTGATTTAAGAGGAAGATGACCACGTCTTCCACTCCAATGCCAGGTTGGTAGGCAAACTGAAGTGGATTCATTGATGGGATGGATCACCAGAGGTTGGAGATGAGTGAGCACCAGCTTCTCCAATGTCTTCATCAGATGCGAGGTCAGTGCTACTGGTCGGTAGTCCCCAAAGTCTTTTGGGCTTGACGTCTTTGGTACAGGCACCACACAGGATGTTTTCCATAGCTGTGGCACCTTCCCCAGCTCCAGGCTCTGGTCAAACTTGTACAACAATATGCCGCACAGCTGGTCTGCACAGGTGTTAAGGAGCCTGGAGCTGATGCCGTCTGGGCCCGCAGCCTTCTTCACTTTGATCTTCCTGAGCTCCAATCTCACCTGGGCTTCTGTAAGGGGCAGTGTGTATTGGTTTGAGTGGGGGCTGGAGGGAATTGGAGGCGGTGGAGAGGGGAGAGTTAGGTGTGTTGTGTGTAGGCTGTGAGCTGATAGCAGTGCAGAGAGAGGTGGGGCTGGAGCAGCTTGCTGTGGAGGCAGAGAAGGGGGGTTGCAGCAGGGGGGACTGGATGGGGGCAGGAGGGTAGCTGATCAAATCTGTTAAATAATAGATTCAGATCATTCACCCACTTCTGGTCACCCTCAGCCTGAGAGCTGGGCTCCTTTTGACCAGTAATGGTTTTGACTGACGTTCTGCTGCAGCTGATCCTCTATCTTCCTCCTGTAGCATGCTTTTCCTTCCCTGATCTTCTTTCTCAGTCCTCTCCAAACAGTTTTCAGCTCTTCCTTGTATCCTGATTTCAGAGCCTCACTGGTCTCATCAGGCCTGTATACAAGGGGGTTGTAAACAGGCATGAGATAAACCAGGTTGTGATCTGATCTTCCCAAGGGGGGAGGGGTGCTGAAGTGTATCCTCCTTTGAGTTGGCGTAAAATAAGTCCAGTGTTTTATTGTCCCTGGTGTGGCATGAAACATACTGGGTGAATGTGGGCAGAGTGGAGGATGGAGGGGCATGAATGAAATCTCCAGAGATAATGAGAAGGGCATTTGGGCGCTGTGTTAACGATCTGTTAACAACAGAATGCAGGACATCGCATGCCGATTCACCGTCAGCAGAGGGGGGAATATACGCAGCTATCGTGATAACATGCGAGAATTCCCTGGGCAGATAGTATGCCCTCATGCTAGCGGCTAACAGCTCAATGTCCTTACAGCAGATCTGCTCTTCAATAGTGATATGACCAGGTTTACACCATCTATTATTCACAAAAACTGCCAGTCCTCCTTCCTTTCTCTTACCCCTCTCCATCGTTCTGTGGGGACCCTAACCCCCAAACCCTAAACCATTCTCATGTAGTTGGTGGTGGCCTGTGGTGCACGCAGTGTTCCAAGTCAGAGCTCTATAGCAGGAGATCTTCCACTCGAATCCATGTAAAGCACATCTTCATGGAGCTGGCTTTGTGCACAGGGTTATAGTCATGTTCGATCAGGTTTGGGTCTCCTAGATCTTTGTGGTAGCAATTTGTGTAAGAACCTCATATGGCTAGACATAGTCTTTATCTATATAGTGTATCAATATAGTGTATTTATGGCCTTAAATACCAGATGTGGCAGATTGGTTTTACATACAGTAGATACAAAATGACAGAATTAATCAGGCTATAAAATGTTACCTAGAACAGATAGGGCAGGAGCCACATATTGAGCAGTGACACCACATGCGTACCACATTCAGTATTCTGTGCTCTCTTCTGTTAGCAGGTCTTGCCCTTGGTGAACTCGATCGGCCTGAACGAGCAGGAGCTGCTCTTCCTGACTCAGGCTGGCGGAGGTCCTCACGCCGAACTCCCCTCGTGGAACGGCATTCCTGACGTGGGCCGCGTCTCCGACATCCTCCTCTGGATCCTGGAGCAGCACGGCAGAGCCGACATGGACTCCGAAGCCCATCTGACCCGCATCCACTTCCACACTCTGGCTTACCACGTGCTGGCCACGGTGGACGGATACTGGGCGAACCAGCGGGGAGCCGTAGCAGCCGGGGCTCGCATTGCCAGCACACAGGCTTGCGGTGTACGAGCTGTAGACGTCAGTAAGGTAGAGCTCAAAGCTCCGCTTAGCTTCAATAGCTCTTTCTCAGAACCAAAAGAGGGCTTAGTTTTGGACCCGTCCAACCCGGTGACGGTGTGGCGAAGAGGGAACGTGTCCTTCTATCTCAGTCCGGTACTCATATGCAAACAGCCGCTGCGGACAGTAGGTCTGGGGGACGCGATCTCAGCAGAGGGACTTATCTATTCTGAGATCGTGCCCCAGTTGCACTCTGATGACTAAATCTGAAGATCCCAGAGGTCCAATAACAATGTCTTAAAAACATTTCCTTACCCTGATCCTCTCTACAAGCCTGCTGAGCATCTGACTAGCCGGAGGGATGTTCCTGTAGGTGCTCCTCCATTCACTTAAGTCTTTAATGTGAACAGTAACGAATAGCGGAGGATGATGTTCATAGGTAAAGGATTGAGAACCTTGTCCTCACTTCCTGTCCAAACAGTACGTAGTCTTAATCCGTTTGGTGAGTACTGTACTTCGTCCTACTTGAGACCATATTGCACTGAGTAGAAAATACTGTTTTTTTTTATTTTTTATTGTCCCCCCCCCCCCCCCCCCCCCCCCCCCCCCCACCCACACTCTTTCTTTACCCCCCCCCCCCCCCCCCCCCCCCTTCACACTCTATAGACATTTTACTCCACTGACTACTACAACTTAGATTTGAGCAAGAAGCAGAAACCCTGCGCTGCTATGAAATAATAAAAAAGGCATAAGAATCCCATGAGCCCCCCACAAAATCAAATGCCTTAACCAGATCCTCTTATATTCCCTCCTGGATTTGTTTCATTCATCTTCTAACGTGATGAATCTAATAGCGGTAGATGAAATGAACTAGTTCTCAAATAGGCCATAAGTTTTGACACACCTACCCATGATATTTTGTAAAAACTGTCACAAAAACCTTGTTCTTTATGAAGTTTTACACACTTATGCCCTCTTTTTAACCAGATTCATGAAAGAGCTTCATCCAGAAGGCTTTACCTCAAATAAACCAAACTCCAAGCTGCGTCGCTTAAAATCTACTACGTTGGAATAAATCTACTAGGTTGAGAAAAAAAAAATTATATATAAAATAGGGTTGCAAAGGGGTGGGGAATTTCCTGTAACTTTCCATGGGAACTTCATCTGGGGATTTTCGAAAATAGTCAAAATTGGAAGCTTACCAGTAATTTGAGAGGTTTTATGGGAATTTATCATATCTAAACATTAATATAAACAGTTTGTTTGCTCATAAGCTGCTCACATTTTTGCCTATGATTTAATGGTTAGTATAATTTTCTTGCACAATAGTGTTTACACACAGCACAAGGAAGTTTGTATGTAATTTACGTGGCTACTCGCCAAGATGATGTTTTGACATGATGTGTGTTCTGTTACGGAGGCAAGCATAGTGCATGTAGGAGGTGTGGCCTCAGCAGCCCTGCAGTAAGTGTGCTGCGTGCATGTGATTTGAGGAATGTGCAGGTCAGAAATTCGAATAAAATTGCAAGATTATCCTGCAAGAACTACATTTAACTTCCCAATGATGGGTTCCCCGGCAACTTTGTAAATTGCCAGTTTATTCCCATGAAAAGTTTCTAAGTTCTGAGAATTCCTGGAATTTTGCAACCCTATATATAAATGATATAAAAAATACCTGTAGTATAGGTTTTTCTGGTTACTGAAATGATGTATTCGTACCTACTTGATTAGCAGTACACACGCTTATAGAAATGGTGGCCATCTTGGTGTTCTGCATCAGCATATTTGTAAGAACACCAGCATTCACTTCATCCTCCGCATGCTTTAGATCATTGTACTCAAGTAAAAAAAAAAATAAATCAGCTTTTTTTAAAATGGCGAACGGCTGAAAGAAAGTACGGGAACTTTTCCTACTTGTTTAGTCACGTCCTGTATTATTCCTATTTTAAATCAGTTCGTATCCTTACATACATAACGTTTTTAATCTTGTGAAAAAGAAAATCTGCCCTCAGTACTGCACTCAGTAACTGACCGATTTTATGCTTGATAGAAGACTTGAAGTTTCTTCTGATGAGAAGAAACCTTTTTTTCTTCTTCTGATGCAGCAAAATGCAGTACTGTATGTAGGCCAGCTGTCAGAAGTGAATGTTGGGACCGTTTCGTTTAGTCCTGACGAAACATTTAAGCTGGGGGGAAAAAAAAATAAATCTCCAGACGTCAAGACCTCAACCCTGACAGGTCAAAAAGCTGCTACTATAAGCGAAGTGATTTAAGATACAAGATGTGATCGCTGTTTTTAGCCTGGACCGACAAAAAAAGCTGCACATATCACCGAGATATGAAACTGATGCAAATATATGGGTTTCTTTATTTTCTTCCTGAAATAATGTCATCATTAACGTTATAATTTCTTTTTTTTTCGTCTTTCGACCAGCATTTTGACTCGTTATTTCTTTTTAAAACCACTCCATATTATTCTGATAAGAACTGTACATTAGTATAAATTATGCAAAGTATTCAACATGATAACAGGAATATTTAGGTTATGGGATATTAAGGCTTTTAATTATATTTTCTATCAATAAAATATTTCGGTCGATCCTAAATCCTGTCTCGATGGTCTTTTTTCTTTTCTTAGCTGTAAAGAAACCTAAATCTGGGGAAAGAATACAGACACTGGATCTACATCAGACCTGGGCAAACTACGGCCCGCGGGCCACATCCGGTCCTTTGTACGTCCCTGTCCGGCCCGCGTGAGGCCAATCATAAATTACAGGGATGCACCGAAGATTTTTGGCCGAAACACCTAAATTACCGAAACAACACGGCAGAAACACAATTGTAATGACGCAATAAAAAAGCGCAGCCGGCACACGGTTATCTGGATAAGAGCCAACATGTCTGCGGTGTGCGGAGAGCGATTTGCAAAACATGCAATGCTGAAATTTCAAGAGGGGGTGTATCTGCAAAGAGTTTCTCCAAGTCGGGTTTAATTTATCACCTGAAATCCAAACATCCCGATTGCCATT
>JAAIIK010000196.1:2126136-2140349 GCA_014706435.1 Silurus glanis | reverse complement strand
GTGTGTGTGTGTGTGTGTGTGTGTGTGTGTGTGTGTGTGTGTGTGTGTGTGTGTGTAGTAGGCATGTGGTTGTACCTTCCCCAGAGACAGCGTCTCGCTCACAGCAAGGTCCACGAGCTCAGCCATTTCCTTTTTGAAGCGTGGCACATCCTGGCATTCGTTGGCCCTGGCATGGTGTAGAATCAGCTCTGCTACCTGCTCCCCCTTACATGCATGAAAGCATTACACAATATGCAAGTTTTTCTTTACATAGTGCCTATGTAAATTAACCCTAATACCTCATGAGTCATTACCTGCTGGAGAACGACGGCAGTAAATACGGCTCTCAGGTTAAGCAGGTCTTCTTCGCTCAGCTGGGCTACAATTCCGGCGTCCAGCAACACCAGCTGTAAGGGAGGAGGTGACGGTCTCATGCTAACCACCACCGTGTCCCACAGATCTGTCAGAGTGGCTTTGTCCTGGCCCGAGACCCCCTGATCCACCTGAACGAGGATATTCCCTGGATGCAGGTCTCCGTGGACAAAATTATCCACAAACACCTGCACAGAAAGACAGCCACGTCGACACAAATGAACACAACTAACATGGCGGAGAACGTATGACACACACATATTATATGTACACACACCGATCAGGCATAAGTGAATAACACTGATTATCTCTTCATCATGGCACCTGTTAGTGGGTGGGATATTATTGGGCAGCAAGTGAACATTTTGTCCTCGAAGTTGGTGTGTAAGAAGCAGGAAAAATGAAAAAGTGTTTTGGCAGCAAAAGAGGAACCTCTTTCATTCAAACCTCTCCACCACCATGGGCAAGACCAAAGAGCTGTCAAAGGACGTCAGGGACGAAATTGTAGACCTGCACAAGGCTGAAATGGGCTACAAGACCATCAGATTGTAGCCGTGGCCATAGGTTTTGAGTCATCATCATGCTGGAAGACCCATCCACCACCCATCTTTAGTGTTCTGGCTAAGTCCAGAAGGTTCTCATCCAAGATTCTACAGTGCATGGCCCCCGTTCATGTGGTGACGTCTTCCTGTACCCTTAGCAGAGAAACTGTCCCAAAGCAGAATGTTTCCTCCTCCATATTTGACAGTGGGGATTTCTCTGCATTCAAACACGGTGAGTCGAGTTGATGCCAAAGAGCTCAATTTTGCTCTTATCTGACCACATCGCATGTCTCTAAATCATTCAGATGTTCATTACCAGACCTCAGACAGGTCTGTTCATGTACATTCTTGAGCAGAAGGACTTTGGTGTGTAAGCAATGGTTTTCTTGGTGACTGTGGTCTCAGCTCCCTTGAGATCATTAACAAGCTCCTCCTGTGTAATTCTGGGCTGATCCCTCACCTTTCTCAGAATCCTCCTCACCTCATGAGGTGAGATTTTGTGTGGAGTTTCAAAGCGAGGGCGATTGACTCATCTTGTATTCCGTCCATTTTTGAATTATCGCACCAACAGTGGTCTCTTTCTTACCTCAAGCTTCTTGCTGATAATCTTGTAGCCCATTCCAGCCTTGTGCAGGTCTATAGCTCTTTGGTCTTTCCCATGGTGGTGGAGAGGTTTTGAATGGAAGAGGTTGATTCTGTGACTGGTGTCTTTTATACACATAAAGAGTTGATAGGAGTTATTTCTTAAAGGTACAGGACTAATTTGGGTGTGTGGGAGTCAGAATTCTTGCTGGTTGGTGTGGGATCAAATTCTTTTCACTTGATCAAATACAAAATAATTTATATATAATATTTTTTTCCCCACACTCTACATCCTCACCTCATCCTACATTATAAGTAAAAGCATTTCAGTCTGTATGTCATGAGTATGCATGCGAGTCCGATACGCACCATTTTCAGCAGCGTGTCCACCCCCATGCGGGCAATTCTCTGCTTCATAGCCACAGAAACATCTGATTTAAGGTAGTTTGAAATGGGTTCACTCTCCTTAAATAAAAAAAACCAAAAAAACAGAAAAACTATTGGAACGACGAAATCCGAGAAGACGACCATACAGACCAGCCACTAAGTGCCAAGACACTGACTGACCTCATACGTCTCAACCAGGACAGTACTTGTGACAAATGGTCTTAGTGGTGTTGGAAACTTGACATATTCCAAATCCTTGAAGTTGTTCTTGAACTTCTCCATGTTCTTGGCTTCGAAACGAAGGTCAATCTGCAGGCGAAGGTTTTAATAAATAAATTCATGAATACATTTAATTAACGCAGGGGTTGTAAAGAGTATCTGGTGAACGTTAGTACTACCTGCTTGGTCATGAGCTTCTCAAATTCATCCACGATTTCAGGGAGACTGAGCCACTTCAGGCCTGGTAAGCAGCTGATGAGCATGCTGCCTGCCTTCATCAGAATCAGGTCTATCTGAACTTGTCTCCTGATGCCAGGATGAAGCACCTGCATGAAAATGAAGGAACAATTTTGCAACACTTTTCCATACAATAATGAAAATGATTGTATCGTGCGGTGAATGTAGATGAGGTAAAAAAATATATATATTTTATATATATTATATATACACACACACTATACTGTCAAAAGTTTGCGGACACCTGGTCATAAATATGGTATTTGCTTTTTAAGGTACTTTATCAGATCAGAGCTCAATAGAAGGACACTCGAGATCTTCCTCTCCAAACCATGTACAGTCAACCATATCTTTATAGAACTCATGCTGGAACAGGTTTGGGTTTTCAAGTTCAAGTGGAAACTAAATTTTATTATACCGCATCCAAAGTCATCCTATACAATTGTGTGACTTCAGCTTTGTGGTAACAGTTTGAAGTAGAATTATATATGGCAGAAAGGTGAGGTGTCCCAATACTTTTGTCTGTACAGTGTTGTGTGTGTGTGTGTGTGTGTGTGTGTGTGTGTGTGTGTCTATATACACACACACACACACACACACACACACACACACACAGACAGTCATTTTACCTTTCAGAAGTTACAGTACCTTAATTGCTACTGGTATTAACCCCTTATCCTCTTCATGTCTAAGCTCAGCAGAACCTCCATCCAAGTTCTCAGACGTCTCTCCATCTCCTTTCTCTGACCCCCATAAATAACCCAAAGTGCCTCCCAAACCAGAAACCTCCCAGGCTTCCAGGAGATCCTCCTTCTCAAGCCCCTCCACCAGCTGCTGGAATGCTGGGTCTTTCACGCTTGCCACACAAGCCTTGGCCCGATACACCTGTGCCACACATCCTGAGCCCACAGGCTCCTTACTCTCAAAGACGAAGAGCTGCCTCCATCCTTCCCCAAAGGCTCGGGTCAAACATTGCTTAGTGTGATTCCAAGAATGCGGATGCACCTTGACATGGAGGCGAGAAAATCGATCGCAGAATTCCTGAGAGAAGATGTCTCGTCGTGTACTGGCCCACTGGCCCAGTTTGATAAACGTCGGCCCGGATGTCTCTGTGACCCAGAGCAGGGCGTTAAGCCAGCATGTGGCCCAGTGCTTCGAGAGCAGGCTCAGTGGGTACAGAAGCAACAATGGGCTGAATTTCAGCAGGAGGACCAAGGCACGTATGCCCAGCCTGAACACAAAGGTCAGTCTGTGGACCTGCACTTTGGCAAGGGACTTTTTCTCTGTAGTTCTCCGAGGAAGCACTGCCTCCTGGGCTGAAGCGTAAGTAAATCCACTTGCCGCCCAACACCACAACACCATCTTTGGGGTTCGAGAAAGAATCTGATAGCTCCTTTTCACCAACAAAGTTCTGGATGGGATCATTCGAATGGACACTGAGACTCTCTGAATGGTAAACCTGAGGCTTCGGAAAGCAACCTTAGTGCAAAATACAGACATTTTTGACATTGTATATCCTTAGCATCAGTTAGTAATATATATTGGTGCAAAATTCACATTTCAGCTACATTTGTGTATATAGATGAGGCTCCTATGGACACACTGCATTAACAACTGATCCACATTATTGCACTGAATCATTATTAAAGCTTGTAAACCGACGCATGCGCACTGAGCTACACCGAAGTATAAATACCTATAAGGTGTATCACCTACTGTATACGGAAAACATCAGGCTATAAACGATCAATAAAACTGATCGATAAAATCAATAAACGTTTATTTGAACTATTCTGCTAATAAGTACGACTCGTTATACGGCACCGGTTCAGCCACATCACCCTGAAACGGCACATGGTTGCGTTTATGTGTTCATTCATCCTTGCTATGAAATTTGGCCGCACTCTCTTCGGTGCCACCGTTAAATCCTTCCGGCTAGGTTTTCACGACGGTAATATGGTGTTCCGCGTTAGTAAGAAGCGTTCCGGGGTGTTTTGTATGAGACATTACAGATTTAGTAACATCTATTGCAAAATCTATTTGAAAAAGTATAATGACATGGTAATTGTTGCTGGTTTTATTTTTCTTCTTAACCAGTAATGTTTCTTTCAAATCTCTGAAAGTACACTATACTCAGTACTAAGTGCAACTTGACTATCTATAATCACACACGTGTATGATGTCAAATGGACAAAAAAACAGAAAGAAAAAGCACCACATGTGGAACCAAACAGTGGATAACTCATTCACGAACTACTTAGAGACCAAATAGTAGTCCCAGAAATGTCCAAAGGTTCAGTTCTCAAGTATTTAATACCGTAAGACTTCCTCAGACAAACACCGATCAGGCATAATTTCATGACCACGACTCAGGCATAACATTATGTCCACCTGCCTAATATTGTGTTGGACCAACTGTTGAGCTACAACTGACCATAAGATTGCTATGTGCTTTTCAAATATTTCATTCCACATTTAGGCCCATTTGCTGTTAATAATAATCTGAGAAGATGTTCATTTTGAAGTGTGCTTAAGAAGATTTGAGCTCATTCAGCTACAAAGGTGTTAATTAAACCAGATACTGATGTAGGATGAGGTGAGGATATACACCAATCAGGCATAACTTTATGGCCACTGATCAGGCATAACATTATCACCATTTACGAATATTGTGTTTGTCCCCCTTTTACTGCAAAATCAGCCCTGACCTGTTGAGCATTAACAGCATTAACGTCTTCAGCAATGTGAGCTACAGGAGCTCGTCTGTTGGATCGGACCACACAGGCCAGCTTTCGCTCCCCACGTGCATCAATGAGCCTCGGCCGTCCATGACCCTGCCGCCGGTTCAACACTGTTCCTTTCTTGGACCACTTTTGATTAATACTGACCACTGCAGACCAGGAAAACCCACAAGAGCTGCAGGTTTGGAGATGCTCTGACCCAGTAGTCTAGACGTCACAATTTGGCCCTTGTTAAACTCTCTTAAATCCTTACGCTTGCCCATTTTTCCTGCTTCTAACACACCAACTTTGAGGATAAAATGCAATTCCTGTCTAATAATATCCCTCCCACTAACAGTTGCCATGATGAAGATATAATCATTGTTATTCTTTTCACCGCTCATAATTTTACAATGTCATAATGTTATGCCTGTTCTGTGTAAACACTCTGACACTACATACTAGTAACTTTCTAAAAAGTTCCCTCAAATGGATAAAATTCACTCATCCCTAATGTATGCTAAATTATAACATCGCTGAATGGTATATATACATTAATAACTTGTTTAATCTATGATAGCAAGCATATGAAACTTCTTGTCTTGACCGAGAGACACAGAAACTTTAATTCAATGCTCACTTTATTTCATATACACTATATGGACAAAAGTATTGGGACACCTGAATTTCCCAGTCATATGTGGCTCTTTCGCAAACTGTTATCGCAAGGCACACAATAGACACCCAATTGTACAGATGTAGTAGCATGTATTTTTCCCTTCACTTGAACTGGGAGACTCAAACATGTTCCAGCATGACGATGCCTCTGTACACAAAAGCAAACTCCATGAATATATGGTTTTCATGGGTTGGAGTGGAAAATCTCCTGCTATAGAGTTCTGACCTCAACCACCTTTTGGATGAATTGGAACACTGACTGCACCCCAGACCTCCTCACCTCACCTTCATCAGTACCTGACTTTACTAAAACGCTTGTGTCTGAATGAGCAAAATCTCCACAAGCACACTCCAAAATCTAGTGGAACATCTTTCCAGGAGAGTGGAGGGAATTCTAAAGCAAATTGGGACTAAATGTGGACTGTGATGCTCAAAAGCACATACCATACTAATGACCAGGTGTCCGCAAACCTTTGGCAGTATAGTGCATGTTCCTGTCTACTAAATAATATGATCTTGTAAAAGAAGACAAAGCACACGTTTGCAAAGAATTTTGTAAGATTTATTTCAAATAAATGATTCAAGGATTACCAATAGAACAAAATGGTGTGATAAAATGAAAAGAAACCATTCAGTCAATCATAGATAAGAGAGAATGAAATGACACAATTTTTATTCGGAGCTGCGCTTTTGTGCATTGTGTTCTTCTTTTTGTGTTTTTTTAGAGGAGAAATTGCGAAATAACAGAAACTGTTCTTTTTTTCTTAACCTTTAAACAGTTAAGCAAATATTGTTGATAACATTTTTTATATTTCCTGAACATACAGTTATTTTGTATCACACAAGAGTATATCTTCATATTTATACAATTGTAAAGGTAAGTCAAGTCAACGTTAAAAGTGAGATTTTGGAGCTCTTGCATCAAATGAAATGGAGATTATGTAAAAAGGAAACAGTTTTGTGAAATTTATTTGCAAAATATTATGCGACCAAAAAAGCTACAGCAGCTACAGTATGGGATTGGCTGCTTTACACCATTTTGTCCATCAGGGGCTGCTAGTGTGCACTTGATTGTTCACTGGTGTAAAATTCTACGATCCTCAGAAAAGAATGAGTAGATTGGATCAAGCTGACAGGAAGTCTATAGTAACTGAAATAATCACTCTGTACAACTACGGTGAGCAAAAAAGCATCCCAAACTGCACCTTATATCAATCCTTACGTTTTATAACCTTTAAAAGCAACAGAACACACCAGGATCCTTCCTGTCAGCCAAGAACTAGATTATATGGCTATTATGCGAAAAGACTCATCAAATCCGAACAGCTGAAGACCAAGTTATTTTTACTGATCTCACTTTAACTGTCCAATTTGAGAGCCGCATGATGACTCATATTCGTGTTTGTTTCCTATTCTGACAAGATTGGACAACAGTTCAAACCAGTTCGGTCATTTTTTACTGAGCATTGCAAGATACACAAATATGTCACATCAACAGCAACAACAAACAACAAAATGAATAATAATACATTTTCCTTCATGTAGGCTGTTCACTGTTTAAGAAAATGAAAATCTTTTTTATTTTTTTTAATTTTTTTTTTAAAATATTATTAATAAATCAGAAATAAATAAATATTTATCATGTATTAAAACTAATAAAAAGAGTTTAAACCAGGAAACACCCAGGACTGGACTGGGTACTGGACCTCCCTCTCCATCGTCACTCATTTCGGCACAACAATTTTTTTTTTTTTGCACTATGACACTTCAACTCTGGACTTGAACAGCACAGTGCCACTTTATATCACACCATACTGCACATGGACAATTTAAGGACAATCACACTAAATCACTTTATGGAAGATATTGGAAGTACAAATTACTCATTCATGTATATACATATCTTTTCATTTATACTTTTTATTTATCTACCTTTTTTTTCTGTTTTATTTTTATCCTTAATTCTATTCATTTTATGCTTAAATGTTGGACAGTCGATTTGATTTGATTTGATTTGAAATACTATACTTTAACCTTAAAAATGACACTACACGGTCAATCAGCTCAGCATTGTCAATTATCAACCGACAAACTAGACAAAAACAAAACCGACATTTTTATTTCATTCAGAAAACCAAAATTTGCCAAAGTGGCTTTCAAACCTCACACGTACATGCTGCTGACTTTTGATAGAGGATGCTGTAAACATGGGCAGACTGAGTGTTGCTGACTTGGGCAATTGTAGTAAACTGACCCAACTCTCCCCTACAGTCTCATCCTCTCTATGGCTATAATACTGAAAGAATATCCCATATAGCTACCACTTTCCAGGATTTATGCCTTCTATTTTATGACTGTTTATAAGAACAGCAACAGAATGAAGCATAACATCACATTCTGCTGTCTTTTAGAGAAGACCTGTTTGATGTACAGGCAGTTATTGATGCTCACAGATACTCTCTACAGGAAGTTAGAAAATCTTGATGAACTTTGCCAGCAAATATATTTAAATATCGCCTTCCAGCACCCTTTCACATTGTAATGGATTGCCTTTTACATCAGACAAATTTCATCTGTTGCTCTTGTTTTGTTTCGAACCCAATTTGTGCTCATTTACTAAATCAGCAGGTTACATACATCATTGCTGAAAATGGCTCTAATGCCGAATTGCATTCGGGCCAAAAACTACAAGCTTACACCATATTGCATAACAGTTATGTTCTCTTTTAACATTCATGTTGATGAATTACTGTCATTATAGACAATTTCGTTGATTATTGCAGCTCTACTGTTTGTGGTTTCTGTTTTAAAAAACGTTTTACCTTGTAGCCTGCTTTATCTGAAGGCAAATGTACTCTTATATTTCACTATATAATCACAAATAAAGCAGCAAAATTGTTTTTGTGGCTTCATTGTTACAGCAAATAGGGTTGTGTGGATCAGTCGTTGTACTGAAGCATAAATACTGGTGTTGTATCAGAAGGATTGATTCCTACATTAAAATATCAATCCTATGTTTTTTCTTTTTTTAAACAATTGATTGATTGTATTGATTATATGTATTTTACAAACAAGTCGGCATTTTGTCCCTCATATATCATAGTCATAGTCATAGTCATGTATTGTTCATAACCTCTTTATCACTGTAAAGCTTCTTTGGGACAATGTCCATTGTTAAAACTGCTCCACAAATAAAATTGATTTACAATGAATTAAATATATCTTGTGGATTACTGTGTCATCTGAATCGGATTTTTTTTCAAAAGCAGGAGAGTTGATCAATCAAAGAAGAAAAATGTTGACTTTCTTGTATTCCTTTACGAAAGCAAGTGGAAGGAATGTAGATTCATCAGGACAGTTTGAATAACATTTGTCCAAAGTTTGTTGATTTATAATGTTTTGTAACCCCAAGTCTATTCGGTAAAGTCCAGTCTATTGTAGTATATCTTATCTTAATAATAATAATGGCTTTTGAATATATTGGTTTTGGTATCAAAATCAACAATACTGGTCTTGAAAGGACTTCAGATCGAAAAGAAGGTTAGTGGTTTTGTCCAAACTGGTTTGCAGGAATCTCTTCCTATTTAATTGCTATTAAAGTGAACATATGAAATTGGATTTCAGAACTACGAGATGGTATCAAAAAGTTTCGAGACTAGCTCTGTTTACAAGAAAGTAGAGCGCTCCCAGCGTTCCTGCCACTACTATAATATGTCCTGGAAGTCTTCATTTTGAAGTGTGTCAAACGCTTTCTGAGATTCGTGCTGGATCTCCGCAATGGTGTCAAAACTGTGACGTTCGAGCTGGATCTTCGGGTGAAGTCCCCAGAAGTCCACAGGAGCCAAACCTGGCGAGTAGGGTGAGGGCAGAATTGAGATGATGTGGATTGGGTGGTAGACGTGGTAACGCACATGGTCAGGATAACACTGGTTAAAATAACACCATTAATCTCAAAAGTTTTTTATATCACCTGGTACCTGTGATTGGTTAGTTCCCTTTTTGCACAGTTCACAGAAGCCCACAGTAGGAAAAAAAAACAGAGTGTAACACTTTACAGACCTGAGGTTCAGCTGTCATCGAGAGGGTTAATAAACATGTCCCCCATCCTTCATCCGAAACATCCCTGAACAGATGTTGCATCCACATCTGTCTCCCCCTGCACTCAGACTCTCATTACCTTGTCTTGCTTCTCACAGATGGGGTGCTCTTAATGATAATTAGTAGCTTTTGATAGTAGTTAGTAGAACGTTGAGACTCGTCTTGTTGCTACATGTATTTTGCTCTATTTTTTCGGCGAAACACAGACGATACACAATAAAAACAGGCAACCATATTTTGCTGATTGGGGCAAATCATTTTATAGTATAATGACACCATGTTTCTCATCTCTCATCCTCTCTATGGCTCTAAAGCGTAAAGAAAATCCCATACAGCTACCACTTTACAATACTTTTACCTTCTATTTTTGTATTAATAAAAGTTTTAAATAAAACACAGGACCGTCTGCTCATTTGCCTTCTTGTCTTCTGTCTTTTAGAGCAAAACTAAAAAAAAAACAACTGCATGCAACAAAGAATATGTATGTGCATTTCTACACAAAGAATTGCCAGTATCTGTGTGAAATGCGATCCACTACCTCTCCAGCCACCTCCTTTCTTGAATACAAGCCAGGAGTCATTTCTAAACCTCTTGCTCTTTCCCCATGTCCAGCAATGGTGCCTCTGGATTGTTTTATGGAGTTACATGTGAACAGAACTGAGTGAGTGTGGAGTCTGTGAACTGTGAGAAGGAAAAATACAGAATCGAAAGCGTTCTTTTGTTTTTCTTCAAAGTTTGGAAGAACCTTGAATAATTCCACATAGGGGCTTTGGAGTGATGCAACATGAAAAGTGTATGCATGACGGTCAGGAGTTTGGAATTTTGAAAGCCAGTAACGCCACAATGTTTTGTGGCGTATACACTCTATTATATGTCAGGGTAGAAAGTACTGTTCTGTTAAACAGCATGTCCATCAGTGGTTCATATATTTAAAAACATTTTATGGAGGCCCATGACAAGTTTTAGCCTTTTCTGCTTGTATGTTAAAGTGGGAATTGGCAGTTTGATCAAGTTGGGGAGAAAAAAACCAAAAAAACAGGCAACATTTAAACAAGTACATTTCAGTCATGACCATTATCAGGATAGTGTGTAGATTTGTGTAGAAAGGTTTGGTGTTGGTGGAATTTATCTGCTAGCGTGTTGGAACACTGCTTTGTTAGGCATGTTCTAACATATAGGGGTCAAGAACCATAGAGGGACTCCTATGATAGATCTATCCAGGTGGTGCTGGGAAGGTGGAGTGTGGAACAGAAATATGCATACACACAGATGATAAGCTGCAGTGATTGTATTAAGAGAGCCAATCAGCACAAAGCTAGAATTTTATGACTGAAATATAGACATTTTATAAATGGTTAAAAAAAATTTTTTTAAACAAGACCACAGGATGATTTTATTTAGCATTTTGTTTCATGCTTTGAAAGAAAAAAAAAACTCCCTTAGATGTTATGAGGAAGAAACCTTGAGAGGAACCCGACTCAAAAGGGGAACCCATCCTCATTAGGGTGATATATTTGTATTAGCGAATACAAATATTACTCCTCTCTGAGACTGAGAGGTGCCTCACATCACTGTCATCAATGAAAATTTGGTTTTATTTTATCTAAAATTATTGACTTTCATTTTATTTGTCCATTGAATACTGATGATTCTTCTACTTTGTGACATGATACAATCATTTTATTTGTTAACTGAAGATCCCTTTTTGAAAAATTGCTTTACTACTTTGTTTTTTTTTTATTTTGTTCTGGCATGTTAAAGAGGCTGTTGTGTTGATTTTGGTTAATGCAGCATTCGAGTGTGCAGTTTGATTCGTATTTAAGGAAACAAAACATAACAAATCAACTGTTTTTGGCTTTTCACTAACACGTGTCTTGGTGTTGAGGACTAGTGCATCTTTGAGCCTCAACTTTAATATGAATCAAATACTCAAGTACTGTTCAAATCCAAAACTCTGAGATGTCTGCTCAAGTCATATTGTAATTGGTGATTTATTAATGTAGTAAGTTTTGCAGTATTCATACTTTTACTTTTTGACTTTTACTAAAGTATGATTTTCAGGTACTTTTTACACCTCTGGAGATAATTTCATATATATATATCTCCAGGCTCTTCTCAACCTGCTCCCTACTCTCACCACAAATAACAATATAATCCGCAAACATCACAGTCCATGGAGACTCCTGTCTGACCTCGTCCGTCAACCTGTCCATCACCACTGAAAACAGGAAAGGGCTCAGAGCCGATCCTTGATTAAGTCCAACCTCCACCTTGAACCAGTCTGTCGTTCCTACTGCACACTTCACTGCTGTCACACTGTCCTCATACATGTCCTGCACCACCCTCACATACTTCTCTGACACACCTGACTTCCTCATACAACACACTTACAACTCCTCTCTCTGCACCCTGTCGTACGCTTTCTCTAAATCCACAAACACACAATGTAACTCCTTCTGACCTTCTCTATACTTCTCCATCAACATTCTCAAAGCAAATAATGCGTCCGTGGTGCTCTTCCTCGGCATGAAACCATACTGTTGCTCACAGATGGTCACCTCTTCTCTCAGCCTGGCATCCACTACTCTTTCCCATAACTTCATGGTGTGTCTGATCAACTTTATTCCCCTGTAGTTACTGCAGGTCTGCACATCTCCCTTGTTCTTAAAGATTGGTACCAGCATACTCCTTCTCCATTTCTCAGGCATTCTCTCACCTTCCAAAATCTTCCGCTGCCATCTCTCCTAAACATCTCCTTGCTTCTACCGGTATGTCATCTGGTCCAACCGACTTTCCACTCTTCATCCTCTTAATTGCTGCTCTCATGTCCCCCTTACTAATTAATGACATCTTCAACAGCGATGCAAAAAATAATAGGTAACGCTCATTGTCATTTAAAATAAAACTGGAGTCGAAAGTACATATATTGAATCATAAATGTAGTTGAGTAGAGAGTAAAAGTCGCTTATACTTTTGTTAGTCAATAAAATTTGAAAGTAAACAGAAATTACTCAAGTACAGTAACAAAGTAGATTTACTGAACTTCTTTACACCACTGTATATATCTAACTTGGTACACATGGGTCTAATGAATGTTTTGGTTTCTCTGGCCATTCAGCTTTGCTTTCTTCTGCAGCTAAAACAGGACACTTCATCACCAAGACGACCAGACCTCCAATCACTGGGCCAGCTGCAGATTAGTTCAGCAGTAGGGGGTGGAGGGATGATGGGAAAGGGGAGGAGGGAGAGAAGGAGAGAAAGAGGGATAGAGTGGGAGGGGGGTCTTGGTGTGTGTGAGCGAGAGAGAGAGAGAGAGAGAGAGAGAGAGAGAGAGAGAGAGAGAGAGAGAGAGAGAGAGGAAGGAGGGGTGGGAAAAGTGCAGAGAAAGAGCATGTGAGAGAGAAGGAGAGGAAGGCAAGAGTGCAGAGAGAAGCAGGAGGGAGAGATAAGGTTGCCTGGGCTGAAGTTGGTGAAGATAGTTTTAGAGTTTGGTTCTTGTTTCTTTCTCATTGCACACTTGGTGGGGGTGAAGCCTCGAGGGCCATCCAGAGGAACAGAGGAAGATCAAGGAAAGAGTGTTTGGAAAAAGAAGGAGGGGGAAAAAAGAAAAAGAAGAATAAAAAGTAGAAGAAGAAGAAGAAGAAGAAGGAGGACTGGCTGCTCCAGGAGGAATCACTGAGTGGATGTTGGCGTACTCAGTAGTGTCAGGTTTCACAAAATGAAAGACCACTACAAGAGCGCTTCTGCAAGGCTCAACCAACCAAGCCAGGTACAGCAGTCTATGTGTGTGTGTGTATATGTGTGTGTGTATATGTGTGTGTGTGTGTGTGTGTGTGTGTGTGTGTGTGTGTGTGTGCTTGATAAGAAAGCATTTTCTTCTAATCAAGTTTTCAACACTTAGGTTTGAATCAGATGAGCTGGAATCCAGCCAAACGATCATGTGTGTGTGAAGACAGTGTGTGAGTGTAGCTCTGTGGAAGATACTCCTATCCGAACTTCTCCTCCATTCGGACACTAAGTGGCAGACAGGGTTCACTCAGAGGTGTTTCTTCACTAAGGGAGAGGTGTGTGTTAAATAGGTGCATTCCAGTGCAGGCAGGGAGAGACAGCACAGATAGAGAAGTGGGTAATTGGATAAGTGAGGCAAGTCATTTGAACCCACAGAACAATGGTCTCTCTTCACCGCTCCACTGAAAGATATAGAGTGAAAGGGGAGGTGGTAAACACAGAGCAGCTGGAGCAAAGATAACTTGCACCAAACAGCACTGTGTTTACTATCACCATTGCCAACACGTGTGTAAAGCATGTGAACTCCTCCTGCGTATGTACAGTATGTATGTGTGTGTATATATATATATATATATATATATATATATATATATATATATATTATATCAGT
>JAAIIK010000196.1:2106987-2117965 GCA_014706435.1 Silurus glanis | reverse complement strand
TGTGTGTGTGTGTGTGTGTGTGTGTGTGTGTGTGTGTGTGTGTGTGTATATATTTTTCCTCTAGCTTTCAGCAAGAGGAACAGCATAGAGGGAAAAAAGTTGTATGTTCCTCCGAAAACATGTGACCCCTTTACACAGCTGAAAATCATTTAGGCATGCCGGTCATGCTATCCAAAAGAAAGAAAGTAAGAAAGAAAGAAAGAAAAAAAGAAAGAAAGGAAGGAAGAAAGAAAGAACGAATGAACGAACGAACGAAAGAAAGAAAGAGAAAAAGAACGAAAAAATGAAAGAAAGACGGAAAAAAGAAAGAAAGAACGAACGAAAGAAAGAAAAAAAGAACGAACGAAAGAACTCAAGAAATAACGAACGAAATAAAGAATGAACGAAAGAAAGACAGGAAGAAAGAAAGAACGAACGAAAGAAAGACAGGACAAAAGAAAGAAAAAACGAAAGAAAGAACGAACGAAAGAAAGAACTAAAGAAAGAACGAAAGAAAGAACGAAAGAACGAATGAAAGATAGAACGAAAGAAAGAACGAATGAACGAACGAATGAAAGAACTAATGAAAGAAAGAACGAAAGAAAGAAAGAACGAAAGAAAGAAAAATAAGTCACAACTATTATGAATAAGTTTTAAAGAAAAGGACAAACAGTAAAACTGGCGATACCTTTGAGCCTTAGCCACACCAAAGTGGAGAACACCACATGCAGAATGGCTTTAATATTGTTCTTGGCAGACCCTCTAAATCAGTTTGCGCTGCGGGCCAGCATTGCCGCTGGGATTCCAGCAATGCCAAGAGCTTCCGAAGGACAGGTAATGGAGCTGCACGTGACACGTCCAGCACACCCGACTCTAACTCCAAGGCTATGGTAAAAAAAAATTGGCAGTGGCTGTAAAAGGATGCTCAACCTATTAACCTAATGCACCAATCAACACTGCATACTGTGTAAATTGACAGCATTAACAGCAGTCGAGCATTAACAGCATTAACTTCTTCAACAATGTGAGCTACAGGAGCTCGTCTGTTGGATCGGAGCACAAGGACCAGCTTTCGCTCCCCACGTGCATCAAGGAGCCTCGGCCGTCCGTTTGACCGTGTCGCTGGTTCACCACTGTTCCTTCCTTGGACTATTTTTAATAGATACTGACCACTGCAGACCAGGAACAACCTACAAGAGCTGCAGTTTTGGAGATGCTCTGACCCAGTCGTCTAGACATCACAAATTAGCCCTTGTCTGCTCGCTCAAATTCTTATGCTTGCCCATTTTTCCTGCTTCTAACACACCAACTTTGAAGACAAAATGTTCAAGTGCTGCCTAATAATATCCCACCCAATAACAGGTGCCATGATGAAAAGATAATCAGTGTTATTCACTTCACCGCTGCGGCCCGGGTTCGATCCCCGGTCAAGGAACCAACCCCAGCCATTAGGGTTGCACAAGCCTTAGTGCCGGTCCCAAGCCCGGATAAATGGGGAGGGTTGCGTTAGGAAGGGCATCCAGCGTAAAAACGTGCCAAATCAAACATGCGGATGATCCGAGCTGGCGACCCCTAATGGGAGAAGCCGAAAGAAAGAAAGAAAGAAATTCACTTCACCGCTCATAATGTTATAATGTTGTAAGGTCATAATGTTATTCCTGATCGGTGTATATCTCCAGTGGAACCATGCATCTGCAGTTTAATTAGTCGAGTGTTACACAGTGGATTGTCATTCTAAGCTTACTTATAACCCTTTTCTGTATGACATCATACTTGGCAGGAGATGTAGTGGCTAGCGGGTACTTAGAGCTCAAGCACACATGCTCACGCCTACAACAGACAGTTTGTCCCAAATGTGTCTATTGAGTAGGACCAAGTGTGTCGAATGCTGTGAATATTCCAGAGCTAAGTGCTTAGTGCTCTAACATCCTTTTATGCTAGCATGCTAGCTTTTTATTCTATATATTTCTCTTTTAAGAATTGTAGGACTTTATTATGATTCAAAGGAACTGTAGTAGGAATTTGGTCCACCTGTTTACCTGTTTGGATTTTTCTCTAATGTTCTTTGTAAGTGATCATTAATGGTGCTTAGGGAGGTGGTAGCTCAGTGGTTTAGGCTAAGGCTCTGGGTTACTGATCAGTAGATTAAGGTTCAAGTCCTGGTATCGCTAAGCTGCGACTCTTGGGTCACTTAAGCAATGCTTTTAACCCTCTGTCCTCCAGGGGCGCTGTAACATGACTGACCCTGTGCTCTAACCCCAGTTTACTCACTTTGCTGGGATATGTGAAGAAAGTATTTCACTATGCTGCAATGTTCATGTGACAAGCATGACTCGTCTTTCTTTCTTCTTTTTCATACTATTGCTTAGTGGATGGCTGTAAACTTTTTAAAACTGAGCCTGATTGTATTTACTCAGGGTTTAGACAGTACAGAATCCATCTCTCTCTCCCTTTCACACTCTCCCCTTGTGCCTGACTTTGGTTTGTGAAGCATTGCGTGCATTGTGGCTTTGGACAGCCCGCAAAAGTGGCAAATAATGTATGACTCAGTCCAGAATCTGTTCGTCCTAAAAACGAGCCAGTTTGTTTTCGTCTCCACTCACCATCTCTGACGCATCCAACAAACGTGTGAGCGTGTTTTGATCCGAAGGAAAGATGTTAGATGAAAGAACAGCAGATTATTTAAGCGAAATGTGTTTGGGATAAATATCGTACTATTACTTGCGTCTACGCCGGCATTTTAACTTGCTGGTTTCATAGAAGTATTACAGACATGCGAGTTCGAAATGGATTAAGATCAGGAATAAATGATACGTCCCATAATGAGCTGCTTATCTGTGTTTATTTGAAGAGCTCCGATAACCCAGGAGAACATTTCGAGCTAAAATTAAAGCCTGAGAGCCCAGAAATGATTTGTTTAATTAAAATGAATCTAAAATCACCAAATTCATTATTGTTCTATTTAAAAAGGCTTTGCATTTGCATCAGGTTGTGTAAAGTGTATAATTTTGACTTTTGAGCGTTTGTGTGTACGACGAGTTGTAATATCAGTTGTTATTATGAGACATAGCTAAGTTTCTCCTTCTTTGCCTTTTCAGGATGCCAGCTGCTAGCATTATGACTGGTGGAAGAGCGCTGCTGCTCTGTACGAACACAGAGAACTGCATCTACCAGTCAGTCAACGGGTATGGAGTAACACATTACGCTTCCGAAACATATTAATCATTCATTTTTTTTTATAGATTTTCTTTTTTTTTTTTTTTTTTTTTTTTTTTTTTTTTTTTTTTTTTTTTTTTCTTTTTTTTTTTACACCACTTTCTCCTTATGTATGCATATACCTACACCTCTTCTGGTGTTTTTTCTTTATCTGTATTATTTGCAACATTGTACAAGAAGATATCCAAACTATGGAAATGGAAATATGTAGTAAAAAAAAGTGTTAAACAACCCAGAGGACGGTTCCTGAATGTTTGGTTTCCACTGTGAAGCATGGTGGAGGAGGTTTGATGGTGTGGGGGTGCTTTGCTGGAGACACTGTTGGTGATTTACTCAAAAACGAGGGCACACTTACCACAGCATTTTGCAGCGACATGCTATCCCATCTGGTTTGCATTTCCAACAGGACAATGACCCCAAACACACCTCTAGGTTATGTAAGAGCTATTTGTCCAAGAAGGAGAGTGAAAGAGTGCTGCATCAGATAACCTGGCCTCCATAATCATCTGATCTAAATCCAGCTGAGAGTTTGGGATGAGTTGGACCAGAAAGTGAAGGAAAAGCAGCCAACAAACACTCCAGGAACAAAAATTTTCCAGGTGACTACCTCATCAGGCTGACTGAGAGCATGCCAAGAGTGTGCAAAGCTGTTATCACAGCAATAGGTGGCTACTGTGAGGAATCTAAAATATAAAACATTTATTGGGTTGTTTAAAACTTTTTGGTTTACTACAGAATTCCAAACGTGTTAGCATTAATGTACCATGTTAAAAATAATACTTAATAAAAAACACTGAAGGAGATATATATACCTCATCTGAGAAATATGTGTAATATGAAACGCATGCATTATTTTTTATTTTTTTACTTATTTTTCAGCATTGATTGCACTACACTTTGTAGTATTTGTGTTCATTCGGTAACAAGAGCTTTAGACAGATCACGCACTGATTTGGTATGTCATCGGATATTCCATCAAAGGGGTTCAGTGGGGTTAGGTTCAAAGCTCTCTTTAGGACACTTGAGATCTTTCACTTCAAAAACTGGCAAATCATATCTTATTGAAGCTGGCTTTGTCCACAGGGGCATTGTCATGCTGGAACAGGTTTGGGCCTCATAGTTCCTATGAATGTAAATCTTAATATTACAACACAAAACACGAATCCTATACAATTCTATGACCCCAAGATTGAGATTTTAGGGAGGAACTGGCCCTATAGTACTGTATTTCTAGATATTACGTATATTGATATGAGGTTTCTAATTGTGTGTTTTACTAAAATCGAACTAGAGCTCCAGGCAGTTCTTTAGCTAAGTAATGAGTAGGGGTGGAATGCCGTAGCATGCTATTACAGGCTGTAAAACCTCCAGCGTGGTGGAACTTTGAGTAGACTAAGATCATCCATTTTACTTAAGTACTGTATGTCACTGAGTATTGTATCAGTGTAAAGGCCAGATTCTGAACAAATAAGGGCAAAAAGCTAAAGAGTCCCAACCATCCCCCCTTAATATTTTTCTCAACCAATCAGTTAATGGTGTCAGGCTTCCTCGTTTTTCTTTTTGGTTGGTTTTGTCTTAAAGCATATTTTTTTTTTCTCTACATGCCAAGCTCAGTTAGTGGAAAGGGTTTCTCGGCAGGCGTGGGTGGCGGGTGATGTTACCTTCTTTCAGTCGAGCTTCCACGCTTGGCTTTTTCTTTTTTTTTTAACAAGTAGTCCATTTCCTTCCAGCAAGAAGAACGATACAATCACCCTGGCCTTTTTTGGTCTGCTTGTCATTTTTGTTCTTTTTCATCCCCCACCCCACCCACAAACACACCCTCCCTCCCTCTCCCCATTCTCTTTTTTTTTTCTCCCTCTCCTTCTTGTTGGCTTTATAGAGTTTGACCTAGATTTCTTCCTCACTTCTGTGCCTTGTGCTTCTTAAAACGAAAGAGTCTCACCAAATTAGTTTGAACTTAACTGGATATGACTTCTCAATTCAAAAACATAATAAGAAAGAAAAAAAAGCAAAAGAAATATTTGCTTGCATATAGACTTTCCTAGAAGTCTTTTTTTTCCTGTTGTGCAGTGGTTTCTTTGATATTTAAACCTTCGTATTTCCTACATTTGTTTGAGATTGGATGTGCTGGTTGGAATCCAAGCTAGCATATCTTTACGGAGATAATTACAGAGAGAGAAACCTGCATGTATGTGTGTGACTTTTTCGCTTTCACAAAGAAATTCTACAGATAATAGAGCAGATCTAAAATCAGCACATTACCCAAGGCTTTAAAAACTAAAAACAATTTATATTTGATTTTGTTTACATCGACACAGGATAACCTCCATTCTTCTGGGAAGATTAGATAGATTGGGGAGTGTCATTGGGGAGTGTCATTGTGGAGTTTTGTGTTCATTCAGCCACGAGGGTATTAGTAAAGTCAGCTACTGATGTAGGTGTGGTGAGAAAGCCTGGGGTCCAAAGATGTTCAATAGGGTTGAGGTCAAAGCTCTATAGCAGGCCAATAAAAATCCTCCACTCCCACCCTTACAACCCATATCTTCATGGAGCTTGCTTTGTGCACAGGAGCATTGTAATGCTGGAACAGGTTTGGGTCTCCTAGCTCAAGTGAAGGGGAAATTTAATGCTTCCACATTTAAAGACATAGTACACAATTGTGTGGTATAGTGTACATATATGGAATTGTACTGAAATGAGTGTTGTCCTCCAAAGACTTTATTAACGGAGACATAATTTCATTTGAAGAAAACAACAACAGATATTACAGTGTGTTTGTTCTCTTTGTTTCTCTGCTCTATGAAGGCTCCAGTGCTGTGGCTTGCAGTTTCAAGACGCTCAATCTGTGGTGTCACATAGGCCGGACCTGTCCAGGGTTGTGGACACACAGTCCCCCCTAACATCCCTGGACAACGTTGATCGTTTCCCTGGGAACATGGAAATGCTCACTCCCAAGAGGCCAAGCGACACTTATCCTGTTGAAAATGGCCTGGGGGGGTGCGACAAGCTCACGAAAACTCCTGCGGGACTCAAAAGCACTGCCAGCATTAGGGACAAAATATCCCAATGGGAGGGCAAAACAGATAATACTGGACCAAACCCACAGCCTGTCATTCAGAAGGAGACAGAAAGTGTGAGGAAGAAGGATCTAAAATCTACCGAGGTACATAGAAAAGAGAGTAAAAGAGGGTTCGAATGTGACAGACAGGACATTGGCAAAGAGAATGGAAATAAGATTGGAGATATGAGGAAAAGTTCCAAGGCGTATTCAAGAGATCGAGATGTGATACTGGACAAAATGCCTGCGGGGAAAGCTGAAATCGTCCAAGACAAGAAGTCTGTTTTGACGCACATTAAGAAACTTGAGCAGGCCATGAAGGAGACGCCTACGAAGCCATCTTTGCCAGGCAACTACTTCTGCCCACCTTCCAAAGATAAACAAGAGGAAAAGGCTGCAGAACCCATCTTCGGGACTGTGGAAGCGGTGAGGCCCGGCAGCCGCCGTGGTCGAAACAAAGACCCTGAGAATGTGTACACTGAGCCCGGGACGCCGTCCATTAACCCTCTGCCCAAACCTCAACGTACTTTTCAGCACCACACTCAGACAAACAACCCAGGACCTCCCCATAGTTCAGCAAAGGGGAGGCGGAATCTGCCCCCTTTGCCCTCGATACCCCCTCCACCACTTCCCTCCTGCCCTCCACCACCTGGCGTGTGTCAGAGGCCTTGGCAGGAACGCACTCGAGACAGTAATAAGAGGTGAGGGGGTTCGCAGCTTGCAGTACACTTTTCTTTTGCACTGAACTGAACATTAATGAATTATTATGCAGTTATTCATCCATCCTAATATTGCAGCAGTACAATGAATCATGCAACTAGATTGAAACTGATAGTAAACGGATGCAGTGGTGTTTGAGGAGTGTAAAGTAAAGTGTGTTAGTGGAAATTAAATGTTTATTACATTCTAAAATGAAAAATTACTGAATTTGGTACAGCATATCATTTTTTTTATAGGAATCTAGTCTTAACCAATGCCCAGCCATCAGGGTCAGCCATGATAGCAAAAGGGGTTAAAGGACTTGCTCAGGGGTCCAGCAGTGGCAGCTTGGCCCTGCTAGGGCTTGATCAGAGCCTAAACTGTTAAGCCAACACTGACCCACCCCAAATTCTGTGGCTACAGAGGAAAAATGACCCCAATAACATCGTGTGGTGTACTGTTATTTTGGCATACCAAAAAATGACAGCATGTTTTATGAGAACTATGGAGGTCTAATGTTACATATTCATGAGATCATTTGGCATAACGCTGCTCCGTAAAGCCTTCAGGCTGTGCAATAAACCGGCCAGGGTTTCTTTTTTTGTTTTTTTTTAATAAGACTATTGAAATGGTTCATCGAAGGTCGGTCAGTCTTCGGCTTTAAGCCCGTAGAAATGTGATTTATGAAACAAAATATCTCTCGTACTTCAAAAGTTGACTTCTTTCCATGCCATTTTTTGTAATTTTTTTTGCATGAACTTGTATCTAAGGTTACACATTAGCCAGGCAAGTACACAACCGCATGTTATCCCAACAGAGCTTTAAGTTCAGCAATTTCCTGTAGTCCTTGATGTCTCCTTGCTTGACCTTGTTCTTCATTCTCTATTTCTCATACTCTACTTTCTTTTCTTTCGCTCCAGGTTGATATTCCTCTTTCACAACTCTATCTGATGAACTTTAATGCTAGCAGTAAATGAATGACACATCTGTGCCATGAAAAATAATTTCTTCTACCCTTATCAGTAACATCCATTGTGTTTTATGCTGACCATGCAGGAAGTCGTATGAGTTCGAGGATTTGTTGCAGTCGTCCACCGAGGGCTGTCGAGTGGACTGGTATGCTCAGTCCAAGCTGGGACTCACACATACGTTATCCGAGGAGAATGTCTATGAAGACATCTTAGGTAACGCCCTGCATTGTTTTTTGCACTAATGATAACTGGTGCCATCATGGACCTATCATGCAGACATTCCTTCAAGAGCTTTCCTGCATAAACCTAAACATGCAGCTAAAAACTGAATTTAAAATATCAGGTGTATTAGATCACTGGACTACATGTTTGATTAGTAGTGCTTTGTTAGAGTGGCCGAAAATAGACGTTTCTTCCACAGTTGCTTTATAGATTACATTTGGGTGAAATGAACAGGCGAAAACTACTCCAATTTTAAAAAGAAGTGGAAAAAACAAGTCTTGCTCATTTGTTTTGGCTCTGTATAGTCAAAGAGAGCACACAGATATTGTTTTGGGGAAGCCAAAATGGTTATTAAGTCAGATTCTCAGCATGTTTCCAAACTGGTATTTTTTCTGGCAATAGTTTGTTTTGGAAATAAAAATTCAAATTCTATATTTATTCCGGAAAGAAAAGCATAAACGTTCTTACTGGAAGATTAATGTAATATATGTGATATGCCATATGTACTTGTGAAGCAGTCAGTCACTGAATTTTCCCCACAAAATATAAATTAATATATAATTAAATATATATTATATATGTATAAATTAAATATATTTATTTGTATGTATATATACAGATATACAGTGGTACCTCTGAATACAAATGCCCCCGAATACGTATAATTCAGAATACGAATCGAAATTCATAAACATTTTCGTATCGCATAAATTTACGCATAAAAATTCAGAATACGAATCATCCAAATCTCGCTGGCTAAGATTCGAATGGATGATGGTTCTTCCGTACTGCTGCCCCAATCTCCCACGCCTCTCAACCATCAGTTAGCGTCTTCAATTCATAGTCAGAGCACTGTCTCAGTGCTGTGTTTATCGCTGTGTCTTTGTTTCCTTAATATTCATCACTGAACAGTATTTCATACACCATGAGTGTAAAAAAAAAAGAAGAAAATAAGTAGTGAAAGCAGTGAAACGAAGCAAAGTGTATCAAAAAAGAGAAAATTAAGTGATAGTGATTCGGGTGACAGTCTGTCCAATATCATAGTGGAAGGAGATTCGTCTCCTTCCAAACAATAATTCTTCCTCCTTTTCCTCCGAACGTTTTTTCCATCATGTCAGCATTCACTCTTCTCCCACGGTAATGTATCCAGATGTTAAGGCACCAATATGAAATGCTAAATACTAAATAATATTAATGCATATTGGTTGTATTTTTATATTAATATTTGGGGTCGTTCGGAACATATTATCCCACTTTACATTATTCCTTCCTAATTCCTTAACGGATTAAATTCGTATTCTAAGGTACCACTGTATATGTATATAAATCACTGAATATCTCTTTATCATGGCACCTGTTATTGGGAGAGATATTATTAGGCAGCAAGCGAACATTTTGTCCTTAAACTTGACGTGTGAGAAGCAGGAAAAATGGGCCAGTGTAAGGATTTGCTTGACTTGACAAGGAATTGTGATGTCTAGACGACTGGGTCAGAGCATCTCCAAAACTGTAGCTCTTGTGGGGTTTCCTGGTCTGCAGTCTCAGTATCTATCAAAAGTGCTCCAATGAAGGAACAGTGGTGAAAAGGCGAAAGGGTCACGGGCGACGGAGGCTCATTGATGCACGTGGGGAGCGAAGTCTGGGCCGTGTGGTCCGATCAGCTTACATTGCTGAAGAAGTTAATGCTGTTAATGATTGATATATATATATATATATATATATATATATATATATATGTCCTTAAGTGTATTTCTAAGTGCCAGGATTTCACGTAAGTCTCTTTGATTCTCAACTGCAGCTCTCTATATTAGCATCAGACAAAGAAACTAGCTATTAAATAAATGCTAAGCTAACCCATTAGCCAATATTAACGACTCCTTTATGTGGGAGCTTTTTGCACTGATTTGTCATCAGTGCCAGAAATGTGAATAGGGCTTAGACTAGACATCATTAACTTTTTCTGCAGTCTTCTTTCAAACTTTTAGTAACTTTCAGGTTTTGAAGCTTTTACGAGAGTATTTATTTGAAAGACTGCTTGCATTTTCATGTCAGTAAAGAGTTTCTGTCCTTTTAATACCACTGTTTATATCGAGGAACAGCTTGGTTAGACGTGAAATACTGTGAAGGAATAACGGCAAAGAGTCCAGACTCCACTTTTGCCTCAGTATGAGTGTGAAGAGCAGTGTGTGCTCTTCAGGTCTGGGACTGGATGTCCCTGTCTCACACTCTCCTCCCACTAGTCGCATCTGGTAGATAAATTGTCATGGAAGAGTGGGGGTCTGGGTCTGAAAAAAATCTGAGGAAAAAAAAAGAGAAAATCTCCTTCCAATTCTGCTTGCATGTTTATGCAGATCATGCGGGATCTGCTGGCATTTGGTGCTAGTTTTTGGCAAACTATCAACCATCTGGAGTACAGAAATATGAAGCGAAATAAATGCATGACGTCAGTTTGAACCCTATAATGGAAACAACGAGACAAGCTCCAAGCAGCGTATACCTTAGCAAATATAGTGAGTGATGGCATGAATAGGAAAATGGTTGAACATGACAAGAAAGTGATAGGGGAGAGAAAGGACAGAAGGGTGAAACAAACTACAAATCAATAATAGTTATAGCATGCCTCTGATAGTATATGTGATAGTCAGTCCCTATTTAAATTGTGCTAACTACATTTAGAACACACTGTCACTCATAGGCTGTATCACAAACACTCGTAAGACAGAGATCCTATATCATTTTATGCCTCAGCTACATCCACACACACATATATATATATATATATATATATATATATATATATATATATATATATATATATATATATATATATATA
>JAAIIK010000196.1:2091124-2106977 GCA_014706435.1 Silurus glanis | reverse complement strand
ATATATATATATATATATATATATATATATATATATATATATATATAAATATGTTTCATATTATTTCATAGGGCCATAAGTTCAAGAGAAGCAAACAGCAACTTTAGCTAATGTTCCTTGCTAGCCTACATTTGCTGGATAGTTACCTAGAACGTTATCTAGCATGAAGAGTTTCAAGACAGTTTAAAATCATTAGCCCACTTTTTAACTATAGCAAATAACACAGCGTCTGGAAAAAGCATGACTGCTAGCATGACTGCTAGTTATACAGCATTAGCAAGGCCTTTAGTTTTGGGCTTTTGTTGCTGTTGGTGGATTTTTTTTAAAGACATTTTGCATACGTTAATGCTGGAGGTAATTCACTATGTATTAGGTTAGATTGACCTAAACGGTAAAGATAAAAATTGATGCCCAAATAAACTAACCTTGTTGGAAGATATTATCATTGATGGCATTTGGCAGCCTTATGTAGAGTTGGCAGAGCAATGTATAATTATCCTTGAGCAGTTAAAGCTTAAAGGCCTTGTTATGAGGGCCCAGCAGTGGCTGTTTGGCAGTGCTGGGATTTGAACTCATGACTTACTGATCAGAAATCCTATAAAATAAGTATTGATTAAGTATAATTGGTAAATATGTCTCAGTTACTGATTTCTGGAGCAACACTAAACATTCAGGTGCATTTATGAAACGTTATATTACCCCCAATATGTAAGAACATTTAAATAACAAAAGCTTTGCACCATTTGCAGATCCTCCATCGAAAGAAAACCCTTACGAAGACATAGAATTGGAAAGCTGCTGTCCTGAAAACAAATACCCAATGTCACCGTCTTCGCCCACTTTCGACACTCCAACTAAGGTACCTTTCCTGGCTTATAATATTTAATGAGAAGTAACACCGCAATGGCAAAGTACATTATACTGACCTTATTTTTTCACTAGCTCGCCTCGAAGCCTGGCTTCTTTAGGCAGAGTTCGGAACGGCGGAGTTTCAAACTGTTGGATCTGCGCAAGACAAACAGAGATGGGGGCATCGCGTCACCCTCAAAAATAAGCCCACCTTCAACTCCCAGCAGCCCTGATGATACGCCATGCCTCTCTGGAGATCCCTATAACCGCAGACGGAGGAAAATCCCTAAGGTATTGTCAAAAAGACACTGTTCTGTGATCCTGAAGGAATTAGTTTAGGGAAAAACGGATTCGGGAGCAGTATTCATCTACAGTAAAGTTAGAAATGGTAGAAAAACGCAAAGGAACATTTCCTGTTCTGGCCATTCGAAGATAAATATATAAAATAAATCAAATAGATTTTTTTTTTCCCGATAAAGGAGACTGGATGTTTTCATTTCTAACAGATGGTGCTGAAAATAAATGGCATCTTTGAAGCCCGGAGAGGGAAAAAGAAAATGAAGCGTGTTTCTCAGTCAACTGAATCCAGCTCAGGGCGAGGTGTGTGTAAGTCTATCCCACACATTCACACGTGGCATTTATCGATTCATTTATTTGTCCCACATGTGAATATGATTGCAAATGCTTCCCAGTTGTGAGCACCCATTAAGAGACTTCACCATGTTATATTAAACACATTCTATAAGTTGCCTTTCCACACGTGTATCCACTTATCTTTATGGACATGTTTACATCTTCGGGTCAGTTGTGTTTAAATGATTTTTTTCAAGGATTGTAGAGTTATGGACAGTTATGTATCTCAAAAAATTCTGGCATACTATACAGTGGTGTGAAAAAGTGTTTGCCCCCTTCCTGATTTCTTTTTTTTTTTTTTTGCATGTTTGTCACACTTTGATGTTTCGGATCATCAAACTAATTTAATTATTAGTAAAAGATAACACAAGTGAACACAACGTGCAGATTTTAAATGAAGGTTTTTATTATTGAGGGAAAACAAAATCCAGAACTACATGGCTCTGTGTGAGAAACTGTTTCCCCCCATGTTAAAACTGTGGTTTATCACACCTGAGTGTAATTTCTCCAGCCACACCCAGGCCTGATTACTGCCACACCTGTTTGCAATCAAGAAATCTCTTAAATAGGACCTGCCTGATAAAGTGAAGTAGACCAAAAGATCCTCAAAAGCTAGACAGCATGCTGAGATCCAAAGTAATTCAGAAACAAATGAGAGAAAGTAATTGAGCTCTATCAGTCTGGAAAAGGTTATAAAGCCATTTCTAAAGTTTTGAGACTCCAACAAACCACAGTGAGAGCCATTATTCTCAAATGCCAAAAACATGGAACAGTGAAGAGCCGTCCCAGGAGTGAGCACAGCACAGCAACGACTTATCCAAGAGGTCACAAAAGACCGCACAACAACATCCAAAGACCTGCAGGCCTCACTTGCCTCAGTTAAGGTCAGTGTTCATGACTCCACCATAAGAAAGAGACTGGGCAAAAATGGTCTGCATGACAGAGTTCTAAGACGAAAAGTGCTGCTGAGCAAAAAACATAAAGGCTCGTCTCAGTTTTGCCAGAAAACATCTTGATGATCCCAAAGACATTTGGGAAAATACTCTGTGGACTGACAAGACAAAAGTTGAACTTTTTGGAATGTGTGTGTCCCATTTTGTCTGGTGTAAAAGTAACACCGCATTTCAGAAAAAGAACATCATACAACAGTAAAATATGGTGGTGGTAGTGTGATGGTCTGGGGCTGTTTTGCTGCTTCAGGACCTGGAAGACTTGCTGTGATAAATGGAACCATGAATTCTGCTGTTTACCAAAAAATCCTGAAGGAGAATGTCCGGCCATCTGTTGGTGACCTCAAGCTGAAGCGAACTTGGGTTCTGCAGCACGACAATGATTTAAAACACACCAGCAAGTCCACCTCTGAATGGCTGAAGAAAAACAAAATGAAGACTTTGGAGTGGCCTAGTCAAAGTCCTGCCCTGAATCCTAATGAGATGCTGTAGCATGACCTTAAAAAGGCGGTTCCTCGAAAACCCTCCAATGTGGCTGAATTAAATCAATTCTGCATAGATGAGCGACCAAAGTTCCTCCACAGCGCTGTAACAGACTCACTGCAAGTTATCGCAAACGCTTGATTGCAGTTGTTGCTGCTTAGGGTGGCCCAACCAGTTATTAGGTTAAGGGGGCAAACACTTTTTCACACAAGGCCATGTAGTTTTGGATTTTGTTTTCCCTCAATAATAAAAATCTTCATTTAAAAACTGCATGTTGTGTTTAATTGTGTTCTTTTACTAATATTTAAATTAGTTTGATTAATATTTCAGACTTTTTCACACCACTGTATGTGTGAGTCACTACATTCATACCAATTGATTGTGTTTTTACGTATAGTAACAGATGAAAACAGCGAATCAGAGAGTGACACTGAAGAAAAGCTGAAAGGTGGGCTTTGAATCGAATCAAACACTGTTTAAACACACAAAAAACAGATACCTATTTGTATCTCTATTTCATGGGTCTAATGCTGATTTTTGTCCATGGTGTACTAGCTCACAGCCAAAGGTTGGTGTCAGTGCAGACTATGTTAAAGCAGACGGGTCGGTATCACACGCTGGACAGAGATCCGATGGACCTTCAGGAGAGGAAACTGTTTGAGTACTTCCTAGTAGTAGCACTGCATAAAACCAAAGCAGGAGTCCCTTATTTGCCTGAAGTCACCCAGCAGTTCCCACTAAAGGTAGCCTGTCATCTTATTGGTCCATTTTCTTGGTCTAAAAAAAACCACATTTGGTTCTTCACAATTTGGCTCTAGAAGCAGTAAAATAATCTCAGTTTAAATGCTTTAATTGTTTGTTGACCATCTCTAAAGTCCATCTAAAAAGTGCTGCCATTAATTTTAGCCTCATCGAATGTGTTAAAAGTCTACCTTCTCTCCATTTAGCTGGAGAGGAGTTTCAAGTTCATGCGAGAGACTGAAGACCAACTAAAAGTCATTCCTCAGTTTTGTTTTCCTGATGCAAAAGACTGGGCCCCTGTGGACAATTTCCCCAGGTAACTTACTCACCCTCCGCACGAGCACTAAACATCATTAAAATGTCAGGATGGTCTCTAACCTTGTCTTGTTTCGTGAATATTTTTAGTGAAACTTTCTCATTTGTCTTGACTGGGGAAGATGGGAGCAGAAGATTTGGCTATTGTCGACGTTTATTGGTGACCCGCTCTTTTTTATTTATTTTTTATTCGTGCTGTAGGACAAATTTCTATTCTTCAATGTATTTTTACTCAAAATTAGGCTGGACAGCTGTTTGGCATCCACATGTGGAACAGTTTAATGATGCGTTTTTATTGAAACAATGAAAAGACTTTTGTCATTTCTGCTGTTCGGTTCTCGAGTAGGAAGTTTTGCTTTTGTAGAATTGGGACTTTGTAAGACTTTCTATAACAGCTGCTTCTTGCGATTGTAGTGGGTTTAAGCATGTGTATGTTTGTGTGTGCATGTGTGTTGTTGTACAGCCTAGTGGGAAGGGAAGGCGTCTACCTGAAGTCTATTGCATAGTGAGTCGACTGGGATGTTTTGACCTTTTCTCAAAGGTACGTTCTCACATCTCACATTGACTTATTGAAATATACAATATACAATATCATGACTGTCCATAAATCTTTCATGCGTGCCTGTTATCTGTTTCTCTTTGGGTTAGATGTTGGATGAGGTTGAGAAACGGAGAGCGATCTCCCCAGCTCTGGTGCAGCCCTTCATGAGAGGCATCATGGAGGCTCCATTCCCTGCCCCGGGCAAAACCATTACTGTGAAGAACTTCCTACCAGGCTCAGGCACCGAGGTTTGTTCAGACAATAGTGCTTTTCTGGAAATGCTCAGTGGTGAACGAAGTACACAACCATTTTATTGAGTTAAAGTAGAGATACACAGGGTAACATATGACTCCAGTAAAAGTGCTCCCTTTAAACTTTCATTTGAGTTACAGTACAAAAGTATTTGCCTTCAAATGTACTTGAGTATCCAAAGAACTATGATTTATTATAGCTGTGATGTTTCTGTTATCATTTTTGTCACAAGACTTTTACTTAATCAACTCGGTTTATGTGAAAAGACTCTACTGTGACTCTTTACACACCAGTCTATCATGGACCCAAAACATTATTTCTATCTACTTCAAAAAAATCATGCAAATAAGTCCCACAGGTGTTGTGGCGAGTTCGGGTCAGGAGTTTCTTTCGTCATTTATTCCTCTCAAAAACTTCTGCTCGCTGTTGAACTGATGCCGAACTGTATGTTGGTGATAAGTAGATACTCCAAGCGCCAATTAAAACTTCGCAAAATGTAGTTAAGTAAAATGTAAGATTTTTGACTTTGAAATGAACTGAAGTTCAAAGTTGCTTCAAATAGAAATACCTCAGTAAAGTACATATACGTCGCAAAGCTACTTAAGTACAGTAACAGATTACATTTAATTGGTTTCTGTCCATCACTGCACATGCTGCACTGGATTTTAAATGTATACACTCAACACAGCCAGTTGTACCTGATAAACCAAGAATTTGTTGGTCAGGGTGTTGGTCCTGAGCAATATATTGAGAGAAGTTGCATTAAATCCACAGGCCACTTGGTGTTATATGGATAGCCAAATGCTCTTTGTTTTCTAAGGGGTGTGGGATTCCACATACTATATTGGCAAAACTTTGCAGACACCTAATCATAAGGTATGTGGTTATTGACCACCACATTTCACATTTAGTCCCAATTTGCTCTTATAATTCTCTCCACTGTTCTGGGAAGATGTTCCACTAGATTTTGGAGTGTGTTTGTTGAGATTTGTGCTCACACAAGAGCATTAGGACTGTAGAATAGAACATTACTAATAATCTTATACTCCAGTACACATGTTAGTTCTCACTCTCCAGTGTTCTGTATTGTTGAAAGATTTATGATCACACTCTTGATGTCACCCAAATGAGGATGGGTTCTCCTTTTGAGTCTGGTTCCTCTCAAGGTTTCTTCCTCATAACATCTAATGGAGTTTTTCCTTGCCACGGTCGCCACGGCTGCTCATCAGGGATAAATGCACACCATTCACCTTGACTGTTGATTTCTGTAAAGCTGCTTTGAGACAATGTCTGTTGTGAAAAGCGCTATAGAAATAAACTTGACTTGACTTGACATTAGTAAAGTCAGATTCTTATGTAGGTGAGTAAAGAGGCCTGGGGTTCAGTCAGTATTCCAATTTAACCCAAAGGTGTTCTATAGGCTTGAATTCAGTGTGGAGATCTTCCACTCCAACCCATGTAAAGCATATCTTCATGGAGTTTGCTTAGTGCACAGGGGCATTGTCATGCTGTAACAGGTTTTGGGTCTCTTAGTTCAATTGAAAGGAAAATTTCATGCTACTGCATCCAAAGACACCCTGTACAATTGTGTGCCTTCAGATTTGCGATAACAGTTTGAAAAAGAACCACATATGGCTGGGAAATTCAGGTGTCCCATAAAATGTGAAACATTATGGGGTTCCTCCAGTGGGACAGCATGGATGGAACCTTCAGTTCAATTAAATTTTATTTGTATCAAATCCATAAATTACTTCTTAAGAGTTATCACTAACAGTGACGATGGTGGAAAGAAGAAGCTCTCTAAGATGATATGAGTTAAAAAAAACCTTGAGAGGAACCAGACTCCAACGGGAACCTATCCTTATCATACAGTAGTTCTATCATTAGAGAAGATCAGCTGATCTCATTAATAAACTACATGTTCTAAGTAGTACTATCAGCTTACATTTTAATCTCATATATTTTCTGTCTCTCAGGTAATAGAGCTGTGTCGTCCCTCTGATTCCCGGCTGGAACACGTGGATTTCGAGTGTCTGTTCTCGTCTTTGAATCTGCGTCTCCTCTTGAGAGTCTTCGCCTCACTAGTCCTGGAGCGGAGAGTGATCTTCACAGCAGATAAGCTCAGGTATTATTGAATCCGTTGTGAACTGCAAAAAAAAAACTAACATCTTGGCAAGAGCTCAAGCAGTCAAATTGATTAAAAATAAAAACTAATATAGATTTAATCAACCTTTTTTATCTTTATTTTTTACATTATATAGGCAAAAGTATTGGGACACCTAATTTTTTTTTGTATGTGGTTCTTCCTTAACTATTACCACAAATTTGGAGGAACAATTGTATACGATGGCATTGGATTTTTCCTTCACTTGAACTAGGAGATGCAAACCTGTTCCCTGTGCACAAAGCCAGCACCATAAAGATGTGCTTTACCTGCCTTGGAGTGGAAGATCTCCTGCTATAGAGCTCTGACCTCAACACTACTGAACACCTTTGGGATGAATTAGAACTCTGACTGCAGCCCAGACCTCCTCAATCTTCTCAGTTCTTAAGTAAAAGTTTGTTGTAAGAGGAAATGGGGACTAAATGTGGAATGGGTTGTTCACACACAATCACATACAGATCTTATAGTCAGGTGTCCACAAAGTTTTGTCTATTTAGGGAAATTCAAATAAAAATGACTCAAAAATTTTATTTATTTTCTTGTTATAGTTCATTTGTCCTATATGTGAAATATTTATACTTGCTTGTCATTTTTTTTTTTTTTTTTTTTTGAGTTTTTTTTTGGTAATTTTTTTTTTTTTTTTTTTTTTTTTTTACCATTTGGAGAATTTTGTTTCTCCTAATTTAATAAACATTCTGCAGAGGAGACAAACAGAGATGTGACACCAGAAGTGAAGGAAAAAAGTTGTGGCCCCTGGAATCGTTCGTCTTAGAGGAAAAAATGCCGAACTGTTATAACGTTGCCATGGAAACAAAAGTCACAGGGTTTTTTTCTTTAATTTATTTATTTCTATTGGAAAAATCTGCTATGGGCCAGGCATTGGAGTGTGCGAAATAGAGATCGACTGCATTGTGTAAATTTTCACAAATTTAAAAACATCAAACTCCTCTCCTCCGTCCCGAAATCCTGCTGCCAGCATTGTGCAACACGACCTGACGCAACCGAAACGGATGTCCTTGCGCTGTGATTTCTGCTATGGTGCTCGTTTCGAATGAACACGATGATTTCAGAGAAGGATGACGTGTCACTGCTCAGAAATGAGTGGAAATTTGGCTCCATCTAATCAAATTGTTATTGAAGGAGTATAAATGAAAACAGACTCGCTTGCAGATGCAACAAATTAACTTTTGTATTGTTGTTTGCAGTTTTGCTGATGACAAATTTTGGATGGATTTTAATCGAATATTGTCCGCAATGATTTATGTGAGTGATTTATTCAAGAATGCAATTATTATTTCGTATAATAAACTCATCTTTTTATATTTGATTTCAAGTTATCAAATTAGTAAAAGTAGAAGTATTTTACCTTAGCGCCCCCTCGTGGTAAAAATGGTCAAGCACACAACACTGACAAGAAATTATTGTTTAGCCTCAGAACGGAGTCAGATTATGCATTGCATTCTTATTCTTGGGAGCTTTATACTGCAAAATAAGATCCGTATGTGCTTTTTAAACATCCTACTCCATATTTAGTCCCCATTTGCACTTTTAATAAGCTCCACTCTTCTGGGAAGATGTCTCACTAGATTTTGGGGGTGTGTTTGTGGAGATTTGTGTGAGATTCATTCAGCCACAAAGGTGTTAGAAAAGTCGGGTACTGATGTAGGTGAGGTGAGGTGAGGTGGCCTGGTGTGCTGGTTCAATTCATATCAAAGGTGTTTAACAGGGTTGAGTGTTCATTTAGAGCTTTATAGCAGAAGCTCTTCCTCTCCAACCCAAGTAAAGCATATCATCATGGAGTTGGCTTTGTGCACAGGGGCATTGTCATGCTGGAACAGGTTTGGTTGAAGTGAACGGAACATTTTGTGCTACAGCATCCAAAATCATCCTTAAAAACATACCAGTGGTTTTTGGCAGCCATTTGTCCAGATTTATTTCCATTTGCTTGGAGGTGGTTGCTCAATGGTTAAGGTTCTGGGTTACCGTTCAGTTTCGCCAAGCTGCCACTCTTGGGCCCTTGAGCAAGGCCCTTAACTCTCTGTGCTCCAGGGGCGCTGTATCATTGCTGACTCTTCGCTCTGACCTCAGCTTCCGAGCAAGAGTTTCACAACAATGTATATCTGACAAATAAAGACTATTCTTTTTTTTTTTATAATAATAATCTCTGGGAAAACCTTCAAATAGATTTTGGAGAAATTTGTGCTCAATCAGCCACTAGAGCATTAGTGAGATCAGATACTAATATATTATTGGATATTTTGTGCTTCCTATGAATGATGGTCAGGTGTCCAACAATTTGTAACCAATTTACTACTATTGAACTACCTGGTAGTGATACTGAACTCCATTTTGTTGTACTAGTGCTTGCAAAATTACAATGTAATGTCATGTAATCTCTATGCCTCTGTCTCTGTCTCTATCCAGCACACTGTCTCAGTGTTGTCATGCAGTAGTGGCCCTGCTCTATCCCTTCACATGGCAGCACACATATATCCCTGTGTTGCCCCCTGCTATGATGGACATCGTTTGCACTCCAACTCCTTTCATTGTGGGCCTTCTGTCCAGCTCTCTCCCTCGACTCAAGGAGCTCCCTTTAGAAGAGGTAAGACCCCCTTGTCCATCCATTTTCAAAAGCTTGATTTGGTAAATACTATGATTATTGAATTCAATTCAAGTTTAGTTTTTTTCAGCTAAATTAACCAAATCCAAATTAACTATGGATGAATTATGTGAATTTATCCCCGATGAGCAAGATCGGGGAGCGACTGTGGCGAGGAAAAAGATTTAATACCAGTATCGTAATGTATAGTTCACTCTTTTAAGTGTCCCAGGCGTCAGTGCTAAATACCAGTCACGGGAAAGTTTAATTTTTTAGTATGTATTCAGCTTTTCGGTACAAAGCACGGTAGGAAAATTATCATCAGTAGAGAGTCATGATGCGTTTATATCATGACTCAAGGAAGAAAAACGTAATGAAAAAAAAGAGGAGCGAATCCTTCTAATAATAGTGTCTGTGGAGAGTAAATGGTACTGGCCAGGAAGTCAAAGGGGCAATCTGTTTTCTAATATTTTCCATGAACACTTCCTGTTCAGGTGGGTCTACTCGGCTGGCCCTGAACCCTGACCTACTTTCTCTCGGTTTAACAATAGCAGTGCAGCGATAACGCCGAAACTGGCACACTCGCAGGAAATGACAATACTCACTCCTCTGTTCTTGCACAGGTCCTGGTGGTGGACCTTGGCAGTAGCCGTTTCCTACGACAGGTACTGTAGAACCTTATTACCTTCCTGTGAAAGCCCGGTAACAAGCTGTTGCTAAGAGTAGAATGGCAGTTTCATTTCGTAGACGTCTTACGTTACATTCGTCACCGGTCGTACTGTGTTTTTTTTTTTTCTTTTCTAGATGGATGATGAAGACTCTATTCTTCCTCACAAACTGCAGACTGCTCTTGAGTATGTTCTAGAGAAGAGGAGAGAATTGGCCTTTGACAGAGGAGACCTCCCCACGGGTATACTTTCTGTTTCTGGAAGCTGTCTAGATGACCATAAGCCTGCATAAATAGAAAGAAATGTCCATTTCATGACTAACCTTTTCTAGTCTACACCGAATAATTCTAATACTTAAGGTGATACTTTGTCCTCTGTAGTTACTGAGTAATCCATAATAGTATACAGAATAACAAACTTTTAAGGACCAATTAATATTTTAGCTTCATTACCGATTTGATGCACAAACCCTGTGTTTGCTGATCGCATCAAAAACATACTTATCCCTACGTATTTTTTCTTCAGAACACTGCTCTCTGAGCACTGTGGTGTCCGAGGCTTTTGTCCGCTTCTTTGTGGAAATCGTCGGACACTACTCGCTGTTCATGGGAGGCAGCGAACGCGATGAAGAGTCCTCAGCCTCCTCCTCGTCCCCGACACCTTTATCGTTCCACCGCGAGGCCTTCCGCAAGGCCGTGTCCTCGAAGAGCCTGCGTCGTTTCCTGGAGGTCTTCATGGAGACACAGATGTTCGCGGCCTTTATTCAGGAGAGGGAGATGCGCAGGCAGGGACTGAGAGGTAGGAACAGTAGATAGATGCCAGTGGTGGACAGTAACGAAATGAATATAATTGTACTTGAGTATCTTTTTCGTGTATTTCGGGCGACTTTTACTTCACTACAATACGAGTCAAATATCGTACTTTTTACTCAAATACGGAAACGTAACTGGTCAAATCACCAAGCCACCAATCAGAGTTTTGAACTCGTTTTGATTGGCGCTCGGTTTATCTACGTATCACCAACATACAGTTCGGCATCAGTTCAACAGTAAGCAGAACATTTTGAGAGGAATAAATGATGGACGAAACTCCAGACTCGAACTCGCCACAACACCCGTGACCTCATTTGCGTGATTTTACAACTATTTTACCGAGTGTATTTCTACTTTAACTCAAGTACATGGTTTGTTTACTTCAGCCACCATTGATAGATGCTCAGCTACCTCGAGCTTTCTTTCATTTTTAAACACATACAGTACATCATTAAATTGGCGCTCTCTCATTGTACAGGCTTGTTTGAGGTCAGGGCTCAAGATTACCTGGACTCGCTGCCTGGAGCTGAGAATCGAGGGGTCAACAAGTTCCTCAAAGGTCTAGGTAAGATTTTCTGTGGTGCTTAGGAGAAAGAAGAAATTCGTTTTTTTTTTTCCCCCTCAGATACTCCTATATTTCTAAATAAATCTTTTTTTTTTTTTTTTTTTTTTTGCAGGACACAAAATGAAATTCCTTTCCAAAAAGTGAAGAGAGTGAAGCCGACGAAGCGCCACAGTAGCGATTGTACAAACGCGTGAACCTAAAGCCTCATGAAAGCACTGAGACTGAGACTGAAGGGAGAAACGGCATGAGCTCAGCAATAACACAAAACTTGCACATGAATTCTTGGCTACAAACTTTTAATAAATGCTCATCTTCCTTTTTTTTCTTGCATTAAACAGTACCAAGGTCATGTTTCACCATAGACTGGTATGTTTTTAAGCGTGTGTATGTGTGTAGGAAGTCTAGAGGAGAATGTAATCACAGACCAAAGTTGAATTTCCTGTACAGTCTTGTCCCCCCAAAAAATTTGTGATTTTTTAGTATTGCTATATAAATATATATTTTTTTTCTATTTACAGAAATAGAGTACAACTTCTGTAACAGGGGGGCAATAATTTAATTTATATTCTTTTTAGAGAAAAAATACATATAATTTCGTACAGAATACTTTTTTTTTGTCGCTTTTACAACACAAAAATAAACAGAAAATGTTGCTAGGTGGTTACGGACTCTTTATCGGCAGTATAATTTAGATTTTTTGATTAAAATACCACTGTGACTGAACATTTATATTGGGAACCGAAAAAAAGAAAGGAATGAATGGAATGTGAAAGTAATGGATGCGGGTAACTTGTTCTGGGATACAAACTTGCATATAAATGCAAGGACATGGACTGTATCGACGAATGAACTTCATTTAGATATCTTCTGTCTTTTGCAGGTTATGTTAAAAAAAAAAAAAAAAAAAAGAAAAGAAAAAAAAAAAACAGCACTAAATGAAACCTGAAACAAAAAAAAGCTGCTGGTCTCGTTGCTGTGATTTGAGTTTCAAAGTATAACCAGGTTGCATTTTTACTTTCATTCACCAGTAATAAGGATTCAGTCTTCCATCTACACCACTAGGGGTCACTACAGAGAGGACTTTCATTTTTTTCTAGTTTCAATTTTTTTTTATTTTTTATGCTGATGCTAGTATTTTTATTCATTTTGTTTAATCCCCCAAAAAAGAGAAAAAAACTCACAGAACCTGCTTAATAGCATTGTTCAAATTACAAAAAACAAGCCGACAAACACATCTCGCCTATATTTTAATTTCATGTAAAGATCAGGATTACGATAAAAATAAATCCTCTTTTTTTGTATTTTTTGTATTTTTTTGTATTTTTTTATTTTTTTACTCCCTCACTTGAATCCCTAGCTTCCCCTCTGAGAAGACTTCATCTTGATTTCTTATTAGGGCTGTACTCCAAGCAGAAGAAACCAAAGCAGAGACTCCATGGCATTAATCCATAAAAGAAAAAGAGTCACAAATAATGTGTAGTGTATTCCTTTTCCATTTTTTTTTTTTTTTTTACATTGAGCAAGGTCAGATTGGAAGCTGTTGCAAATTTCAAAATAAAGATCTGGTTGTTTGGAGAAGTTGTTTAAATCCGTATGAAATAAAGCGATTCTTATCCAGCGTTTTGTGGAAAATCTTTGTGAATTTTTGATGAGCTCGATTCTTTGAATATGAAAGTGAAAGTGTTCAGCTGCTGAAGATTGGATCAGAAACTGAAGCAGACCAAACTGTGCATTTCAGACGAGCACCAGGACTGCAGCAGGCTGCCAAAATCACATTTCAATAGGATACACATGTTTATTTAATTTATATTCTGTGCAATGTATATCCAAAGGTATGCGGACCCCTGACTGTTACACCCACATATTAGCCTTCTCCAATTTTTTTGCCACAAAGTTGGAAGCACACAATTGTATTGATTGATAGATTGATAGAAACACAAGTGGCCCCGCAATGAGCCCTGACCTTAACACCACTAAACACCAATCAGGATGGTAATGCTCTAATGCTCTTGAAGGTAAATGATCACAAATCCCCATAGCAACACTTCATAATCTAGTGGAAAGACTTTCCGGAATAGTGGAGGAGATTATTGCAAACAAAGAACGGACTAATCTGGAATAGGACTTTCAAAAAAAAAAGGCACATGGGTGTGAAGGTCTGGTGTCCACAAACTTATGGTAATATAGCTTGTTGAAAAAAAAAAATATAGAGTTCAAATATTCATGAAATTGTAGAGCATTATATAGCATACCGTTTTCAAATACAAATACATGTTCAACTTTTATTTAAATAATTTCGAATAAATCACATTAAATGCTAATTACAGAAAAATCTATACTTTTGCCTCTATGCCTCTATACTTTTGCGCATTAGTGAAAAAAGAAAAATACATATACTTCTGTGGTGAAAAGTAAGATGCAATATATGTGGATATATATAAATACTTTCAATGATCTATCTATCCATTATTAATATATAAAGCAAAATAAAATAAAGGAAAAATGAAGCAGGATGTTTATCCAGCGAAATAAATGCTAAAAACAATCAAATATTTCACTTTTGCATAAACGTGTGCATGAAAGACAGCATGCGTTTTTTTTGGTGCCTTCTTTTCTTCCTGTATCTACAATATATGGACACAAATCTTGTGGACACCTAAACATAAGACTGCTATGTGCTTCTTTTTGAACATCCCATTCCAAATTTAGTCCCCATGTGCTGTTATAATAACCTCCACTCTTCTGGGAAGATGTTTCACATGATTTTGGAGTGAAGATTTGTGCTCATTCAGCCACAAGGGTGTTAGTAAAGTCACATGCTGTTGTAGGTGATGTGAGGAGGCCTGGGGTGCAGTCAGGGTTCACAATCATCCCAAAGACCTTCAATGTCAACCCATGTAAAGCATAGCCTCATGTAGCAATGTCATGCTGGAACAAGTTTGGGGATGAACCACATATACTTGGAAAGGTCAGGTGTCCCAATACCTTTGTCCATGTAGTGTACATCTTAAAGCTCAAAATCATGGAAGGGTTCATTGGTAATAATTGTGAAAAAAAGGACAAATTTATTATCATGCAGTAGTATATTTTATTAAATTCATTAGAGGGACAGCGCATGTAGAATGTTTTGGAGACAAGGTGATGGAGGCGAGATTGAGATGGTTTGGACATGTGCAGAGGAGGGACATGGGGTATATCAGTAGGAGAATGCTGAGGATGGAGCCACCAGGAAGGAGGAAAAGAGGAAGACCAAGGAGGAGGTTCATGGATGTGGTGAGGGAAGACATGCAGGTAGTTGGGATGAGAGAGGTAGATGTAGAGGACAGGGGGGGGTATGGAGACGGATGATCCGCTGTGGCGCCCCCTAATGGAAGAAGCCGAAAGAAGAAGAAGTAGAAGAGGAAGTATATATTATGAAATTTATGAAAAAAATAAATAATAAAATAAAACTTAATCAGTTATGAGCACCAGACCGTATTTAAGTACACATGGAACCAGTGTGTGCAACAAGGAGGCATGTTTTCCTTTCTGCCGTCTTTATTACTGTGTGTGTGTTTTTTTTTCCTCTGCATTTTTTTTCCTACTATAATCTTGCACTTACATCCACCAAACCCTTGGAACACAAATGATCCCGTCAATGACATGGAAGTAGCAGGGCTCACAGAGCTGTACAAATATATGATGTCCACAACTTAGTAATACAACTAGGATTGAGGTGCTTTACTTAATGGAGAATATACACTTTACGGATGAACGTTTATAGCTCTCATAAGAATGCATTTGGCAGACGCACTTATCTTAGACTTACATTTATCTCATTTCTATAACTGAGCAGTTATGGGGTTAAGGGCCTTGCTCAGGGGTCTAGGAGCCCTAGGTGGAGGAGGAGCCTTGAGAGGAGGGGGGAGCTTATGAATAGCAGCATGGTGTGGGTGAGATTTGAACTCAAGACCTTCGGATCCAAAATGTCTTAACCACTAAATGTATGAAAAATAGTTTTTTTCCCTGGTACACAGATATCCCTGAGTCTCTTCACAGAGGTCCATTCAGATTGTGATGATTAAAACAGCTACCTTCCTTACTTACCTTTCTTTCGGCTTCTCCCGTTAGGGGTCGCCACAGCGGATCATCCGCATGTTTGATTTGGCACATGTTTTTACGCTGGATGCCCTTCCTAACGCAACCCTCCCCAATTATCCGGGCTTGGGACTGGCACTAAGGCTTGTGCAACCCTCACACACACACACACACACACACACACACACACACACACACACACAC
>JAAIIK010000196.1:2026244-2066569 GCA_014706435.1 Silurus glanis | reverse complement strand
TGTGTGTGTGTGTGTGTGTGTGTGTGTGTGTGTGTGTGTGTGTGTGTTTAGGTTTCAGGTAGCTGCGGCTGTCCACTCTTCCACGATTGCTCTCTAGACTGCTTTTTGGCTCTGGCCCAGAAAACATTACACACACACACAAAAAATATCAAATCTAGCAACACTTTACAAATATCTGCAACAGATACAACGATCAGGCAAAATATTATCACCACCTGCCTAATATTGTGTTGGTCCAAGTTTTTGCATTAATAGCATTAACTTCTTCAGCAATGTGAGCTACAGAAGCCCGTCTGTTGGATTGAAACACACGGACCAGCCTTCTCCTCCCCTTGCATCAATAAGCCTTAGCCACTCATGATCCTGTCACTGGTTCACCAATGTTCCTTCCTTGGACCACTTTTGATAGATACTCACCACTGCTGCTATTTTGCAGATGCTCTGACGTCTAGCCATGACAATTTGACCCTTGTCAAACTCGCTCAAATCCTTACACTTGCCCATTTTTTCTTGCTTCCAACACATCGACTTTGAGGACAAAATGTTTACTTGCTGCTTAATATATCCCACCCACTAACAGGTGGCATGATAAAGAGATAATCCCAGGGAATAATCTGTTATTCACTTCACTGCTCATAATGTTATAATGTCAATGTTATGCCTAATCAGTGTATACTTTTTAATCTTTGGTGTGTCCCTAAGAGTGGATATCGAATAGCATTTATAACAATACCAGTCTCTTGACTACATTTACTTACCCATCTATAATAAGGTTAGGGTTAGAGTTAGCATTCAGTTGTCTTTTGGCAGCGAAGCCCTTAATGGAGTTCCCCAAAGCTGGTCAGAGTCAGGCCAGCTGGCAGTGACGTTCACATAGCGCTCGAGATCCCTCACTGTACACAGGTTTGACCTGGGCACAGTCTCATCTGTGAGATCAGAGAAGATTATAGGTTTGTATATCATGTCAGAAATGCCGGGTTTAGCCACATAGATTAGATTAGATTAGATTAGATTAGATTCAACTTTATTGTCATTGTGCAGAGTACAAGTACAGGGTCAATGAAATGCAGTTACAGATGTAGCATCTAACCAGAAGTGCAAATACCAATGTATATAAATAAATCTACTATAAATATATAAATTATGGGAGTGCAAAAGTGCAATATATATTACAATAATACTTTAGAAGCAATTTGAAGATATACACACACTCTTAAGATCCAAATGGAAAATTTCCAGCAGCATGAATTGAAGGTGCCCATTATACTTATGGAACTTGCTGGTCCAATAGTTCACTTAGAAGAAAGCATCACTCCACCCTTTTTAGGGTTATATGGTGAGAAGCAACACCACACTAAGATTTTTATAAGGGATACAAGCTGATTGTGCCAGAATAATGGATTCAAGTAAGAGGTATTCAAACATGAAGGCTTGGGCAGATCAAGGTAAATTTGTATAAAAGCAACAGAGAATCAAGGATTTGGTGGGATAAAAGTATTTGCATTTTGGACTGAATAAAGTATGGAGAAGAAAAGGAACATCTTGTGATCCAAACCTCATAATCTGTAAAATACAGTGGTCATCCAGTCTGTAGTGGCAAACATCAGGATGAACTCTAACTCATTGCTTCAACCTGAAAATAGGACACTGACCTGAAATCTAGTACTAAAACATCTAGTGATCATTGGCCAAGTCAATCGCTTAGGTTATGCATCATTGATAAACTGAACATGTGACAGAAATCAAAAAGATGCTAGCACTAATGGAAGCCATTGAAGATCTAAGAAATGTTAGCATTTGGATCCAACTTTTTTAGTTTAATCGCCTGGCAATGCTCAGCTTCGATCGTCTCGTCTTCTCTGCCATCGTTTGCTGTGCATCAGACCTCACTCTCCCCTGTGCTGTCAGCACTACAAGCTAGGAGTTTCCTTTTAAAACTGTTCTCCCCCTTGCCTATTCTCGCCAAATCCTGTTTGCTATTACTTTTCCAAGAGAAATAGGAAAGCTGATGTCTAATTAGCTGAAGTAGGCACTTTGTATCAGCTGCTCCATTTCTTTTCAAGCTCTTGAAGACACTCACAAGGTCATCTCACAGCTCTGTTTTCTCCTATAAAGTACTCATACAAGGAATGCGGGCGGGTTAAGGAGTTCCGTGGGTCGGTGAAGGGGTTTTAGAAGCTCTTTGGCACATGACTAGTGCGGCGATTCGCCGTGGATGGTAACCGGAGAGCAGCTGAGAGAACAAGCCCTGATGATTAATGGCAGGAGTAAAGGCATATTCCATAAACATTGACACACACACCAGCTGCTATCCAGCTTCCCTGAGCCAGGGTTGCTTTAGAACAACTCGCTGCTCTAGGTGTCATTCTTTGTCTCGCACATATGCCCACACGTACACAGTCATTTCTTTCCCTTCTCACTCACTCGCACTAACATAAACAGTTGCCCAAGATCCAATCTTACACTATATACTCATATCTTTCTGTTAACTCGCATATATACCATAAATCCTTGTATGTAATTATATACGAAATTTTCGCAAGCAAATTATTTAAGTCAGGAACATTCGAACGTACTTCATTTTATGAACATTTAAACATCAAATACGAACAACGGATATAAATGTCGGCAAAACATTTTTTTTTACCCGGTATTAGTCATGTCAGAGAATTTTATACGTAATAAAGCAACCAAAAATATTCAATTGTAAAACAATTAAAAAATTTTTTTTGGAAAAAACGAAGCAGAAAGAACCAATGCTCATGCTCTTGCCTTCAATGCTGTGATTCTGATTAACTCGCAAGGAAGTTCTTGACTTTTTCATGGTTTCATCAGACTGGTGAAGTCGTGTCCTGCTAAGAGCTTACAAAGCATGTAAAGAATCTTGTTGCTGAAAGTTCAATCACAAGTGGAATTTTTCCGATCGGAATTTATTAAAGAATTTCAAAAACAGTTAATAATAATAATAATAATAATAATAATAATAATAATAATAAACTTTATTTTATATAGTGCCTTTAAAAGTTACATCTCAAAGTGCTTTCTAAGCATAAAAAAATACATATAAATCACCTGGAAGCTATCCTGAAAAAGTAGGTTTTAAGAGCTCACTTGAATCAAATCAAACTGTATGATATATATGGAAGAAAAACAAGGCACTTGAAGAACAGCATACTTTTGTAAGTGAAGTAGGGTGGAGTCAGCATCATGCTGAGGGACTGGGACCGGGGCTCGAAGGAATAATGGATCCAAATACACCTCTATTCCAGCAGTAAGACTGCAGATCTCTGTTTGAGAGCTGAAGATGAAAAAAGAAATGACCTAAAAAACAAATCCAAATCGAGGAACTGTTTCAGAAAAAGTTCTTTGGAATGCTTTTTTTCTCCACAGAAAACCAGTGCGATGACATGGTGAGGGCTGTATACAGGAGAACCCCTCATAATTTGAGAAAGCCGCAGAGTTTTTGCAAGGAAGAGAAGAATACAGCGATCAAATCTACAGCAGATGCGTTAACGTTGTAGACTTTTTAATGACTAAGTGCTACAATATTTACAGAAATTTATCATTTTTAGAGGACAATAAATCTATACCGTATACAAGGTGCACATTGAGTACACTACACCATATCTAAGTTTCATTTCTATAGTATTGCCCCTAAGAAGATATACTTAAATGGTGGCTGAAATTTGAGGGGTGCACTTACTTTTGTGAGATACTGTATATTATAGGGATATTAGGATTCACAGATTGGTACATCAGCATAAAAGTTAACGATGCGATGCATCGATTTAAAAAAAGTGTGCATTGGATACAAGTTGGTATTTGTAACGCGATGCATTGAAAACAATTTATTTATATATAAGTATTATTACTTTACTTTTATTATTTAAAAAAGTGACCAAAAATTTGTGACCAATATTTTATATGTATTATTATATTGTATGTTTTGTTTTTTTCCTCCAGAAGCATTTTTAATTTTCACATTTAATTCTATTTTATATCTGTTTCTAACCTTCTATTTATCATCACTGCCTGATACACATCTAATATCTGTACTGTACCGTATAATGTGTTTTTTTATTGTTTGCTCAGCTAGATTTTGATATTCGGATTTGTGTTTCTGTCGCTAGGACGGAATGAGCTGATAGCGCGCTACATCAAACTGCGAACGGGAAAGACGCGGACGAGGAAACAGGTGAGAAAGTCCTCAGTTCTTTTGCCAGTAAAATATTCGTGCGGGTGTGATGTCAGCCTATAATCTTAGACCGCACAGAACTGGATAAAATGAAAAGGAAAAAAAAAATAAACATATCGGAACTTAATTAGACAGGCAGCTCACAGTGTAGCGAGCGTGTGATTATTAGGCCCCTGTGGGCCTCTGTGCTGAAACCGAGCCCAGTTATGTGATTTATGCCTGAAGATTCGCACACAGATGCTGCTGGATAAAATAACGGGCTCGCTCTTCAGCACCTCACATAGCCCGGCTTGTTAGAGCCATAACCAGCCTTATTCTCACAATCAGGGCCATGCTGGCCAGAGTTAGGGCCTTGGAATCTGATAGTACCCCTTCCGGCCTTCAATATTGCACCATCTCATCCAGAATTGGCAACATACATAAGGCTTAAGCTTTACAGAGAGATTTTAAAGGATGGATATGGGAATGCTGGAATTTGAGTCCAGGGAAAGGTGGTGCTCCTGGAAAATGGAGATCAGACACCTGTTCATCAAATCTGGGATAACATCAGGGTGAACAAAGCAAGTAATAAACATGGTCTATTTTCAGCTGTTACCACAAATTAGGAGGCACACAATTGTATTTGCAATTGTACTTTGGATGTGGTAGCATGATGTTTTCTCCTCAGTTGTAGACCCAGAGTGGACTTGAATGGCATTACTAATGCTCTTGTGGCTGAATGAGCAAACATTTTTTACAAGTACACTCAAAATCTTTTGGAACATCTTCCCCTTCCTGAGTTTTTTTATTTAGCTTGTTGGTATGAGAATATTAACTTCAATAACTGTCTTGTGCCATTCAGAGCAAACAAGGGACCATTTTTTAAGTCACTATGATCTCCATTTCTGGATGTTTTTAAAACCAAAGTGTTTCAATAGAGGTGTAAAGAGTACCTGAAAATCGTACTTGAGTAAAAGGATAGATACATTACTGCAAAACCTACTCAGTTACTTCAATAGACAAATAAAATTGAAGTTAATCGTTTTAGATTTAGGTTTAGAGGTAAAACCAAATATTCAAAGATGACTGACTAACTTGTCAATTAAAATATAAAAAGTATAAAAAATGTAAAAAAAAAAGTACATATACTGTATTGAAAAAAAAAGTAATTGAGTAGAAAGTAAAAGTTGCATATATCTTTGATAGTCAGTAAAACTAAAAAGTAGCCAAAAAATAAGTAAAAACAAAACAATAGCAACGAAGTACATTTACTCCAATACTTTACACCACTGGGTTTAAAAAATGATGATAAAGGTATAGGGTATATTTTGGAGAGAATTGGGCCACATTGCTTTCCAATATATATATATATATATATATATATATATATATATATATATATATATATATATATATATATATTACATACATACATATGTATTTATGCTTTTATTTGTGGATTGCATTCACAACATCCTTCGGTATCTTCTTCACCTCCGCCTTGTTTGGCCATTAATAAAGTATTATATTTCATGTCTTTTTTACAGGTGTCCAGTCATATTCAAGTACTGGCACGAAGGAAGGCTCGGGAGATACAGGTGAAACTAAAGGTAGCTCCTCTGATATGGATGTACCCATTAACACATTCTCACTAGCTCTTCACATCGGCTGTGCTCATATGCCTCGTCCATGCTGTGACATTTGATCAGTCTCTGACCTCTAAGTACACAAGGGTCAAGTTCACCCTCCTACAGTTTCTATCTTTCGTCTCATGCTTTCATGTCATTTATTGCACAGTATAGTTTGCTCACACTCCCACTGGCCATCAGCCATCATAGTCCAGCTGTCAGAGCCCCAAGCTGGTCACAAGGCTACCACTGTCAGGCCTTTTAAATACATTTCTGAATCAGTGACAGACACACACACATGCCCGTACTGAGGGTTTTGGTTGTACCATACATGGTTTATACAGAAGAATGCATGGCTTGTGGCATTTCAAGGACTTGTTGTGTTACAGCTCTGAAACCAGCTCATTTTTAAATCCTGCACTTTGCTCGATTGACAAATCTGCACTCACGTCACCACCGAAAACTTTGATGATTCAGGTTCAATCTTCTGGCGCTATAATTAATTAATTGAGACTTTTACGCGTAGAGGTTCACACATAGCTGTAGCTGTGGATCAGGATTCTCAGCTAGTTCAGAGACTGTGTTTTTCCACTTGATGTTTTCCAGGCTGGTCTGAGGTTTCATAATGCTGGAGCTTTGAGCTGGTAGTTTGACCTCCAGAAGTAACAGGCAGCTTGTCAACACGAGCTGCAGTCTGGCAGGAGCATAAAGTTTAAATTCCTGACTCTGAAGGTTCACAGCAGTATTAGTACTGCTTCATTCAGGACGGGAAACTCTCGCAAACATACTATTTTGTGCTCCTGCAGAATTTACAAACAATTGGTTTTAAACAAGTGTTGGTTTTAATTATATTGAGGCTGAGCCCATGTATAATGCAATTCCAAAAAAAAAAACAAAAAAAGAACTAAAAACATTATCTCAATTTTTACACAGCTAGTTTATGATTTTAAACAGCTACAAGTTTTTGTATAGAGTTTATATAGAGTTTTAATCAAATCAGGAGGTTTTTGCTTACATTTGTATCTAAATTAAGACTTCACGCTGTCTGGGTGCAGGCCAGTATTTGACACTGATCCCGACTACTTTTGTTTGATAGGTTGTAGTGATGGACGTCTAATGCCATGGTAATGTCACTATTGTCTACTTTGTTTCTTTGAAAGGACCAGGCAGCCAAAGACAAGGCCCTCCAAAGCATGGCCAACATGTCATCAGCACAGATCATCTCACCTACTGCCTTCCAGAACAAAATGGCCCTGCAGAGCCTCTCGCGGCCGGCGTATCCAACTGCCGGTGGGGTGAGTTCATGGAAGCTGATTTCTGATTACATCTTCAAACCAAATGTTTAAAGCTCATTTTAATTGAACATGGTGGAGAAGTTTGAGAAGTGGACTATATGTCATGCTGACGTTTATGAGTTGAATATCCCATGAATGTACCATGATCCCCTAAATGTTTTGTGTCTTCTTGTAGTTTTGGCATGGAGCACTCCCAGGCCAACCAGCACCTAATGAAGAGTAAGTATGCTTTTCCATATTCATCATACTAAAGTCCATCATGAACAAAAAGTAATACAACATCTATGATACAGCATCAAGCCATTTTCGCAACAGAACTACGTCATGCAAGCAACAGGTCCATCTATCACAGGTCTGTCTGTCTTAATCTTAATAAAACATAAAATACAGTCAAACAGCTGGTTCTACATTGCTTTGTTTTTTCCCAATTTCCAGGGTATGAGAGTGCATCTGGTCTGTCTATGTCCCCTAGTGCCCCCTCTTGGCAGGGCAGAAGTATAGCTAGCTCTAAACTTCGAATGTTGGAGTTCTCAGCCTTTCTGGAGCAACCACAAGACCCAGAGAATGTCAGTCTCTTATTCTATTGAACTAATTCTGAAAATGTTTTAAAAGATTAGATTCTCACGTTGCGATTTGTTCTGCAGTTCAACAAGCACTTGTTTGTGCACATTGGTCAGTCAAACCCAGCATACTCCGACCCTTATTTGGAGGCGGTAGACATCCGGCAGATCTACGACAAATTCCCAGAGAAGAAAGGAGGTCTGAAGGAGCTGTTTGAGAAAGGACCAGCGAACGCGTTCTTCCTCGTCAAGTTCTGGGTAAGACTTTACGTTAACGTGCTGATGATTTGGCCTTCCAACGCTGCTGCTTATCAGGTTATCGGACTTACAGAGTGCGTGAAAAGAAAGACTGCGAAATAGCAGACATGAGCAAAACTACCTCTGAGAAACATATAGTGGATATAGTGGATGTCAAACACATGAGAGTTTGTGTAGGAATGGTTGTGCAGTAGTGTTGAAGTGTTTTCTTTACACTTGGCCAAGCTGACAGTTGTCCAGAGGGCACAAAGGGAGGGAGGGTGGGATGTTGTAGATCTCTAGGGCCTTGGCTCGGGGAGAGTGACAGGTTCTACTTTTTTGGTGGGGAAATCTGAGCTTGGCCACCTGTCCCTCTCACTGTTACACCATCCCACAACACACGCACCCGCCTATTTATAGAACCTTCAAGCCGAGATAGATAGATAGATAGATAGATAGATAGATAGATAGATAGATAGATAGATAGATAGATAGATATGAGGATGCTAAGATAGAAGGAATTTAGCCATTATGTATATATACTATATAGACAAGTATTGGGACACCTAACTTTTCCAGTCATATGTGGTTCTTCCACAAACCTTAACCTCAAGGTCGGAGACAAACCGGTCACATGTCTTACCATCATCCACTACCTTCTTAAAGGGGCTGCTCCGGCCGGTAACACATAATACATTACCGCTAATTTCAAACCCCCAAGCTAGCAAAATGAACAAAAAACAACACAGTGGATTTACGATTATTATTTTATTTCGAAAATATCAGTTTTTATGTCGGTCGTATCATTTAAATTTGTTGTATTTGTACTTATATTGTCTGACATAATCCGGTCCGTGGTGCAAAAAAGGTTGGGGACCACTACTTTAGTGTATAAACCCTACCTGTGAAGTTATTCAAGATGAGTTGCAATCATTGGAAAGACAAAGGAGCCTCTACAAAAGCTGAAAGAGAAGATTAGTGTATCACACCTGAAGGGCCTTGGGTATAAGATTTCCAAAAAAAGTAACATTCCAAGAGACATTGCGAGCTCTTATACAGAAGTTTAAATCTTGTGCAACAGATGCAAACCTGCCTGGCCGTGGAAGAAAGCCCAAAATTTTATCAAGAGCCCGTATAATCTTAGGACAATTAAGAGAAACTCAGATAGACAGACAGATACTACATTACTGGCCAAATAGATATGCAAAAAAATGGATATCCAAAAAGACTACTTGTACACTACAAATATGTAGCCAAAGTCTGGTCCTATAGCAAAGATTAGACTGAAAAGCACTTTAGCTCTCCAATACCCACTGACACCATAATTTGTCACTTCAACCTAGTCCAATTTGAAGCTTTGTCCACAACATGGTCTCTGAGAAATCTAAACCAATGAGAGCTGTTCTATAAACTCATAAGTATGGGTCATGACTTGGGCGTCCACGTGCCCTGGTTGCCATGACAGCACTGACAGGCCTCCTGCGGTACTCCAAAGCTATGGCATTCTAGATTAAATTTGCACACCGGCTATGGCCACTGTCTCGCACTGCGCCCCGCGGCCATGTCCTAACGGATCACCTTGCGCTTTTGAAGTGCCGCCGCAATCGGATTTGAGTCGGCCGTGCTAAATTGTTACACAGGGAGCTGGGCAGCGTAACGCAATTTCGAACGTTGCGGGATGTTGATTGTAATTGGATGAATTCCCTCGCAGAAAGGGAGAGCGCACGGGTTTGGCTCAGAAATGAAGATAAATGAGGGAATAACCTAGCGCAAGGAATAGAGATGGAAGAGCGGTGCGGGGAGGAGAAAGGTGTCAGGGGGATTATAATGGGGCATTAGGAGGCAGGGAGCTAGAGGGGAAAAGGTGAACCTGCCTTGAGTGTGCTTATTTAAGGGCTAAGATGAGAACAGGGTTTGCCGTTGCCCGACCATCGTACAGGTCACCCTATTGTTACGGTTTACATAGATCTGGGTCATTATTGAACGTTCGAAATCTCGTAATACACGGTTGCTATGTGCAATGCGTTGCCAAAAATGTATTTATTGTCTGGTAATATGCACAGATGATACATAATTTAACTGCATATCTGAGGTTTTTCAGACAGGTGGTATGTGATGAATGGCAGAGCATATCAGTGATTTAAGTCAACATGAAGTAGGCCAAAGTGGCTGGTTGACCTTTGCAAGGACTATGTTTGGCTAGTGCATCGTACACAACAGTACAACTATATTGATGAAAAAGGTTCAGAAACTAAACGTCAACGTGTTGATATTGATTATTCTGGACAAGTGTAACAGCACCACCAACAGGCATCTGTCAATCCCAGACTGTAGATTCACAAAACAAAAACTCTTAGATTTGTCTGCATTTGATCTGGTCATTCTTGGTCTGCCTCATTGACACGTTTGTTCTGTGGTGCATGTAAAATACACTGTAATGAACGTGAATGAGGTGGATTATCATCCTTTATCTTCCTCAAGCATCCATTTTGGGTAAAAAAGGGATTGTGGACTTGTTAACAAAACATTTAATAAGATACAGTTTATATAAATAACCAATCTGTTAAACGGTCTAAGTGCGCAATAGCGTACACATCATTTTTTGCTTTCGTGACACATTGCGTTGTAATATAGTACTCAGATTATTATCAATTTAGCTATAGCACCATCACATGATACTAATCACACACACCAGTTTCTAGACACCCTTGATTAGCACATGTCCGAATCAAGGGTAAAACAGCTAGAAATTGGTGTGGACTTGCTTGGTTGGGATGAAAACCTGCACCCACACCGTCCCTTTGTGGAAAAGATTGGACACCCCTTATATAAGACAAAGGTAGAAGAAAAAGTGCTGTGAAAGGTGAGACGTATATACATGTGCTAGGAAAAATTGGGCACCCCTGTCTTAAATGGTTGTTGTTATGTTCTTTATGACGTATTGACCAGGTTATGGTATCTTTGTTACTCTGTTCACATTTTCATGTCTTTTGTTTGTACTTTTGCTAGTGGTTGGATCGTCCTTGCAAATAACCGATTAATCAACAGATGTAAATGGATACTGGATATAAACCAACCCCAAACATAACACTCAATGTAAAATAGTTCTGAACTTTATTACAGAAATAAATAAAAAAAAAAACAGTACTGAATCATAAAAATGTACTATACTGAATACAAAAGAATATATTACTTATTTTAATAAATATTGTGGAAAATAATTAAAATGCTTTCATACTGAAACAAAAAGTAACACCAAATAAATAAAAGCAGTTACATCCAAATAAACAGCAAATAGTGTCAGTGATTCGCCTCTAGAGGCTCTTGTACTGTATGACGCAACCCGGAAAAACTATCGTATGTATTTTTGCTGATAGCCAATAGTTCCAGCAATCATCTATCGGTGCCGATTGGTCTGCAAAACTGATGAATCGGTCGGCCTCTAACTTTTGTTGAACATTCGCTGAACTCGCAGTCGATCCCTTTCTTTACAAGGCAGTAATCTTATTGAGTTACAACTACAAGATTATCCATGATAGCTGGAAGACTGTAAAGAGTGTGAAGCTGTCAATTTAATCCAATAAACTGTATCTTTTTATTGTGTCGGTTAAAATTTGGTGGCTGATTTGACTGTGCACACCTCACTCTTGCTTTGTGTACAGGTCTGGTAGTGCTGTAATTCAAGTTCCAAAAAGCATTACAGCACAAACCTGAAGACAGATGTGTTTGCTTGATACCATTTAGGTCACCTTTGGCTGAATTATGCCTGACTCGCTGTGCACTGCGCACCTGTTGCACTGCAAAGCAGATATCATATACAGAAATGATTAAACGCCTTTTTGTTTTGGTCCAGGCGGATCTCAGCGTGAACCTTCAGGACGACAGTAGCTTTTTCTACGGCGTCTCGAGCCAGTACGAGAGCTCCGAAAACATGATCATCACTTCCTCTACTAAAGTCTGCTCCTTCGGCAAGCAGGTGGTGGAAAAAGTGGAGGTAAGAGAGGTCGAGAAGGTGGGAACGATGCATGGAGGGGCAATATTGCCAGTGGCTTCAGTGCATTTAGATTAGCAAAGATATTACAGTAATGAAATCACATTTCATGACACATAAGCAATTGCACTCTTATGAATCACCGAACAATTACGATGCCTCAAATTGGCTCATAAGTTTGAACACTTAATGTGATACGAATTCTGATTGTGTTTACCAAGACAAGCAATCCCTTTCCCCTTGCTCTCTTTGCAGACGGAGTACGCGCGCTTTGAGAATGGCCGATACGTGTTCAGGATCCACAGATCGCCTCTATGTGAATACATGATCAACTTCATCCACAAACTCAAACATCTACCGGAGAAATATATGATGAACAGCGTACTGGAGAACTTCACTATACTACAGGTAAGCAGTCCCACAAAAAATACAGTCTTTGCTGAGTGCATCCTTAAAGTGAAGGTTGGTTGAGAGCAAATACAGCACTCGGGGCAAATATCGTTGTGGTGTGAGAGATTCCTCGTGCTCTTCAATAACTAACCTTGTAAGTGTGGCATTTTGACTTTGCTAAGCAGAGACGAGTGCGTTGAGTCAGATGGAAATGAGGCTATTATCCGAGCAACAGTGAGTTCTTAACAACAGTGCTCGAACACTGGTGTCGACTGTGTTAGCCTCTGCCCACACATTATGACTCTAAGACAATGATCTACTGAGCATGCATTGAACAGTATAGGAGACTCACTCATGGGCTCCAGTGCCCTCTCAAAAGTCTGATTTAGCCCAGATTGACTGTTTGAGACAAAAACTGACAGACAAGCACACATACTGTGGCTGGCGTAAGTATCCCTGAAATTTTCCACATTTTGTTGGGTTACACTCAGGAACTGAAATAGATTTCATTGGAATTATGTTGTGACTCGAAATACAAAATATCTTCTTGTTTTTCTTCTTCTACTTCTTTGGGCTGCTCCGAGTTGGGCTCACCACAGCGGATCATCTGTACCACCTTGTCCTCTACATCTGCCCCTTTCAAACCAACCACCTGCATGTCTTCCCTCACCACATCCATAAACCTCCTTCTTGTAGTAATCGGTCGTTCATGAACGATTCATTCATTTTGAACGAGTCTTTAATGTGATTCAAAAGAACAAGTAGCCTCAAAGAGTGTTTTTTTTTCGTATATTTTCCACTGGACGCACAGGAGCGAAGCTTTGCAAAATCTCTGTAGGTTATGTACATGAAACAGAACTGAGTAGTTTACCTTTTGACTCTTCTAGTCCGAGTTGTTCGTTCTTCTGTCAAATGACTCCCATAGACTCTATGCAGTGCATTAGACAGGAAACAGAATTGAGTATTTACTTCATTCGTTCTTTTGTCGCGTGACACCCATATATGCTATTAAGGTAATTAAAGAATTAAAGGAACGATATAAACTAAATGACTCAAAAAAAAGATCCGTTCATTTTGATGAACGAGATTCAAAGAACCAAGTCACTAGAATGATCTGATCTCCCCATCACTACTTCCTGGCTGTCCTTTTGTCCTCCTGCCTGGTGGCTCCATCTGCAGCATTCTTTTACAGATATACCCCATGTCGTTCCTCCCGGTACCCACATAACCAAACCGTCTCAATCGCGCCTCTCTCACCTTGTTTCCAAAAAGTCCTGCCTGCGTGGTCCCTCAAATAAACTCATTTCTAATCGTGTCCATTCTCATCACTCCCAATGAAAATCCTCAATCATCTATATATACTGTACAAAATTATTCACAAATACCAAAAGTCACGAAAGTGTTATGTGAAAGTCATGTGATCTCGTTTTTTTTTACTCTAAATAGCCTACACCAGAGCCCCAGAGTGTGTTAAAGGCACATTTTAACATACATTTCCATGACTAAGGAGAAGAGCTGAAATAAAGCAGGGGGTTGTTTAGATGTTGAACTTCTGACTATCAAGCTGCCACTGCTGAATTCTTAAACAAGGCGCTTAACCCTCAACTACTCAGCTGTATGAATGAGATAATTGTCATTCTGTATAAGGGCATCTGCCATAAATGTATTGATCAGGGATTTGGTTATTAAAAATAATCTCCAAATCTTCGACTGTCCTATGGAGCTCCATTGAGTTGAAATGAGAGTAAATTTGGCATTTTTTAATTCATTGTCATCGGCTGTAAATTAGGCCGATTGACAGGCAGGCGCATTTTGTGGTGGAACACGTGACGCTGCCTCTTGTGGGCAAGCAGATTGCCATTCCAACGGCTTAACCCTGTGATGTCCCCCCTCTGCCTGCTAACTTTTTAAAGAGAACTACCTTAGTAACTTCCCAAGAAAATGGTAAGACTTAAGGTAAGGCCACACCAAACCAATGCTAACGAACTAGCTGTGAAGAAAGCAAACTGTGGCATCGCCTCGTTTTACCTCGCCTGCGTCAGGGAAAAAAAGTAGCACTAGAACACACTGGACAGACTACAGCCAGCGGCAATTAGCATATAGATTCTACCTGCAGGTGGCTGTAGTCTGTCGTTGGCATCCAAACAGCAAAACCGGAAGAACTAATATCGGCTGAACATATCAGCCAAAAAAATCGCCATCGTATATCGGCCATCAACTGCACTGATTTTTTTCAATATCGGCATCGACCAGAGAAAATCCCATACCGGTCGACCTCTAGATAATATTAAAAATGGAACCATGGACACAATATAGGACAATGGATAGTCTAAAGAGGGTGCTTAAGAGAGAGGCAATGGAGAGGAACAGGTGACTTGATAGTGAGATCATGTGACATTTTAATTGCGCACCTGGTAAAAAGTCAATAGAATGGTTAGCACCAGAGCTAATTTGGGAGATTGATTTTTGTGTAAATTCATAGCAGTTAAAAAAAACCGTACAAAATGTGGAAAAGTACATTCTGTACTTATAAAAGACATTATACATGCACTAAGGATAATGTTTTATTGGAATAAAGCTTGAAACCGTATGTCATTTCCGTATCTAAAGGGAATCTGTAGCTTGAAGAGACATCAGCTGTCCTTTAACCCTCGCTCACTTTCTGCCCCCGTGTCTGCTCTGTCTCAGGTTGTTACGAACAGGGACACTCTGGAAACGTTGCTGTGCGTGGCTTACGTGTTCGAAGTGTCGACCAGCGAGCACGGCGCCCAGCATCACATCTACAGACTGGTCAAAGACTGATCCACAGAGGCTCAGGCCATCAGATTCCCTTTTTATTTTATGCCACTACAACTACTACTGCTACAACTACTACAGTTCAAAAAGCACCACAGCGCCCCCTACTGACTGCTTTTTTTCTAGTCAGGGAAGACCAGTGCATTGGGGTGAACGTCTACCACAGAACATTGCTGTCCAGTGGCCTGAGCAGACGAGGCTTCACTACAGGAACCATACATATGGGAACCATTGGAAACGCCTTGAGAATGTCAGGAGCTCACAGTGCATGTTGTTGTAACAGGCATTTTGTGTTCTCTTTTTGTATTACAGAACCTCTGTTTAGAAAGAAAATGCATGAAGATGTTTTTTTTTTTTTTTCTTTATTTTGCTTCCTCTTCTTTAATCCAGTTTTACTCAAGAGTGTTTGTTATGTCTTTTCACACAGTTGCATGTGTGACATCCTGTCTGGCGCTCACCTAGTGACCACAGATCTCGATCAAATCTTGTGTTGACTCCGAAGTGCAGAAAAAGGAACGGTACACCAAAGTTTTGTTCAGCTCGATTCTGCGTAATCATTTCACAGTATTGCAAGCAACGTCTGTAAAGCAAGACAATGTGGTATTTAAAAATTTCTTGTTTAAAATAGCTTCGGTTTAGGAAGCTCGGCGTTCCCGAACTGAATTCGGCGTATTAAGTCATGAGGAGGAAAAACATCTTAGATGTGCAAGGGGTCTTTCAAGACTGGAGCTGAAAACTACTGACATATACTGTTTGATTTTAATTCATTATGTACTATTTATCATTTATAAAAAAAAAAAAAGAAAGAAAGAAATCATGACATATTCTTTTTTAAATTGAAGCAGAATTCTGTGTGCAGAAATGGAGAGAACAAAAGCCAAAAAGTGTCCCAGTATGAGAAGAAAACACAGTAAAAGAAATGTGGAACTTTGTGGGAATCTCCCAAAAATAACCTTTTTTGACAAATGAAATTAAATGAAGAAAATGTCTCTGATTTGATTACATATTTTTACTTGTTTGAAAAAAAAATAAGTAAGTTCTAACAAGATACCTATAGGCACTGGTGGACTTGAGTGACAGATGCAGCAGGGAAAATATTACTCGAGTACAAGTAAAAGTGTACCTATTTTTTCAAAGTACTATGATTTATTACGGCTATAATGTTTCTATTATAATTTTTGTCACAAGGCTCTTTGCTTAATCGACTCAGTTTATGTGAAAAGACTCTCAGCACAACAATCTAATGACAGAATGATACTAACGAGTCAAACACTGGTCGATATTTATTCAAATGATCATGAATCTACAAACTTCTTTTCAACTACAAAAAAAAAAAAAATCGCGCAAACGAGGTCACGGGTGTTGCGGCGAGTTCGAGTCAGGAGTTTCTTCCATCATTTATTCCTCTCAAAATGTTCTGCTTGCTGTTGAACTGATGGTGAACTGTATGTTGGTGATCAGTAGATAAACCAAGCGCCAATCAAAATGAGCTCAAAAGTGTGCTCGACCCTGATTGGTGACTTGCTTGGAAGTTTTTCTCCACTCATAATTCTTAAAGAACAACTGACTTCGCAAAATATAGTTGAGTCAAAATTTTAATATTTGACTTTGAAATCTAGTGAAGATAAAGTAATACTTCAGTAAAGTACAGATAGGTGAAAAAGCCACTTAAGTACAGTAACGAATGACATTTTCTACGTTAAAATGGCTGCAGTGACAATTGTATGTGTTCGAAAAATGACCGAGTTGCTGAACCGACGTAAATAGAGGCATCACAATACAGTTTGATCTGAAATAACAAATGTGCTCAATTTACTTTTTATTATATGTTATTATTAATAATTAATGATACTCATCTATGTGAAGACACTGCTCATGTTAATGATTTCTCATAATAATCATCAACAATGATTTAACAAAGTAGGAAACAGCTATTTTTTTTAGAAAAGGCCCGCAGGCTACTCATGTGGTCCTTGCGGGCTACCTGGTGCCCGCGGGCACCACGTTGGTGACCCCTGTTTTAGAGGGTATTCGTCCAAAAAACGACGATCTCTCCAATGAAAACGACGTGAAATGTGAAACGTGAAAAGTATAAGGAATGTTTGTCCTTATACTTTGTATATCATGATGGTATATCATGATGTGCTTTGCTAAGCAAGCAAACCCCAAAGGAACTACATTTTACTATGGATGGACTAATCTGAGTGAGTTTTAGCCACAGACACATTTAGTTTCAAGAGGTGCCAAAGTCAAGGCAAGTGGGTTTGATTGTCATCCCTCGATACTTATAGCTGGTATACATTGGAACAAAATGTCATTTCTCCAGGACCATGATGCAACACAAACCAGCACAGTAGTAGAGCATACAACACTACATAAAATACAACTGAATCAGAGAAATGAGAATACATAGAAAAAATACACTGAAATAAAGATGACAGCAGTGGAAGGCTTTTGCAATAAATTCTTTTTTGAGTATTGAGACGTGTCGCAACAATATTAAAAAATAAGAGCAGTTACATTACTAGAAAGTGTCTAATGCAGCAATGCAAAGTGCAGCGCTCACTGGTATTGAGTCATACTGGTTGAGGTGACTGACAAGCCCAGGTGAGCTTTGGAAGGCAGCAGAGTGTTGAAAAAACTTACACTACTCCCTCAGGGAAAAAAAAACCTCTCAGAGACTGCTGCTGGTGGCAGATGATCCTGTATCTTCTGCCAGATTTGAGAAGACTCCATGGGATGGATGAATCTGCAACACTAGTGGTTTTTCAAATACAGTAATTATTACATAGAGGTTGAAATTTCTGAGATTGTTTCATCAGTTTTCACATATTGCTGTGGGTTTTTATGCTCTCTGTTGATCCATAGAATGTGGGGCAGAGGAAAGAAAGAACAACAAAGAAAGGAAGGAAAAAAGAAAAAGAAAGAAATAAAAACAACACAGGCAAGCAAGCAAGAAAGAAAGAAAGAAAGAAAGAAAGAAAGAAAGAAAGAAAGAAAACAACACAGGCAAACAAGCAAGCAAGAAAAAAGAAAGAAAGAAAGAAAGAAAGAAAGAAAGAAAGAAAGAAAGAAAGAAAGAAAGAAAGAAAGAAAGAAAACAGAACACAGCGAAACAAGCAAGCAAGAAAAAAGAAAGAAAGATAGTAAGAAAGAAAAGCTGGCAAAAAATAAGAATGAAAGAAAGAAAGAAAGAAAGAAAGAAAGAAAGAAAGAAAGAAAGAAAGAAAGAAAGAAAACAGAACACAGCGAAACAAGCAAGCAAGAAAAAGAAAGAAAGAAAGAAAGAAAGAAAGAAAGAAAGAAAGAAAGAAAGAAAAACTGGCAAGCAATAAGAAAGAAAGAAAGAAAGAAAGAAAGAAAGAAAAAAAATGTCAGCTTTGAGTTATCACTTGTACACTAGTAGAAAACTCTTTAGTATTTGAGCAATGACTCCCTCTGGTGGTTCATAATAATGGTCTTCTGTCTGCAATCTTGATTTGGTTTATTTCTTTCTTTTATCGCAAATTGTTAAAACAATCTAAAATTACCATGGCAACAAGATGTCTGTAATTAGCCTGTCTAAATTGTCTAGCCTTTTTACAGACATCACAAAAGAGCAACTATGTATGCATTATTCGTATTTTAACTTGATCTTCTTGCAGCATGATGCTTTTGTCGAACTCGTGTTGCTCCAATATGACATGACATATATTTACTGGCCATAACCAATGACCAATGAACAAACAAAGTCAAACCCCACATTCACACCAGGCTACATTTCTAGTACCCTTTAAGACTGAGCCTGATTGTGCCACTATCTTTGTGTGAGCAACACTGGACCCTTTCACCATCAACTTCATGGATCCCCAGAGAGCTTGCAAAACACACACCGGTTGTTTCAATGATGAATTGCAAGGGGATGTTTCTCTGAGGCTGATAGACCAGGTATTTATTTCTCTTAGTAGTATTTCACCAAATAGCAGCTGGTTACATTTAAACCATTCATCTGTAAGTAAAAAAATTGATTTGTATACCTTTGATTCCCTCTTGTGTGTATCCATATTAAAGAAAAAATAGGAGCGCTCTTCTTAAAGATTTCTGATCATAAAAAGGTTATTTGAAAAAAAATATATAAAAGGTGCTTCATACTTTTTACATGCACTTTCTTTGGAGCTGGGGGTCTGAGCGCAGAGTCAGCCATGATACAGCGCCCCCTGGAGCACTGAGGGTTAAGGGCCTTGCTCAAGAGTGGCAGCTTGGCGATACCAGCTGCCACTTAAACTCTTTTCTGATCAGTAACACACAGCCTTCACCACTGCGCTACCAGCTCCTAAAATGATTTAGCGTTCATAGATTAGAAATTAGTTGATTAGAGGGACAGCCCATGTAGGACGTTTTGGAGACAAGGTGAGGGAGGCGAGATTGAGATGGTTTGGACATGTGCAGAGGAGGGACATGAGTTATATTGGTAGGAGAATGCTGAGGATGGAGCCACCAGGAAGGAGGAAAAGAGGAAGACCAAGGAGGAGGTTTATGGATGTGGTGAGGGAAGACATGCGGGTAGTTGGTGTGAAAGAGGCAGATGTAGAGGACAGGAGGGTATGGAGACGGATGATCCGCTGTGGCGACCCCTAATGGGAGAAGCCGAAAGAAGAAGAAGAAGAAGAAGAAGAAGAAGAAGAAGAAGAAGACAGTGGGTGCAAATGTATTAGTATTCTCACTGCAATCTTATAACTTTTTGTCTGGTACTTTTGATACTGACACACATTATCATAATGATCGGATCTTCCATACAAGACTGGTCCAGGAAGTGGCCAGTAACTAAAAAGGCTGAGAATGATAGCTAGAATACATTTAACAAATTGTACCTAAAATATGTTTTTTTAATTACTGGGGTGTTAGTGGGTGGGATATTTCAGGCAGTAAGTAAACATTTTGTCCATAAAGTTATAAGCAGGAAAAATGGGCGAGCGTAAGGATTTGAGCGAGTTTAACAAGGGCCAAAATGTGATGTCTAGACGTCTAGACGACTGGGGCAGAGCATCTCCAAAACTGCATCTCTTGTGGGGTTTCCCAGTCTGCAGTGCTCAGTATCTACCAAAAGTGGTCCAAGGAAGGAACAGTGGTGAACCGGCGACAGGGTCGTGGGCAGCTGAGGCACATTGATGCACGTGGGGAGTGAAAGCTTTTGTAGCTCAAAGTTAATGCTTTTGCAGCAAAAGGGGGGACCAACACAATATTTCAGTCAGGTGGTCATAATGTTATGCCTGATCTGTGTATATGGACAAAAGGTTTGTGGACACCTGACTATAAGATTGGTATGTGGTATATTTTTGCACATCCCATTTAACACTTCATTCAACAGTCTCCGAAGATGTTCCACCAAAGTGTGCTTGTGGAGATCTCTACTCATTTAGACACAGTTCTTGTTCATTCCAAATGTGTTCAATAGGATTGGAGGCATAGAGCTATAACAGGAGATCTTCCACTCCAATGCATGTAAAAAAAAATATCTTCATGAAGCTGGTTTAATTGTCATGCTGGAACAGGTTTGGGTCTCAAATGAAGGCAAAAATTCATGCTACTGCATCCAGAGACATTTTGCACAATTGTTTGTGGGTGGCCGAATACTTTTGCCATTTATTTCGTAAAAAGGGGAGGAGGGCGTGGCAGGGGTTCTCGTACGTCCCTGCGCGCTCTCGATCACCTGCACACGCGCACGCACACCTTCAGCACCTGCATCCAGAAGTCGGCGCGCTCTAGACATGTTCACGTTGACGTGACCGAAATAAAAAAAAAAGAAATCGCGCGATGATCGTCACCTGGAGGTTCCTGTCCGTGTTGAGTTTGGTGATTTACACAAAGTCCCAATGCTCCTCGACGTCCTATTACAGGAACTGCTGGATCCGGCGCTTTCCGGGGCTGCACGTGGACGCGGAGGAGTCGCAGCGCAGAGGCGCGCAGCTGCTGCGGCTTTACCGCGAAGAGAGCGCGCAGAACTGCAGCCGAGCCTGCTGCCTCACCTCCAACTGTGAGTTCCAGCATCCCACTAAACATCCCTCTGTTATCAACTCTATCAACTCTCCAAACCAGACTCTGATCTAGAATGTACTCATAAGATTAAATAAATGTCAAAAAAAAAAAAAAAACCCTATAAAAAAAAACCTTTCTTAAAATTATTTTCAGATTATTTTTTTTAGTATTTTATCTTTAATAATAATAATAATAATAATAATAATAATAATAATAATAATAATAATGGCCAAAATACAAAATGAATTTCTCAAAAAAATTTGTAATAATAATAATAACTATTGTTAAACATTGAAATGTAAAATAGTTTTTATGCAAAATAAAAGAACAAAAATACAAAATGCTTTTCGCAAATAATTATTTAATATAAATAATAATAATAATAATAATAATAATAATAATAATAATAATAATAATAAAAATAATAAAAAAAACCCATATAAACATTTTTAACATTTCTAATTTAATTACTTTTTTTGACAGCTATGGTGTATAATACATGCAGTGATATTCCTTATTTGAATCTCCAACCACTGCAAACATTACCAAAAAAAAATGCACAATGGTGCAATACAGTACAATGCGTATACAGCTAGTCCCTGACTTACGAGATCTTTTCCGATGACCCTTTCGAAAATTTGAAAATATCGTAAATCGAGACATGGCCTAGGCTACCCAGGAGAATGGTGATCAGTATGGGGTAGTATATTGTAATTTGTTAATGATTTAATGCACTACAGTACATACATTTAGCAAAAACAGAGTAATTTACAGTACCGTACTGTATAAACTATACAGTGTATATATGTATGCGGCAGCGTGCGCATGGATGAGTGTCGCTTGGTGAGTGGAGGGCGGCGCTTACGCTGCTACATTTGCCTGCCGTGTGAAATTTTGTTGCTCTCGTCATCGTAAAGATCGAAAAGTAACACGGGGACCATGTGTAACAAAAAAATATTTTTTGGATTTCAAATTGCATTGTGCAAGTGCATCTATTATACACATAACGTACACAAATGTCCTGATTTTGATGTGTTTTTTGCGTGTGACGTGTGCTGCCGCTTGAATTGGAATTAAAACCTGTTGGGTCTACGGTTAAAGTTGACGTGCTGTGTTCCCCGACTTGCAGTTTCCTGTAACGTGGCTGTGTTTCATTACAACACCACTCAGGACAGTGTCAATTGCTTTCACCTCCACTGCCCTTCGCTGCAAAGCTGTGCACTTCATCAAAGGGCCAATGTCATCCTGTACAATGTTACTAAAGGTGGGTGCTTAAGTATTATATTCATTTTTTAGATCTAGAAAACAATTACAATGCTATACTGTATATGGCCAAATGTTTGATTTCCACTAGATTTTGGAGTGTGGCTGTGAGGATTTGTGTTCATTCAGGTAGAGGATCATTATTGAGACCAGGCACTGATGTTATCTGAGCAGACCCGGGGTGCAGTCAGTGTTCCAGTTCATCCCAAATCAGATCAAATCAGATCAGATCAGATCAGATCAGATCAGATCAGATCAAATCAAATCAAATCAAATCAAATCAAATCAAATCAAATCAAATCAAATCAAATCAAATCAAATCAAATCAAATCAAATCAAATCAAATCAAATCAAATCAAATCAAATCTTATTTATAGAGCGCCTTACAGCAACCAAAAGGAGCACAAGGCACTTTCCAGTAAAAATAAAAATAACAAATAGACAAGACAATAAAAATATAAGAAATATAAAAATATAAGAACACAATATATATGTAAAATAGCAGTTGAATCAGGGCTACGTGTTAAAAGCTTGTATAAATAAATGAGTTTTCAATTGCGATTTAAAAACACTCAGCACAGTGACGGCTCGTATGTGAGCTGGAAGTGCGTTCCACAGCTTTGGTCCCTGGACGGCAAATGACCGGCCTCTAAACTTTTTAAATCTGTACTTAGGAGTGACCAGAGAGGTATGTCCAGAGGAGCGGAGAGTTCTGGCTGGTTGGTAGACCGTTATTAATTCAGCGAGGTAGGCCGGGGCAAGACCATTGATGGCCTTGAACACGAACAGCAGGACCTTATACTCCACCCTAAACCGCACCAGAAGCTAGTGAAGCGAGCGGAGGACAGGTGTTCAATAGGGTGTAGGTCAGAGCTCTATGGCAGGCCACTCAAGATCTTCCACACCAGCTCATGTAGACCAGTGGTCCCCAACCTTTTTTGCGCCACGGACCGGATTATTGTCGGACAATATTTTCACGGACCGGTTTAAAAACTGGTATTTTCTACATATAATAAACGTGAATCCACTGTGTTGTTGTTTGTTCATTTTGCTCGCTTGGGGGTTTCAATTTAGCGGTAATGTATTACGTGTTAGCGGCCGGAGCAGCCCCTTTAACAAGGTAGAGGATGGAGGTTAAACATGTGACCGAGGCATCATGACATGCAGCAAGAGTGAGTCATAGACAGATGTGGTGGAGAGAATCCGGTAATTTTTCAAAATAAAGTAATAAAGAATCAGATAATAAATAAAACGGAAATAATGTAAGCTATGTATTGTGCGGCACGGTACCAATTGACCCACTGACCGGTGCCGGTCCGTGGCCCGGGGTTGGGGATCACTGATGTAGACCATATCTTCATGGCATTGTGCACAGGACTACGGTCATACTGGAACAGGTTCAGGTCTCCTAGTTCAAGTGAAGAGAAAATTCCATGCTACCACATCTAAAGACATCATGTACAAGTGTATGCATCCAATGTTGTGGGAAGCAGTGCTCGAATTTAGGGGGGATGCGGGACTCCCCATGACAAGTAAAAATAGATTTAGGGGGGTCCCCAAGATTATTTTAGTAATAAATATATCAATTACACAACAACTGGGGATTCAAGGACTGGTGGAAAGAACCACGCATGACTGTAAATCACAATACCTATGTGCATATACTGTAGTGTAGCATTTAACAGTTGTCTTTGGTGTCATTTTGGTGTTTTGGTTCTTCACAAAGTGTAGTTCAGGGCTCTGTGAAGGACTCTCAAGTTCTTATACATGATACCCAGCAAACAATGTCTTTGTCAGTATTGATCTACTGGAATAATTTTAGGCCTTTTGGGAAATTTTAATCCTACAGCATTTCAAAACATCCTATACAATTGTGTGCTTGCAAGTTTGTGGCAACAGTTTAGGGGAGAATGACATATTGCTTTAATGGTCAGGTGTCCACAAATCAGTGGGCATTAGACTGTATATTTACAACACGCTATCATTTAACTCTATGGTTTAAAATGTTGCATAATGTTAGGATGGAATGGTGGCACAACAGGCTGTATTGATGCCTCATAGCTCCAGGATCCTTAGCTGGATCCTGAGCTTAGGTTACTGTAGGTTTTTTGGTTTAATACACATCCCAAAAAACACACTGCTTAGGAGTATTGGTTGTGAAAATTTGTTCAATATACTAGTTAGGATAGTGTGTGTGAAAATGTCAAAATCAAGGGGGATAATAGGGGAAACTATGGAAAAACTAGATGGAATATATGGGAAAACTAGGGAAAAATATGAGAAATTAGTGGGAATCTACAGGACAAATATGGGAAAACTAGGGGGGAAATATAGGAAAACTAGATAGAAAATTAGGTTAAGGCATTGGATTCTGGATCAAAAGGTTCAAATCCCAGCACTGCCAGCAGCTGGCCCTTAAGCAAGGCCCTTAACTCTTAACTGTTCGTTTGTAAGTGGCTCTGAATAAGAGCCTCTGCCAAATGTCATAAATGTAAATAGGTGGGCTTAAGTATCTATGTACATGGTGTCTGTGATAAACTGCTTGAAGCATTAAGATGAGTTGTATATAACTCATCTTAATTAACATATATTTCCGATGTGACTGTTTAAACTGTGTGTGTTTCCAGGCATGGATCCTGACTTGTTGATATTTGGAAACCTTTTCCCCTCTAATGTCCAAGTGCTACCTCACCTGGCCTCACTTAACACCTCTGACTTGTCTGGTACGGACAAACGTCAGTTCAACCGGCCTCAAGTGGAGCCCAGCAGCCCAGCCCATCCAACTCTTCCTGCAACTAGCCCCAAAACATCTACTAACACAACAACATCCAACATTAGCATCTCTACTCCTCCTCCTTTCCCTGTTTACACCACCCAAGATAACCGAGGCACACTTCCTACTTCAGCAATACAGAGATCCACAACCTTGAAGCGATCATCTCAACTCATTTCTACTCGTATTGTTACCAATCCCTTGACAGACCCTAGTATAATTTCTACCACAAAGGGATCCCCACCTCCAAGGAGTACCGTGCAACCTTTATTCAGCTTTACGAACAGGCAAACAAGCTCAATGCCCCAACCTGTACATACTTTCAGGACCACTTTTTCACCTTTACAACTATCCAGTCAGGTCACATCAAGCTCACCATCCTCTTCCCAAGGAGCCGAAATCACAAGAAAATATACTATCAGCCACCCCACTTCCACACAGTTTAAAACCCTGCCAATTTTATCCATTAGTACCATTAGTAGTGGTCATACCACATCAACCACACCTGGCCCTTTCTCGGATACTCTGGAAACTACAACCACATTTGTCCACCTCACTATTACTCCTCAAAGTAGGACAGGAGCAACTCCAAGCTTGTTTTTCCCTCTCCCAAATAGTCTGCAAAGTATTTCAGGAGAGGCTACCACAATGTCTACCACAATGTCTGCCCCCCTCTCAAGTGCTCCACATAGTATTACGGTAGAGACTACAACCACACCTGGCCCTCTCTCAAGTATTTTGCCTGTTGATCTGTCAAGTATTCCCAAAAGTAGTACAAAACAAACTATAACAATGCCTACACTCTTATCAGATACTCTACCAATTAGTACACAAGAGAGTACAATCCCAAGTAGTATAGGGGAGACTACAACCATACCTGTACCTCTGCCAAGTATTCTGCAAAGCAGTAAAGAGGAGACTACAGCTTATACTACCCTTTCTACGGCCCAGCTAAGCTCCTCAAATGCTCCCTTCACTTCAACTCCTCTTACTCCTCCAAAAACCACAACAGGGTATGTAACAACAGGACAAGTGATGACTAATAGCCTCACAACCACCTCCTGGTCCTATAATCACTCACAGTTAACAGCATCTCCTCCAATGGAAAAAAGGAACACTCCATTCCCAACGACAGGTTCTCAATCGGCTTCCACTGATGTTTCCTCAACCACAATCGGACCGACCGCTTTAAATATCCATCACTCATCTACAGCATCTCCAGAAATCAATTCAGGCCTAAACACCTCACCAACACCCCCTACCCTTGTAGAGGACAGCCAGCCCTACCTCAACGACACCAAAGGTTATATTAGCCGTAATATCACAACAGGTAACAGTCAACATCCTGTAAGCGATGGAGGATTGACGCAAGCATGGCATCTGGCAGCCAACACTGTCCTGGTGACCTTGGCAACCTGTGCAGCTTTAGCTTGTGGCTGCTGTTGTTCGGTGTTGATGGCAGCGAGTTGGAGAGGAAGGAGGAGGAGGAGGAAGGGGAGATACCAGACCACGCTAAAAGGTAATAAGGGCTCCATGCGCCTCATCAAATATGTCTTCGTGAGGGAGAGCTCGTGAATCAGGTTCTTCAGACACTTTTGTCAGTTTTTCCGCAAATGCCACTTTTGTCGAACCCTGTCGCACAATCACAGCTACTTTGAACAAAAGATGTCCAGAATCAAAGAATCCAGAATTCTTATTATATTAACTTGCACAAAAAGACACTATTCAATGTGGGGTTTTTTTTCTGTCCCAAATAAAAGCAATATTAATTGACCATTAATGACCAAAATTGGATACAAAATGCTTCCAGGTATGGTGTTAATGCATATGCGTCATCGCTCATGCTTGTCCTTAACCAGGACACAATATTTTGAGCATTACTTAGAATTTTAGGCTTTGTCTACATGAATCCAGATAAATTTGAAAACGCAGTTTTCATTTAAATACGCTCCGCATCCACACTTTAGTTTTCAGTCGTTTCCCAAAAGTTGCTCATCCACACCGAAACGTTTGAAAAACGCTTACGCCCCTGTACTGCACACGAGCAAAACGTAAGATGTATTTACTTTGCGGCTCTTTGAAACCTCGTGGCGTTTTCAAAAATCTTTTGTTGGCTAAAAACGCCGTAAGTGTGGATGGGAGGGCAAAAAAACGGAGAGAAAAATAGGCGTTCTCAAACGAAAACGTATTAATGTGGACATGGCCTAATACAATCAGACTCACAAATGTGATGCCACTCATACATACTGTATTTCTTTCTTCACATCCAATCTAGAGGTTATTTTATTTTTTAAGTCCGAAATGATCTACTTGACATAAAGCAGGTCCAAAAATATTCTAAAACAAAAAGAAAAGATAAACAGTATGTGCACTAGACAGATACTCAAATACCAAATTGTTGAGAAACCAAAACCAGCAAAGAAAACTTGATGTTCACGTTAAGTAGTTTGATGGACGCTTCCAAGCAAGACCGCCAACAAGCTCGGTTTTGTTCTGTAAAGGCACTTGGGCTTTAAGTGCTAGAAGCTGTTCAGAGTGCCACAGTCACCTGGGCATGGCCTAGTTTTTGCTCAAATGGAAAAAGCCGGAACTTTTTGTTAAAGGCGTCGGGTTACTCTTTTCCCATAACCCACAGATCAGAGCAGAAACTAATGGTGCAACTGGGTATACTTACCAGACTTTGAGAGAATTATTTGAACAAGGCGTCTATAGAAAGGCTTTTGCTTTTACTGATCATGTGTTGCTAGAGTAGACTGAGTCATATTCGTGCATAGGAAGGTGTCCAAGCTTCATCTTTTTTTTTTTTTTTTAAATGAACCACACACCCTTATTTCACAATATAGCTGGTGAAACGAGTACAAATGCGGATGAATAACTAGAAACTTTTCAATATTAGTTTCCTTTTTTTTATATTACAGTTTTTCTCAGTTGCTTTAGAGCATTTTTAAATCATCTTTAATATTTGCAAACCATTAAGTGCATTTCTCAACAATTTCTACAAACAGCAACACAAGGAATGTCTTGAAAAAGCCTGTACTTTTCTCCAAACCGAACAGTCTTTCAAAAGTAATTATTTGTGTCAATGAAGATCTCATTGTCATAAGAATGAAAAGGTCCTTTTATCATCGGCAACAAACAAGATCATGAAAAAGTTTAGTCGTTGTCAATAGCGCACGCTTTTAGGATTTCCTGATGTAAACTACGGTTTGGATTACGATGATTGAAAATACACAAAGCTGAATTTCTTCTGTGTGGCATCTATAAATTTCAACAGCACAAATGTACACATTACTGTACAGCAGGGGTCACCAAACTTTTTGAAACTAAGAGCTACTTCTTGGGTACCTTGCGGGCTACCCGGTCCCCGCGGGCACCATGTTGGTGACCCCTGCTGTACAGTATGTGGGATATTGATTGCAGGAGACCAGACAGGATTCACACTTTTACTGTTCTGTACTAGTGTTCGTTCATTTCCTGGTTGTTCCTCCATTTTCAGGAATTGTAATTCTGCGTTTTGCTCTCACGAGATTCACCTTTGACCTATTTTAGACAGTTGACCATTGGTTGATCGAAGGCTGTACACTCGCCTTCATTAGTGATTCAAGATCCAGCTGCACAATTCATCAATTCATGACACATTTACAAGCTGAATAGAAATGTGAAAAAAATTATGTTTGACAGATGATGACAACCGTTTCGTATTCAGAGATGCAATGAACTGATGCCATTATGTTTTTGGGTTTCAGACTACTCAGGTGAGAACCAGTATAAATTTAGTAGATTTGAGAAATCCGTTTCTGATCTGAGAAACGCTCCAAAGCAACTGAGAAAAGATTTCTTACAAAAATTGTAGAAAACCACTAGTCATCACATGTATATATTTGAAGGAATTGATTTTATTACTGTTAATAGAGATAAAAACAAAAACACAAAGAGTGAAGGTTCTTGGCAGACCAAAGTCCATACGCATCAAGCGACTCGAAATGATGGCTTATATTGAGATACACCATATGAACATATTCGCATTAGACGACTAAAACAGGGAAAACAAAGCCAACTCCTCGCTAAAATGTACAGATTTAGATATTCAGCAGCTTCTTCACAGCCTCTTTGTACTGCAGCATGTTGCTCTCGGTCTCTCCCTCGTTCTTGAGCTTGGTCACAGAGTTTTTGTACTCCTGCACCTCCGTCCGTCTCAGCAGCTCCTCCCGTACGGCTCCTTCGTCCTCGGGTTTCTCCTTGAGCGGATGCATGCGCAATAAGGTTTCGAGAACGTTCTTCTGAGAGGGGCTGTCCTCCCAAACGTACTCCTCCATGTCGGCGCGTGTCTTGTCTTTCTCCCACGCCTCGGTTTTCTGAAATAGAGAAAGCGTTAAAGAAAAACCAGAGGTACATCAATGAGTTGGATATTGAAAGCAGGCTGTGATGATGCAGGCTGTGATTAACCTGTTTAGGAATCTTAGTATTGCCTTTTGGACTGATTGTATTCGGAAAGTCCGGTGTGTATAGAACTCGGTTAATTCTACCTCGTGCAGGCCAAATTCTGGTATCCTGTGCACATGCTGTTGCTGCTTATATGTCAAAACTATTACTATTAATAAAGTTAAAGACTTAACATTTCTGCTAATGGAACGAAAATAAGATAAATGCGACTCGTCCCCAGTGCTTTAGGCAACACTTCCAATAATTCGATTTTATTCCCATGTTTCTAATGTGTTGACCCTCTAATTCAGGACAAAATGCGATTAATAAGGGAGCGCACTTAGTCGAAGCCCTGATGATGTGATTACCCTTTAACACAAGAGGATACATGCGTTCTCTCGGTGTTAAAAGACCAGAACAGCCACATAGACAATCACTACCATTGTTTGCTCTCTTGGCCCACAACCCTGACAATTCAGCATCACTAGCTGTGTGGAGCCATTCGCTGGCACCTCTGTGGTTGCCGTTGTAGCCTGAAAAAAGGCCAGTGGACACGGTTACACTTCCCAGCCAGGAAGGCTAACAATACCCCACCATGTCCTTTCTCCACCAAAGCTGTAGACTTGGAGCAAAGCTACGGCGCATGTTACAAAACACACGGGTCATGTGGTCCCGTGGGAGCGCAGCATTCTGGGAAATGCACCTGACCGAATTAGCCTGCCCTTCGGAAGTATTCAGGGAGGACTTGCAAATGTAGGAAAAAAAAAGGGGGGGGGGGGGGGGGGGGGTGTTGATTTAGGCTTGTCTACGTAATTATTAGAACATTTGTCCCCAGGAAAAGGTTGGTAAGCTGCGTGCCGGGAAAAGGTGTGGTCTTTTGCGTGCATGATCAACTTTACAAATGTGAAACGGAACAAATACATTCCTGGGAGAAGTTCAACTGTATCGTATTCATTTAGTCACAAACTGAAGACTCCCTTCTACTTTAGAAATGGTGAATAACAAGTATCGCACAAGTCTACTGCTCTGAACAAGTACTGCATAATGCAATCAATAATAAACAGGTGCTGTCGGAGTTGTACAAATCCCTCAAAAAGTGCAGAACACTGGAGGCCTTCATTCACTATAGGGATGGGTATCATTTACATTTTATCGATATTGATGCTGCTTATCCATAAAAGAGTATTAGCGATCGATAAATACCTTATCATTTGGTGCAAAAAGACTGATTTCTTTAGCATTCCATAGCAAAACATATTTGAACAGAATGTGCATAGGAGCACAACTGAATGTAATGTAGTGAAGGGCATTAAATCTTTTACTATAAATTTAGTCGCCCCCCCCCCCCCCCCCCCAAACACATCACATTGGTGAAGGGGCTGCTCCTAGGTGTCTCCTCACTGACGGTGAAACCCCTTCTAGAGCCCAGAGTTATTCATATTTAGAGTTACGTTTTAAAACCACTGTGGTGTCCCCAAAGACTACTAGTACTAACTTAAGACTGATTTTATAATGAATGTTACCTTCGCTTGAGGCTAAGGCAGGGGGGTGTTGGAGCCGGGAGACGACAGACACACATGCGCATGGATATCACTTACGCCGAGCAAACGACGGCCACGTGATGACATCATTCGGGGACGGGAAAATGACTAGCGGCAGCTTCTCGTTCGCCATTAGCGTCGGAGTATACGTAGATAAAACAATGCAAGTATCGATAACTATTGTTTTCCTGAAGCTTATCGGTTGTCTGGTATTGACCCAAATATGTGACGGGCCAAAAAATACCGGTTCTTGTTACCCATCCCTAATACACCATCAAGGATTGAGTAGTGGTCTGTCCCTTAGGCACCCAAACGCACTAAAAGCGCACAAACTCTGGAGGCCCCTCTGTTGAGTCCCTAAATGGCGCATTGTGTGGATCATGAAAACACAACTGTCAGCGGGCCTTCAATGAAATGGAGCGAGCATACAATGGAAAGCCTGAAAAATTGATGTCTGGGAGGACAGACATACCGCACACGGGTGCGTGTTTAAATGCATAAAGCATTCACTGTATATCCAACTTGCAATCTACAGCAATGATATCAGTTCATTGAACATATGAGTGAATAGGAGCTTTGGCATGATACATCTTTTTAAGACACATAAAAAGACATCAGCACACATTTATTTAAAAAGAACTGTTCAACCAACTCACCCAGGACTCATGGTACAGTACAGTAAGCAGGTACATGGCATAGTCATAGTTCTGCTGCCTTAGTGGACAACTGTGGAAAAACAGTCACATGACAATTATTAAGCTGTTATGGGAGTGCATTGGTTTAAGAGTATACAGGTACATGAAGAGAAAGAACTGCCCCGTATTTATCATTTGAAAGCTGTAAACTCTTTATATGGACCAAAGTACTGTAATGATTTTCATAAAATTGATGAAATCACACGGTCTGCGCAAGGTATCACCATGTGTTGGGGGCCCCCCCAAGTTGTTTTTGGTGTGGTGAGATTGCAAAACACCGCTGGATCGCCTTCATTAGTGTCGCACAGGAGCAAACACTCGAGCAAACACTGACCCAGTTCAGTCATGGTCAGAGGTAGGACTAAAGCAGAGTGCAGTGTTTAGACACGGGTTCTACTTAAAGGGTTCGGGGTGTCCAGCAAAAAAAGTCTTCAAGAAAAACAGGACATCAGTGATCAGTGGTGAGTGGACTTCGGAGGAGCATTCAGTGAAAACTAGGGGTGTAAGTCACGTTCAGGACGGGACAGCGGGGGGAATGCGAAAAATTGCTTGTTGTTTTTATTTTTAATATTTGTGAATTTTTAAAACAATGGTAAATAAAATGCCTGCTTGGTTAAATAAAATATAAAATATTTTATAAAAATATCTAAAAATAAAATAGAATAAATCTTTGAATGGAATACACCTTTATCATATTGATTAAATTGGGTAATAAATTTAATTGGCACAAATTTTCAAAATAAATGGAAATTATGTGTGTGTTTTACATTTAAGATTTACATTTTTTTTTAAGATATGTTCTATGTAACTGTTCTACTTATTTCAGCATAATGTCTTCATTTCTTTAATCCTTCATTCGTTCACTCCCCTGATATGCAGAATTGTCAGGATTTTCTCCTTTTAAGAGAAACTCTTAAAGCTGGACATAAAATGATAATGAATCTACATTGCAATGCTGGCGATGACCAGGAGGTGGCAGCGATTTCACGCAAATGCAAAACAACGCGCTACAAATTGTATTTCCGGTACGCCTGCCATTATTGTTTATGTTTTCAAGTTTAATAATAATAAAAAAAATAAAAAAAAACTGCTCAAAGAGCGAGGCGGAGACTAAACAAACTTGCAGTCCGCCACTTAATGCGTTTCTGAGAGAACTCGGGTTTTAACCGTGTTCCGCACGTAAAAAGTATTGCATTAGGTACACGTGTAACGAACCAAAAGCCCTGTGAAACGGTTTAGTACGCATACGTGTACCGTTGCACCCCTACTGAAAACAGGTTTATTATTAACCAAGAAAAACATCAGATTTTATTGAAATATTCCATCCATCACACTGTTTCTGCTTCCCAGGGTTAAAAAAGCTGCAAATGCTGCAAATATATATTTATTTTTTATTGTAAATTCCATTTTACTTCTTCACAACAACATTCTTTTAATACATTGTAAATTAGATTTCTTATTTATTTTTATGTGAAAGCCCAGGCACTAAGACCATGTTCACTCTCAAGGCTTTTCACACTTCTACCATCAGACAGATGCTACAGGAGTGATGAAGCCAGAATATCAAGGCTGAAAATATAGTTTTTACCCACAGGCCATCAGGCTTGTGAATGACCACCATCCACTACTCTCAGACCCTAAAAAGGGGTCTACGACCCCCATCCTTCCCACACACACACACCCACAGAAACATACAATGCAAAGAGCAACATTGACTACACATTACTTCTGCATATTTTGCATTCGCACCGCTTTACAACAAGAAAACCGACATGGACCCCCGTCTACCTCGGCAGGACTCTATGATACTATATTGCACATGCACACTTTATATGTGCACGCATATTCTGTTTCTTGCATTTGCCCAATTATATTTGTACATTTGCAATTTGTGTCTAGTGTCTTTTTTTGCTTTCCTTATGTCAACTTATGTCAGGCTGCTTAGGGAATTTACAAAGTAGGAATTTTATTATATGGTGTACCAGACTGTTTCCTGTATAACCTTTCAGATTTTTTTCTGAATATGTGATAAATGACAGACTGCGGAGACCCCATTCTTATATAGTTATTCCCCATTTTAGACCAATATATTTCAAATTCTATCTGATATGTTACAGGTTTAGATCCTGATCCACTTATGTTGGATCATTATCCACTCATTCATGTCCTACGGGCTCCTTATTGCCAAGAAATGAATACTAAAATTTTAGAAAAAAATACTAAAGTCTCTGTTAAATTGTGGATGAAACAAATGGTAAAATCACCACATCTGAAAAAAGATTTTGTTTTGTTAAATAAACAGTATGATAAGGTTTGGTCTCCCCTTTTCCGTTACCTTGAGTGTATTTTGATCGTGTAGAAATGATTTATTTTATTATAATTTTTTTTTTTTACTATTGTGAAAGGATTGAAGTCCCTATGGTTAGAATCTGATTCTTTGTCTGTTCTGTTGTGTTGATAATGTATGTTATTTTATTATTATTGTTTTGTCGCATTTCCTTCTTGAATATAATAAAGAACCATGAAATCATTGTAATGATTGTTGGATTGTTCTAATAAAAAAAAAAATTAATAAATAAAAATAAAAGATTAAAACGGAATTGAAATCAACCCAACTTGCACGGAAATAAATACATTTGAAATAATGGCTGATTAAACTATCAGGAGACTCCACACGGGGCCGTAACTCTAAAGCCTGAGAAGCTGTGGTTTAAAGAGTTTAATGTAATGGTTATAAGGTGAGCGTGTAGTTCAGGCTACCTGTCAGTAGTAATGGTGAGTATGTCGGTATCTTTGTTGTAGCGTTCTCCACTGAGCTTGATCATTTTCTTCCTGGCATGATCATCTAGATTCAAACTGGACAGCTTTACCTAAAGCAAAAATAAATATTTGTGGGGGTGGGGAGTTATGTTTTACAATGCATTTGCTAAATGTGTGTGTGTGTACACACACACACACACACACACACACACACACACACACACACAGGTACCTTGACCTACGAGTTTAATTAGTTCCGTGGTTGAGCTCGTATCTCAATTTGCTCGCACATCAAATAAATTTTCCCGATTGAAAATACTTAAAATGGCATTAATCCGTTCCAACCCTCAAAATGTCACCCCGTTTTTATGTTTCATGTTATTACCGTAATTTCCGGACTATTAAGCGCACCCAAATATAAGCCGCACCCACTGAATTTGACGAAGATTTGACGAACATAAATAAGCCGCACCTGTCTATAAGCCGCAGCTGTCCACACTGAAACTAACGAACTTTACACAGGCTTTAACGAAAGACAGTAAATGCAATATGTTGCGCTTCTATTAGGAGCATATTTTGGGAATAGCCTGCCACTGCATTCTTCCGCTATTACTGCACGTGTGTGGAGACCAAGGATTATGTTCATTTTATTTATTTTTTTTTTCCATTTCTAAGTTTCTTTGACTAACCCATAACGCTGTTGCCAAGAAAAATAAAAAAGCACGAGTTTTGGAAACCTGTCTGTGCTTATATGATTTCTGTTGCAACTGGAGTTTTAGTGAGCTCTCCCTTCACCCAGACTCAACGCGCTACAACGGCTTGTATCTAAACAGTAGCCGACCAAGTAAGTCATTGTTCACTGTCTTCCTCCTTCCTTTCACAACTACAGTGGTACCTTGACCTACGAGTGCATTAATGTACGAGTTTTCCGAGGTACGAGCGGTCACTCAGTCGATTTTTTTGCTTTGTTACGCGAGCAAAAAATTGAGGTACGAGCTCGAGACGCCGCTGCTAGATGGCGAAGCGAAGCCAGAAAGCGAAGATTGTGACGAAAATTAAGATAAGCAAAGAAGAAAAAGATAAAATTTTAAAGTCCAGGGATACGTAGTGTACAGGAGTGATAGTAAAAAACGGGTTTTCCCTCCACCTCCGCTTATCGCCTCTACCCCCCCTCCACACACACACACACACACACACACACACACACACACACCCCCCCCCCCCCCCCACTGGCGTTTTCGTTAGCTCAACTCGTCTCATCTCCAAGGAAAATACACTGCATAAAACCTTATTAAATCTTTAGATACTCTTTCTATTATGTTTTTATACAAGATTTGTTATTTAACAGGTTATATAACATGAAACATAAAAATGGGGTGTCATTTAATTAATTAATTAATTAATGCCATTTTAAGTATTTTCAATATGGAAAACTGATTTGATGTGCGAGCAAATTGAGATAAGAGCTCGTCCACGGAACGAATTAAACTCGTAGGTCAAGTTACCACTGTATTTCTCTCGGGAGTTTATCTTTTGTCATCGTCGTGCGCCACCGGTGGAATTTTTTCTCCCGATGCCGTGCAGCTCAGGACACAGGTGAGGTGCGTTTTTTCGTTTCCGTTCGGAAATTTCACTGCTCTAATGTTATGTCGCTCAGTTTTTTGGCTTGAAGTTTGTGAAACCGGGAAAAACCCAGGAAAAATCCATAAATTAGCCGCTTCGTTGTTTAAGCCGCGGGGTTCAAAACGTGGGGAAAAAAGTAGCAGCTTATAGTCCGGAAAATACGGTAATAAGGTTTTATACAGTGCATTTACCTTGGAAATGAGACGACTTGAGATAACGAAAACGCTGGCGGAGGGGGGCAGGGGGGTTTGGTAGCGGCGATAAGCGGAGGCGGAGGGAACACTCGTTTTTTTACTATCACTACGTATCCCTAAACTTTAAATTTTTTACTTTTTCTTCTTTACTTATCTTAATTTGTCACAATCTTCGCTTTCTGGCTTCGTTTCGCCATCTAGCAGCGGCGTCTCGAGCTCGTACCTCAATTTTTTGCTCGCGTAACAAGGCAAAAAAAAAAAAAAAAAAAAAAAAAAAAAAAACGACCGAGTGACCGCTCGTACCTCGGAAAACTCGTACATTAATGCACTCGTAGGTCAAGGTACCACTGTATATAAATAAATAAATTAGGGCTGTCAATCGATGCAAATATTTAATCGTGATTAATTGCAACTTCATCGCACATTTTTAGCTGTTCTAAATTCATGGACAAAAATGGATGCTTTATGCAAACGTATTTTTTTTTATTAGTGAAACTAATCTGAACATATTTTTGTTTTAAAGTAATTATGGCATTTTAAATTATGTAAATCATAAGGACACCAAACGGAACTTTTGCTACGTTTCCACACGGACGGTTTTAATTGACGGATGTGTGCGTCATGGCAGATTTTGGTGCAACAGCAAAACAAATGTTTAGTGATTAAGAATTCATTTTCGGTGGAGTTTTTATTTTTTATATCAGAGTGAAGAAAGGACGTCATGAAAAAATGTTTATAAATAAAGAATAAATATTTTAATAAAAATGGTTGAACAGAAACGCACCCTGCATTAATCGCGCTTTAATAAATTTGTGCCGTTTAAATTCATTTGTGTTAATAACGCATTCATTTTGACAGCCCTAACATTTATATATGTACATACATATACCATATTTTCCGGACTATTAAGCGCACCCATATATAAGCCGCACCCACTGAATTTGACAAAGATTTTTATTTTGAACATAAATACGCCGCACCTGTCTATAAGCCGCAGGTGCCTACATTCAAACTAATGAACGCCTGGGCATGCTCCTGATGCGGTGGCGGATGGTCTTCTGAGGGATCTCCTCCCAGACCTGGATTAAAGCATCCGCCAACTCCTGGACAGTCTGTGGTGCAACGTGGCGTTAGTGGATGGAGCGAGACATGATGTCCCAGATGTGCTCAATTGGATTCAGGTCTGGGGAATGGGTGGGCCAGTCCATAGGATCAATGCCTTCGTCTTGCAGGAACTGCTGACACACTCCAGCCACATGAGGTCTAGCATTGTCTTGCATTAGGAGGAACCCAGGGCCAACCGCACCGGCATATGGTCTCACAAGGGGTCTGAGAATCTCATCTCGGTACCTAATGGCAGTCAGGCTACCTCTGGCGAGCACATGGAGGGCTGTGCGGCCCTCCAAAGAAATGCCACCCCACACCATTACTGACCCACTGCCAAACCGGTCATGCTGGAGGATGTTGCAGGCATCTCCAGACTCTGTCACATCTGTCACGTGCTCAGTGTGAACCTGCTTTCATCTGTGAAGAGCACAAGGTGCCAGTGGCGAATTTGCCAATCTTGGTGTTCTTTACCATGCAGGCCTGATTGGTGGAGTGCTGTATTAATGGTTGGTCCACAGAGAAACGCTGGAACTCTTTCAGAATGGCCATCGGGTTTTTGGGCACCTCCCTGGCTAAGGCCCTTCTCTCCTGATCGCTCAGTTTGGCCTGGCGGCCCGCTTTAGGAAGAGTCCTGGTGGTTTCAAACTTTTCATTTACAGATGATGGAGGCCACTGTGCTCATTAGGATCTTCAATGCTGCAGAAATCTTTCTGTACCCTTCCCCAGATTTGTGCCTGTCCAATTCCTTAGACTTCATGGCTTGGTTTGTACTCTGACATGCACTGTTAACTGTGGGACCTCATATAGACAGGTGTGGGCCTTTCCAAATCATGTACAATCAACTGAATTTACCACAGGTGGACTTCAGTCAAGTTGTAGAAACATCTCAAGTATGATCAATGGAAACAGGATGCACCTGAGCTCAATACCGAGTGTCATTTCAACATTTCAAACAAACTTCTTACACGTTGTCATTATGGGGTATTGTTTACAGAATTTTGAGGACAATAATACATTTAATACATTTTGGAATAAGGCGGTAACATAAAGAAATGTGACGTGAATATTTTCCGTATGCACTCTACATTGTGAATGAAGTTTAGATAAGACTCACGGTGAGGGTGACAATTCGAGTGTCTGGGTTCCTGAGCGATGGTCCAGAAGATACAAATTCCTTAGTCTGAATCTGGATGGGGAAATGGTCCATACACTTAGCCTCAGAGTCCAGAGCAGGAGGCCACTCGGTGCAGAACTCTGCATCAGAGAACCGTGTGGGAATCAAAAACAATAAAACAAATGTTTGGGGCTACTAAAAAAAAGAAGGACAGGCTCATAAAAGACTTACGTTTGAGGGCTTCACAGTGTTTCTTGATGGCAGCTGGAGTTAAGTGTAAGAAGTTTGGAACCTGTAATACAGTGGTGATTATGAAAAAAAATAGGGAATAAAGAACTAATTTCAAATGAACGAAATGAACAAAAGTATTGGGACACCTCCATTTCCAGCCATATCTTGTTCCTCCACAAACTGTTACCACAAAGTAGGAGGCACACCATTGTTATAGGATGTCTTCAACTAGGAGATCCAAACCTGCTCCAGCATGACAATGCCCTTGTGCACAAAGCCAGCTCCATGGAGATATGTTCTGCATAACTGAAAGATCTCCTGCTTTAGAGCTTTGACCTCAATCCTATTGAACACCTTTGGGATGAATTGGAACACTGACTGCACCCCAGGCCTCCTCACCTCACCTACATCAGTATCTGGTTTTACTAACACTTGTGACTGAATGAGCACAAATCTCCACAAGCACACTCCGAAATCTAGTGGAACATCTTCCCAGAGAAGTGGAGGTTATTATAACATCAAATGGGGACTAAATGTGGATACCAGCACAATATCACCGGCTCGTCCGGCAGCTGCTCTCACCTTTAGGAGTTCAAGATTGCCCTTTTTCTCTGGAGGAACCCCTCTTTTTACCGGGTAGCCCATACGCACTGGGAGCGGCACCGCGTCGGGTTTAAAAGACTTGGCAGTGGGAAAGACTGCAGTCCAGTCCTGATCCACTTCCATCCGCTGTGTGCGTGGTTCTCCAGCCTGCGAATCACAGAGGAGAGCAGAATCTGTAGATGCTGGAAATACCTGCTATTTGTGCAAAGCCGATCATAGCAAAGAGAAAAATTGTTCAGCACTTACCGTCCGTCTCGGTTTCCTCTGAGCCCGACCGCCTCGGACTACGGATATTGAGGGGGAAAAATAGCGTGAAAAATGGTTGAAGAGTTAAAGACCTTTATCAATTGTGACTGGTGGGAAAACTTATTGATTTCATTTGCTTTGAGGACATTAGAGGGGTGTTTTATTTTCTTGATCAATTTCCAAAGGGATTATAGACTGTACATAGAGTACATACAGTAAGTCTTATATCTCAGACTCATAAATCTCACATAGATCTCTACAATGTATTCGATTTGTTAACTAACAGAATGCAAGACGCTAAACGGCACAGGACATGCAAACGGACACGTTGACGCTTTCATGTCACTATTTTATATACATCATCGAGTCCCCAAAAACCTGGTCCTATAACCAGTGGGTCCCCAACCACCAGGCTGCAGAGAAGGACTGGGCCGTGGATCATACAGAACCGGTTAGAACAGAAAGAAAGAAACTTTTTATTGACTTTCACAGTCTGCAGGATGTTCAATTAAAAAGAAAAAAGAACCACTTCCACTTAATTTATAATTATATAATTATATGTATAATATTAATATAACACTCATCACCCTCATACACACACTCAACAACCTGATCACCCTCACACACACACAACCACCTGATCACCCTCACACACACACACACACAC
>JAAIIK010000196.1:1995271-2011783 GCA_014706435.1 Silurus glanis | reverse complement strand
AGATAGATAGATAGATAGATAGATAGATAGATAGATAGATAGATAGAAAATCATATGTGCAATATGTATGTATGGCACTATTTAAACATAGTGGATAGGATGTGAATAAAACCTTCTTAATTCCCAGACCCGAAATTTTTAGTCATATTCCTGTACTCTATCACTAGCCGTTTCTATTTAACCTGAATTCATATTTCTTTCCATTTGTACTTTCACAGCTTTGGAGCAGGTGTGGCGTAAGTAGAGAAGTCACTAATAAAAGGTGGTCAGACCATCATCTAATCCATCTTCTCTAAGAGCCATGGAAAAGCGTCAGGGGCGTCACATTCGTCTCCTGTGTCGCACACATCATTTTGATTGGTCTGTGAGCAATGACGCTGTAGTAACCAAAATCGCCACTCCAAACGGACACACTCTGATGAGCCTGGACTCCGAGCGCAGTCTAGAAGAAGCTCCAGTGGCCATGCCGGAGGCCCTGGTAGATAGCCCATGCTGCTCTCCGGGTTCAGCGGAACAGAAACCCATGGTGAATAATGGACCAGGCGTACTAGATGGGAACACAAAAGAGTTACCAGCACGAAAAGAAGACAGGGAACCCTGCTCCTACTCCTCTCCATCGTTTTCCAGCAGCCCTACTCCCCCTCACTTCAAACCGAAACCCTACCGCACCAAGACTAGCATGCAGGGCGATGTCTACAATTTCCTAGAGAGACCCGCAGGCCTGAAATGCTTCCTCTATCACTTCCTGGTGTGAGTAAATTCACTTGTTTTGAGGTCGATTGCAAATAGGTATGATTTGGATAAGTTCAGCTTTGGGTCCATCAGTTTGCAGGTCTGTTGATTTTGCCATTGCACCATAGCTGGTCTCCAAAGTCCCCTGGTGAAATGTGGTAACACAATCCATAATTCTGTTTTACAATGGCTAACTTTTGGTCTGCCAAATCACCCTGTGTCAGAGTCCATCATGGTAATCCCTTCTCTGATTGGCTAGAAAGACAATTAAATCAGGACTTTTAAAAGTCACCTGACCAGTAGTCTACTGGGGTACATTTTTGGAAACAATTCCGAATTGCAGGCACAGATTGTCTCAGACCATAATGAATACAAATTAACATAGTTTTCTCATGTTATTTTCACAGTTCATGGGTCTCACTAATCAAACTTGTGTATGGCGGGATTTATACCGACTAGGCATAACATAACAACTCAAAGATGATGTGTTAGAAGCAGGAAGAATGGGCAAGCGTAAGGATTTGAGCGAGTTTAACAAGGGCCAAATTGTGATGTCTCGACGACTTGTTTAGAGCATCTCCAAAACTGCAGCTCTTGTAGGATGTTCCAGGTCTGCAGTGTTCAGTATCAATCAAAAGTGGTCCAAGAAAGGAACAGTGGTGAACCGGCGACAGGGTCATGGGTAGCCAAGGTTCATTGATGTGGAGCGAAAACTGGTCCGTGTGTTCAGATCCAACAGATGAGCTCCTGTAGCTCAAATTGCTGAACAAGTTAATGGTGTTAATGCTTGACAGGTCACAACTGTTTTGGCAGCAAAAGGGGAACTAACACAATATTAGGCAGGTGGTCATAATGTTATCCCTGATCAGTTGCCATAAGGACAATGCCTGGCTTAAAGATTGTTTGCATCTCTTTTTTACACTATAAGTTACAACTCTCTTCTTTCCAATTAAACGATTTACATCAAAACAGTATTTTTAACTCAGACAAAGGACAAACGTATTGAGACACTTGACGTTTCCAGTTGTATGATGTATGTGGTTTTTCCCCAAACTGTTATCACAAAGTTAGTGACACACAATTGTATAGAATGTCTTTCGATGTGGTAACATTAACCAAGAGACCGAACCTGTTCCAGCATTAACAATGCCTCTGTGCACAAATCCTTGAAGATATGCTTTACATCGGTTGGAGTGGCCTGCTGTAGAGCTTTGATTTTAACCCTAGTTAACACTTTTTAGATGAATTAAATTCTGACTGCACCCCGACCCTCCTTACCTCACCTACATCAGTACCTGACTTTACTACATATATACATGTATTTAATACATATACAGAGCATTCAGAAAGTATTCAGACCATCCTTCACTTTTTTCAATGTTGTAAAAAAAAAAAATTATTCATATCTGTGTATTCTAGACTGATCACAAAACTGGGCCACACTATTTCACTTATTTGCAGTAACCGTATTATTCTGATCTGGAAGTCATTTGGGGAAGTGCTCGAATTGAGTCGAGTCTTATGGGGTCCCCAGTTGTTGTGTAATTCATATATTTTTTACTAAAATAATCTTGGGGACCCCCCCTAAGTCTATTTTTTACTTGTCATGAGGGTCCCTAATGCCATATGGGGGGGGTCCCGGATCCCCCCAGCCCACCTCAATTTGAGCACTGATTTGGCAGAACACTCAGGCAGGACTTCAGCCAGGATGGGATGCCAGTCTACCGCAGTGGACCGTGTACACACAAGTTCACACCCATGGGCAAATCATCTGAGCCAATTCAACTACTTCCATGCTTTCGGGAGGTGGGTGGAAATCAGAGAACTTAGAGGAAATCCACATGGGAATGGAGAGAACATGTACAGAAACAGCGTAGAGTGACCTGAGTTAAGCCCAAGGAGTATTTATGGGTAATCTAAAATTCCTTGCAACTTATGTGCATACACAAGCTTATCTTTATATCATTTCAACCATGTCTTTTATAGATGTAGCTGTAATAAATATTTGACAGTCTATCATTGATCATGTTAAGCCTATTAAGTAACTGTACAATTTCTGGGTGTTATCTATCCTTAAACTGAATATGCAGTTGTAATGTAGCCTGTTGTTGGGTATTGTCAGATACCCAGTTTGACACCTAGGCCTTCAGCGATGTCCTACGTGAATCAATCCACCTCTTAATACCATCATTATTATGGCACGGCTATAGAAACTATCAATATTATACAGAAGCGCGGTATAACTGAGCACTGCACCACAGAGAGGGATCTCATGTAGAGAGAATGAATGGCATTACTAAAGCAAGAAACCCAATGAGCACAATTCAACAAGCCTCTTTTTCACTGTAGCCACAGCTGCATGCGGTTTTCCTGGGGATTTGAAATTAAGGCAAATTGTGTGTTTTTGTGCAAATTTTACAGGGGAAAAATACAAAAGTATAAAAGTTTTTTAAAAAGCTCTAGCTAGTACACTCTGACTAGTACACGCTCTGACCATTCAATCAAAGGACGGGAAAGTGCTGACATTATTGTACGCCTGCTAGAGGGCCCCGGTGTAGTCAATTCAAATCTGATTGGTTAAAAGCAGCAGTATCATTTTTATGTATTTTGAGCTACAGGTGCATGCACTGCTGATTCTAAAAGCCTCAAGCCAGATTTCTTTGACTTATGTCAACACATGATGGCTGAAATATGTTTGGATAGAAACTCTAACATAAACATACACTCCTGGAAGCAGCACAACCGAAAAACAAGCTATGAAATTAAGATCATAAACTATTGATAGATTATTTAATTATGGATTATATTGAATAGACTAGTGATTCAGAGAAAGCCTTGCTGGCCCTGATGGCCAGCCAGTGTAGATAGTGTATCTAAGGACATTTTTCAAGTATTTGTACTTTATCAGAAACTTTCCTTTATGATCAAAAGTAAGGACATTTACATTTACATCTACATTTTAATGTGTAATATGCCACTTTTTACTCCATTACATTTAAAAACAACATGTCGTTTTTTTTTTTACTAGCTGGGATAAGACCACAAGCTTAACCCTACAGTTCCATTGAGAAGGTGGCTCTATAACAACAGAAAACTCTTCATAAAAAGGTCTGATGAGCAGGAGAATGGAGCTCTGAACTACTGTTGTTCTAATATAGTTCTTATAACTCAGTACATTTCCTTTTTAAATTAAAACTTAAGTCCATTCAATAGCAAGTACTTTTGGATTTTTAATCAAGTAAAAACCTGTGGAGATTTGTACTTTGATTCAAGTACAGGATCGACAACTAGTTTTTAGATATTCCTCTCTAGCCAGACAAATTGGGAATGTTGATTCAGGAATTGGAAATTTGATGACTCTACATAATCTCCCAGTTTCTAATGATTGGCTATAGATCATGGCCATTTTTAAGATTCAAACTTGAATTCTGCATGCTAATTAAATGGGAAAGGTGTGTGTTGTCATCCAATGTGCCATGTTCAAGTCTCTCATGTTGTGTTATATTCAATTCTTCTTTAGGGTTGTGATGGCTTCTATAATGGGACTACAATGGAAACACAGGGCATGAGTGTTAAGCAGGAATTGGCACACAGATAATCAGGGTAGGATGATTTATAGGATGATTTGGTGGAACATTTTGTAAATCCTTTAGACTATTTTTGAAGCGAGTATTGCCTCTGAAATCGATCAGGAAATAATGATTGTATGACGAGTAATAGACTGTGTTAAGAGCCTTAAGAGCCTTAATAATAGAGCCTTTAAATGAGTTTTCTGTAGTTGAGTGAGGCAAGGTTCAGTTATGGAAACTAGGAAACCTTGCGCTCTGCATGTGTACATGTACGTGTGATATGGCTGTCTGATTAGCTTCCGTGTTTGTAACTGAACCTCCACTATGGCAGCACGTTCAGTAGAACTTGATCTCAGCCTGTTACAAAATTCAACTCCTTTAACTGACAACCCACAGTGTTTCTTTAACTAACCTACTTACTTGTCGATGGTTATCGATTCCAAGCTCTTGTTCTTTGCTCTCGCTCTGGTTGCCAAATCTAAAGTGTGTCTATAAAGACCTTAGTGCATCAGGCTGGACAGCATAATGCATTGTCTGTTTATTTGGATAGCCAGTGAATATGTGCTATTGTGTTTAATGAGGAAAGGCATTAATGCATTAATAGAGAGCTTAAAGAGAACACAAACTTTTACACAATTAAATGAAGATCACAAACATCACAAGCTTTCTCCTCTTCTTCTCCTCATTCTTTATAGTTCATCTATTTCAATAGCATGATTTCGTAGTAGAAGAATCTAGGTGCTGAACTGGCCTGCCTAATTTCTAGACCTTTCACCATTTGAAAACATTGGCACATCATGAAACGAAAAATACAACAAAGGACACCCAAAACTGTTGAGCAGCTGGAATCCAGTATCAGACACATATGGGACAACATTCCTCTGCCGAACTTTTAGCAACAGGTCTTCTCAGTTCCCAGAAGTATAGGACAGAAGACGTGATGCTACACAGTAGTAAACATGGCCCTGAGACCTGTCGCAGTTATCAAATTAAAAATGATCGTATTTGTTCCTTAAAATGGTATATATTCTCAGTTTAAAAGTTTGATATGTTTTTTGTTTTGTTGTGAATAGATTATGGATTTATGAAATAAATGCAAATCTTTGCAGGGGGCAGGGTGGTAGCTCACTGGTTAAGGTTCTGGGTTACTGATCGGAAGGTCGGCAGTTCAAGTATCGCCAAGCTGCCACTCTTGGGGCCCTTGAGCAAGGCCCTTAACCCTTTGTGCTCCAGGCTGACCCTACAATGTTTTCTGAAGAGATTTGCAAAAAAGGAATTTCACTGTGTTGTAATGCATATGTGTCAAATAAAATCTTATCATTCTTTTTTTTTGGAAGTGGGGTTGTACCACAATCATTTGCCAATTATAAAAGCTTTATTTATTAATGAGTGTCACTTTGGCCCTTTTTAACTGTTCAACATTTACTTTAAATGCTGTGGAACTTCTGTAAAACAAATAAATTCCTGTCCTCACTATTAAAATTGCTCACGTGCCTTTCAGCTGTTAAGTTGATGCCGCAAAAGAGACCTTGAGACTTTACAGAGAAACAATTTATTCTTCATTCTACTTGGCATGCAATGAGTTGGTTACCTGTATACTGGATGCCTATGATGAACAAATGAATCATTTAGACGGGTTTGCAAAGACATATAAAGGCCATTTCCGATGCCATAATATGATCTGGCCCCAAAATGGGATGCGGTCATATAACTGCAAAACAAACTCCTGAAAAATGTAAAACTGAAGATACGTGAGACTTTCTCCATAAAAGATACTATAATATCTAGTAATCAAAAACATAACCAGATCAACAAGCAAATGGATTTTTTTTCCTAAACGACATAGTATATCTTTTTTTTTTTTTTTTTTTTAATCTTTTTATTATCTAGATCAGGGGTCACCAACCTTTTAAAACTGAGAGCTACTTCTTGGGTACCGATTAATGTGAAGGGCTACCAGTCAAAATAACACACAAGTTCTGAAATAACAAATTTGCTCAATTTACCTTTAATTATATGTTATTATTAATAATTAATGATCTTCATCTATATCTAGTCATTTATATTTTAATATTGTCATTTTCAAATTCACACCAATGTAAGTGTGAGTTAAAAAAATAAAAATAAGATGCAGCTCACTGGTCTATTGGGATTAAATAGTGGCGCTATGGTGAGCAATTTTTAGTAAATGACCCAGGTCGCCCGCAAGGACCAGATGAGTCGCCCGCGGGCCTTTTCTAAAAATTGCTAGCCATAGCGCCACTATTTAATCCCAATAGACCAGTGAGCTGCATCTAATTTTTTTTTTTAAATCACACTTACATTGGTGTGAATTTGAAAATGACAATATTAAAATATAAATGACTAGATATAGATGAATATGTTGGTGACCCCTGATCTAGATTATGCCTGAGGTTTTTATCCTAGGTTAAAACTAAACAGAAAAAGCTAAAAAAAAAACCAAAAACAAAAGGAAACCTGAGATTATTTTGGCTTCAGGTGCAGCTCTTGAATTACAGAATATCTGGAGAGGAAATCCTTGATCCTTTCAGCGACACGCTTAGTCGTAAGAATATCCACATAAAATGTATACACCGCTCATATCCAGACTCTCGTATCTAATCAATCAATATATTGTTCTCTTGTTAGTGTATCTGGAAAGTAGATGAGTGAAAATTTTGTTCAAAAATTTGTATTCATTAAATGATTGAATTAATTTGAGTCTTGAGGAGTCTCAGTGTTTCCTTGTTTATCAGGGTGCTTATGGTCATGGTTATGGATGATAATGCAAATTCACTGTCTTTCTCCAGAAGATTTTCCCAGAGATGTGTAAAGAAAGATGTAATGCATTTCTCTAAACAACAGGAAGATAATTAATTGAGTCTTGAAGCGATTTAGTGTTTCCACGATTTTTTATAATAAGGAATTTCGGGACTCTCATTTTATTTATTTTTTGGTATAATGTTTTTCATTCCAAACAACCTGAAATGTCTTTGAGATTAGTAAGACAACCAAATAAAAGATCTATCTATCTATCTATCTATCTATCTATCTATCTATCTATCTATCTATCTATCTATCTATCTATCTATCTGTCTGTCTGTCTGTCTGTCTGTCTGTCTGTCTGTCTGTCTGTCTGTCTGTCTGTCTGTCTGTCTGTCTGTCTGTAGCAAGCATTTGGCAGATGCCCTTATCCAGGGTGACTTAAATTTATCTCATTCATACTACTGAGCAGTTAAGTGCCTTGCTCAGGGGCCCAGGAGTAAACTACCATGCTATCCATCTATCTATTACAATTACTTCAATACTTTAAATGCTGTATTAACTTAAATTTGTTTGATAAAATGTATATAATGTAAGGTAATTATATTCACTGTAAGCAATTCTGAGCATAATTAATAGGACGCTTTAAATTCAGATTTATTTATATCTAAAATCATGTATTTTATTTATAACAGTCTCCCGAAGCTACTTTACAGTCAAAAATAGATCACAAAATACAAATTGTAAATGTATAGATTAGTCTGTGTAAACTTTTCCCCAGTGAGCCAGCCAATGGCAACAATGTTAAGGGAAAAAACTTCCTGAAATGATATGAAGAAACCTTGAGAGGAGCCAGATGCAGAAGGGAAACCATCCTTATCCTGATGACACCTAAAGTCTATTCATTATAGTTCCATCATTCTTCAGGTTATTGACTGTTTACTGATGGATCCTTGAATGCAAAACAGTTCTTGGTGCTTGTAGTCCTAAGCCATTGTAGCAAAGTGTTTATATTAATTACAAAATCCATATTCATGGTTCTTCAGTTTAATGTTCCACAGTTACTTCATGAATCTTTGGACTGTTCATGTGGACTGTTTTAATTGTTTTTTTGGTGGCTTAAAGGCCTAAGGCCATTGCATTAGGTAATGTTTGGAAAGATCAAGCTCTTTTTCTTTCTGCCTCTGTGAGTGTTGTTGAAGTTGCAGTATGTAAGTAGTTATTTTAGGGTTCTGTCAGGTGTGTCTTTCTCAAAGGTGATGTATATATTCATTGTTGTTCTACTTATAATTTTATGGTATCTTATGGTCATTTTGGTGAATAATTATATAAATGAATGAATGAATGAATGAACTTACATTTTTATGAGCATAGATGAAACACTTCAGGATTTTTTGTTTTGTTTTTCAGTGTAGCTTTTTTCCTGTTCCAGGTTCCTCATGGTCCTCATATGCCTCATCTTCAGTGTGCTCTCCACCATTGAACAGTATGCAGAATTTGCCACTGGGACTCTATTCTGGATGGTAAGTGTTAAAAATTTAATTTCATAAAATAAATAAAATGTAATTTAATATCTGAGTTAAAAAAGACTATATAGATAAACGTATTGGGACAGCAGCCAACCATATGTGATTCTTTTCCAAACTGTTACCACAAGGTTGGAGAACACATTTGAGATCAGTTGGAACGCTGTTTAAACCCCAGGCCTCCTCACCTCACCTATATCAGTACCTGACTTTACTAGAACCCTTGTATCTGAATGACCAAAATATCCACTAGCACATTCCTAGATGCAGTGGAACATCTCCCCAGAACAGTGGAGGTTATTATAACATCGGATGGGTACTAAATGTAGAAACAATGTTTAAAAAGCCAATCTTATGGTCACGTGTCCACACACTTTCGTCCATATAGTGTACATCAACATGCTTCAGCTCAATATGAAATGGGTTTGTATGCTGCAGTACCATAAGTCTCCACTAGATGGTAGATCTTACTAAGGAAACTTATCAACAAAAAGTCATGCCTTTTTTTCTTTCTTTCTTTCTTTCCTTTTTGGATGGTTGCAAACCGTGTGTTGAACTACAGAAAGAAAAATGGCGAGCCTTGTCACAGTGAATTTCCACAGAAATCTGTGCACTGCCAAGTGCCCCTTCGTACATAAATCATTCAGTGCTTATCATCCGTTCATTCTAAATATTAAGAGCCATTAATATTTTATCAGCTTGTGTTAAATGTTTTTTGAAGAGCAGGATGACATGAAGGAGGCTCAGTAGAAGTGTAAAATGGTAGAAACACACCATGACCTAAGCACCACTGACTCAAAAGTAAGAGCATGATAAAAAAAAAAGGAGAACCAGAAAAGCATAAAATATTCCTGTTTGACATTTGATACTCAGTAATGAAAAAACGCACATGCAAATCCAAAGACCTTTTCGCGTTGACACTATACGTGTTCAAACCTCTCTGCTTAACACTGGGCCTTATTTGCTAAGCTGAATACAACCTAATTCATTCAAGTCATTATGTATATATATATATATATATATATATATATATATATATATATATATATTTTATTTTTTTTTTATATCCTCAGAGAGATCCTGCTTCACCACCTCTTGTTAAAAAACCCGTAATCTGGTCCATGGGTTGTATAAAGCTATTGCAATTAGGACAAAAGAAATGGCACCCAATACAAAGAAAAAAGAGTTAGTGTTTCAGTGTGATAGTTTATGTACTGCAATGGCTGAGCTGCATTATTGGAAGATTTAGTGCATGCTGTGTCTTTCTTTGACATGTATTCTTTGTCGTATCGATTGTGCTTGGTAATTTACGTGTGACTTGACCCAACGACGACATTGGCATATGCATGCAAGTAATCTGGAAATCTAAATGGTTGATAAATGAGGCCTAAAATATATGAGGTGGTATCAGAAAGTTTCGAGACTAGCTCTGTTTACAAGAAAGCACTTCATTTATTAACGTTTACACACCATCACCTTCAAAATAGTCCCCTTGCACAGCAATACAGCGCTCCCAGCGTTCCTGCCACTTCCGGAATGTCTCCTGGAAGTCTTCTTTTTGAAGAGTTTCATACACCTCCTGCGATTTGCGCTGGATCTCAATTACTACAATTAATGGTGTCAAAACGGCGACCTTTGAGCTGGATCTTTGAGAGTGAAGTCCACAGGAGCCAAATCTGGTGAGTAGTGTGGCAGAATAGCACCAGTTGCACAGCTTTAGATGTGCACAGGACGATGTCTTTCAGCACACTGACTTATGAAGGTTGGTGCTCCCTGTGACTGTGCAGCCTTGTGCTAACATCTGTTGTTACAGAACTAGTCTTGAAACTTTTTGATACCACCTCGTGATTATCAGGGGCCGAGCAACCCCACTGGCCACCTTGTTTATTGCAGTAATTGTAATTTTATTTTTTATTTGATCGAATAGTTTTGAAAAATATAAGGGTGAGTAAATTATGACTATAAATTTGATGTGAATTTTATATTTATTTTAATTACAATTAAAATGCTGTAGCAAATATACATTGTACATCATTGTGATTTTCAGCACCTACAATAATAAAAAAATTATAATTTAAAGGTTGGAAATTTGTTGCATAATAATATTTTCTGTGCCACCCCAGAGTAACTGATGCCCCCTGCCTGGCCACCCCTATAAAAAAAAAAATCCCTGGGTCTGCTACTGAGAATGACTCTGGGTGTTGTTTGCATTTCCTTACCAATAATTGAATATTCCAGATGATATGTGCAGATTAGATGGACGACTTGCTAATTATTATTACTATTTATAAAAAATAATTACTATTATTATTATTACTAGTATAAATAATAGTAATAATGTGTGTGGAGTTACTACATCTGAGATACAGTCTACAACTGCAGCGTAAGCAGGCTGTCATTTCAGCCCCCACGCCAGCTCAGTGCTCGCATTGTTTCAGAGGTCACGCTGCCAGTCGGGGTCACTTCATTCTAAGCGGGTGGTGAGAGGAGAAAAACTGGTTTAATGTTTTCTCGATAACACAAGGTCACTCTGAAGCCACCTCCTGCTGGTCTCCTTGTTTTTGCCTAGATGTAACCAAGATACAGCTCAGTTTGCTCACCACACCCAATTCACAATCACTCATCATAGAGTCATGCTGATATACACCCTGTGTTTTTTTTTTCTGCCGCCCTTAGGAAATAGTGCTGGTGGTGTTTTTTGGTACGGAGTACATGGTGCGGCTGTGGTCAGCAGGCTGCAGGAGCAAATACGTGGGCATCGTGGGTAGACTGCGCTTTGTTCGTAAACCCATCTCCATCATAGGTACCCGGTCACCCAGTATATCATCTACAGATACATACACCAATCAGGCATAACTTTGTGTGGGTCCACCTTTTGCTGCCAAAACAGTCGTGACCTGTCGATCGTTAGCAGCATTAACTTCTTCAGCAATTTGAGATACTGGAGCTTGTCTGTTGGATCAGACCACATGGGCCAGAGTTTGCTCCCAACATGCATCAATGAACCTCGGCCACCCACGACCCTGTCGCCGGTTTACCGGTGTTCCTTCCTTGGACCACTTTTAATAGACACTGACCACTGCAGACCGGGAAACCCCACAAGAACTGCAGTTTTGGAGATGCTCTGACCCAGTCGTCTAGACGTCACAATTTGTCAAACTCGCTCAAATCCTTATACGCGCCTATTTTTCCTGCTTCTAACACATCAACTTTAAAGACAAACGGTTCACTTGCTGACTTATAATATCCCACCCACTACCAGGTGCCATGATGAAGAGATAAATCAGTGTTATTCACTTCACCGCTCATGTCATAATGCCTGATCAGTGTATGATGACGTTGCTGTTCAATTTTGCTTCATATATTTACACAAATAAAATGCACGTCATCGACATGAAGTTCTAACAGAACTTCTAATATCTCTAACCGAAAACCCTTTTGTGTTTGTTTGGCTCTGAGCAGATCTAATAGTGGTGGTTGCCTCAATTGTAGTACTCAGTGTGGGCTCAAACGGACAAGTTTTCGCCACCTCTGCAATAAGGTATTTATGCTTTAAATTGTCAGCTTAATCACGTTTTGTGACGTTTGATGATGTCAAATACAGTATTTAGCCCTAAAAGACAACTTACACCAAAAATAACAGTAAACTACATGTTTGTATTTGAAACGATGCCTGGAAAATGCACAGAATATCAACCCAAGGTGTTGCTTTTGATCTTTAGGGGAATCCGCTTCCTGCAGATTTTGCGCATGCTCCATGTGGATCGTCAGGGAGGCACATGGAGACTTCTGGGTTCTGTAGTCTTTATTCATCGACAGGTCGATACACACACAGAGCATTGATCACAGGCTCTTTTTTTTTTTCTTTCAAAAATGGAAACTCTTCCAAGACATATGGTGTCATTGATACTCTGTACAGTACGTCTCATCCTATTCATTTATATTATTCATTCTTTTAAAAGTGTACCAATACCTAAAGTGTCTTCCTCTTCTTGTTCTTCTTTTTCTTCATCTTCTTATTATAAATATTAATATTAATAAAATGTACTGTCACTTTAACAAAGACATTAAAGGATCTGTTAACCTTAAAAATTTCTATGTACTAAATCCATCCACAAAATATAAAAAATAGTGCCATGAGAAAGGTACACAACATTCAATACAACACATGGTCTGGAGTCATCTCTCTCTATATTTGGACAAAAAAATAAATAAATACACAATTTTGCTAAACTTCAAGAATCAAGATGTGATCGAAGTGTAGGGTAAAACTGAAGCCAGAAAGACCCACAATCAAGCCACTACACGGTCTGGCAAAAGCACCTCAAGAGAGGAAAGTCAGCATTGGAAATGTCTGTCACGATTTAAAATACAATTTCCAAACATCTAATGAATCTTCTGCCATTTTGGGCAACTTATGAGCACTCATATCAGTATGCACTTATTATCCTCATATACATGTAAGCTAAAAAAAAAAGGTGCTTTATATTTGTCACATCAAACTTTCTTTCTTTGCATATCCCAGTAATGTAAGAAGCTGGGGTCAGGCATGATACAGCACTGAGAGCCTTGCTCAGGGGCCCCAAGAGTGGCAGCTTGGCAATACCAGGGCTATAACACTGTATTAAAGTATTAAGTACTAAACATGTATTTTTTATTGTGTATGATAATTTCCTAGACCAGCAATCTGTATCAAGGTAACTGTAAGAGAATCTGAGTATTCTGAATAATGTCTTTTAATAACCTTATAAACTGTGTGTCCTTTCGGAAACAGGAGCTGATAACGACTCTGTATATTGGCTTCCTGGGTCTGATCTTCTCCTCGTATTTTGTGTACTTGGCGGAGAAAGACACAGTGGACGAAGAGGGGAAGACTGGCTTCTCGAGTTATGCAGATGCACTCTGGTGGGGCGTTGTAAGTCTCACATTTATGATTTTATTTACCTAAGCGTGTGGTAAGCACACAATATAGTATGTGCTTTCTCACCATCCCATTCCACATTTAGTCCCCATTTGCACTTATAATAATCTCCTCATACTGGTAAATCTTGACAGGGGAGGTGGTAGCTTAGAGATTAGGGCATTGGACCTTGGATCCAAAGATCATGAGTATAAATACCAGCCATCCAAAAACGTTAAAAAATCGTTTGCGAGTGGGAACAATTACATTCCACAATGTTTTGCGAGCTGTTCTGCCTGCCCTTGTTCACTGTTCTTTGCTGTCTCAGACTAAATGCTACTATACGTGCTTCTGCATTCATAGAAATTGGGGATTAGGCAACTAACAATCATTTTGATCGATGATTAATTAGAAAAAAATGTATTCTTTTGATTAATCGATTAATTGGATTTTTACAAAATTGTATGTTTTGCTTATTATAACTATATAAAACCATAATTCAAGGTATTTATGTATAAAGTGTACTTTAAAAAAAAATGCAAAGGCTCCATTTTCAGTTTATCTATCTTTAATTTATACATTTGAAATCTTATAGTGGCTGCTTGTTGAGGAGTGTGTGGGGAATTTCTCCTTTGAACTTCCCTCATGCTGGGTTTTTTCTTTTTGTAAAAAAAACAACAACAACAAAAAAAAGCAAAAAACAGCATTTAAGTATGCAAAGTTAAACAATTAGTGTAAATCAACATTTGCATTGTTTTAATGATAAATGCAGATAGCAAATTGACAACCATGCTTAAATGAATAATGATAAAATATTATACATTGTTATGACAATTGTTGTTGAAAAAAATAAGCACAGACATTATGTTCATTTGTGAAGAAATAAGCGTCTAGAATATGTCATTTAATTACATTTTGTATAATAATTACATGATGTATGCAGAAAATAAATATACAAACATTGAAAACCACAACAGGGACTAAAAATGTAGTCGTTTACTGCTGCTGTTATTTGCTGCGTTCTGATTTAATGTTCGTTCTCATCGTTTTTCATTGAATCCGTCACTATGACGCTCGCGAGCCGATTGCGCAGATCCGGTGCGACTGTCCCAAACAAACTATTGGTTACTTTCTAAATAATAAAAGTATAGCACATCTACTAATAATTATATATAAATGAATCGTTTTTTTCGCAATGAAAATATGGTAAAAACGATGCATCGTGATGCAAATGCCAACTTGTATCCAATGCACCCTTTTTTAAATCTTTTATGCCGATGTATATGTTTGTTGAATTGAATTGAATTGAATTATTTAAACTCATATTTTTGCATACTTGTTTTAGGCCCTGTGTAAGGCTTCTATAGTAATATCAAACCACTAATTAAAACTATTCAGCCTTTAAAGTGCTGATTAGAACAGAAAAGCGCTAGTTGTTCAATAGATCTTGTTTATCAGCAACAGAGGGTGATCGCGGCGCAGAAAGCGGTAACTGTAGTATGCACTAATCCAAAACTCTTCAATCAAATGGCAGTTTGAATGCTTCTCAGATAAAGTTTCCAGGCTAGTTAATTAACAAGTCGCATTCAACGCGAAGAGTAATGAGACACCAATCACAGGCTTGCACACGAGATTGGGGTTATACAAAAGCCCTGGCAATGGCCTCCTTTCACCTCTTTTCACCTCGCCTGCTTTCCTTTTGAAAGCACTCTCTCTCTCTCTCTAGCTTTTTTTTTTTTTTTCTTCGCCAACACTCGGAGGCGTCAGCGTCTTTAATTAAAACTTTAATTACAGGGTTTCTACCTTTTTGTGGTGAGGGTCAGAAAGCATGAGGCTTCCTGTAGCTCTGTGTAATGGAGGACAATAGGGGTTGTTTGTGTCGGAGAGGTAGCGAGGAGAAGTCCTCGACAGGGGGATTTGCTCCCTTTTGTTTTTTTCCCCCTCAAAACTGTAAACTTGAGCATGATGAGAGGGAAAGGAAACGAACTTGCCGAAGGAGAGCAGGACAAAGAGAGGAAGGCAGAGAGCGGGAGGGAGGTGAACGAGAGGCGGGAAGGCAGGCAGGGAAAGGGCTTGAGAAAACGAAGGTTAGGGGGCAAAAATAGAGGGCGAGAAAGAACCCTGTTTTTTTAGATCCCGACTGTATTTTATGATGTAGAATTGGGTTGCAGTAAATTCGTTGTAAATGTGAAGCACTGGATAGTCGAATCCACGTATATTTCTACACATTTTTTTCTGGTGAACAGCTTGTGAGCCTGAGATAGAGGTTTATGTTGTCTATAGGCTTTAGTTAGGAAATGGACGGTGTAATCCTATTCTGTTCTATGTATAGGAGCTGCAGGTGCAGAGAACAAGCAAGAGGAAGGAGCCAAGACACGCCATGAATCATACCTCTCTTTCTCAAAGTCCTATGACTCCGCACATTCACACGTAGCCTTCTCCTGCTCATAAAGAAAGCAAATTTGAGAACGAAGTAACGGACAAAAAGCGTCAGAAGACAAGGCTTGAAATGGAGATGGAACGATAAATAGGTCAATGAATACGTGTATGTGTGTGTGAGTGCTAGAAATGTGTTTAGGACATGATGAGATAAGCAACTCACTGACTGGGAGTGCCACACACATCGCTCTAGCTCCAACACACACACACACACACACACACACACACACACACACACACACAGCAGCCTCTACACCCAAAAGCAACACTGAGATGTCAGCTTTGTCCTGGCCACACACGTAGACCATAGGCTGCACTCAGACTCAGTGGCTCATGCACATGGCTTCATGGTCTGAGTAAACTGTGCATCTGTAGACCTCGCCGCCTTGGAGACCATTATGTCATGTCATGTGCACACGAAACGTGTCCGACGGTGCCTGCGGCGCTGCCCTGGACACGCCGAGCCAGTTCTCTAACTTGAACTTTATGCACACTGGCCCATTGCGTGCCCATTTTCCTTGCTAGTGTGTGTGTGTGAGAGAGAGAGAGAGAGAGAGAGAGAGAGAGAGAGAGAGAGAGAGAG